>JARHVA010002883.1:0-420000 GCA_037957365.1 Torreya grandis | reverse complement strand
CCCCTATAACCATCAAACAACAAAAGATGCATTAGACCTCCAAGTCACTTATAATCAAATACGCTCCTTAAATTTTAACAAAAATAACCCTAATTTGCCTTAATCTTTTCATTTATTACCAATTCAACCTATTTTTAGCCTATTTGGCCATTTTAGTACTTACTCAATCAACCTAGGCCTTAAACGTACTATTTTGTCCAATTTCTTATATTTTAGTACTATACCAGTCATTTAGTAATATACTAAGTTGACCTAATGGTATAGGGTCAACCATGTGGACTTTAGAAACTAAGTCTACCCTTTCAATCCCCCCTTAGTACTAAGTCAATAATTTGGTTTAATCAACTAAGTTAGTAATAAGTTACTAAGTCATTCCTCTAATTAAATTAGCTAAGTCGACCCATACCTACTAAGTCATCCATATTAAACCTTGATTTTCAACTTACTATGTCGACTGGGTTGACCTAGTTCATTCAAAATACTGACTCTTAGGCCCTCTTGTAATAAATGCCTTTAGCATTTATTACTCCAATTCCTTTCAACCCATTTACCCATTTGACCTTTAGTTCCTTTATCAACTTCTTGGGGTTCATCTCCATTTTTATAATTGGTCTAATTTACAAATTTCTATAAAACACTTAATTTCAAATAAATTACTCAATACAAATTTGAAATTCTTAGTTGCTTACCTTTGTTGCACTCGCTACAACCACTAGACATCCCTCTTGTCTCAGTTATCATCTCCTCACCATCTTGGCTCTTTCAAAATTTGATAGGTCTATTAGAGTTCTATTTTTCTCTCAGAATAGTCAAACAATAGCAAAAGGCTTTCCCTTCACCCTATTTAAAGTTACTATTCACAATTATTTACCTTTCAAATATTTACTGTTGGATTCCATATTTTGATCATATCTTTTTTTTACTAACTTATTTTTCAAACCATAAAAAATTATGTAATTTTGACATCGTAGAGAATATTTTCCAATATTGTAAAAAAAATATTTTTCTCTCTTTTTTACACTAATCTCTACAAGTTTTCCTAATGTTCCTCACATTAGATGCCTTCACATCTCTTGCATCACCTTATTTATTTATAACTCTATAGTAAATAAACGTATGTGTTTTTCAATTATGTCCTTTCATTTATCTTATTTTATTTTTACTACACTTTACTTAGCATCAACATTATGTTCATCATGTTCTATTCCTGAAGCACCATCCCATGTTACACTTATATGACACATGATAAGATTTGAGTGGGAAATACGTATACACAATATTTTTAAAATTTTATCAATTATTGACACTATTTATATTTTAGTAACCCATTGAGTCTCAATCTCTCTAAGTAAATGCCTTAAAGGGTGTCTAGGAAAGGGGTGGGTAGACTATTGGTGCGTCACAATATTTTTGTCCCTTTTGCCACTTGTTATCTTCACACTTGTTTCCTACAAACCATTCCCTTAAGTTTTTTCTTCTCTCTTTCACACTCCTCCAATCATTTACCACTTTTTGTACCCCTTTTACTAACCTAAAACCCCTTTTTATAGTTTACAGTAATAAGTTGACCGGGTCGACCTTGTACTCTTATTGGTGAAACTCATTTAGGGTCTAGGTCAGCTCTTGGCCAACCTAGACTATGACCTAGTGAGTTTTTGCCAAAAATGATACTAGGTTGACTAGGTTGACCCTATAGACCAAAACTTTCAGAAGGGTTTAGGGTTAAATATACCTATATAAACATAATCATTTTGACATTATTTAGAGAAGAGAAGAAGAATTAATAGATATTGCATGTCTACTTATCTACCATTCTACTTGAAGATTAAGCTTAGGGTTTCATACATTTTTTGTAGATATGGATCTTGTCATATGGATAAGTCTTTTAAATGCATTGATAGGTTATGTAGCCTAGATATTATTTATCCTTATCATACTTACATACCAAAACAACCTCTTATGAAGCACCTTAGCCAAGGGAGAGATTGAGGCTCGATGGGTTTGCCTTCAAAGGTAAGTATTCCTAACTTTGTTCCTCCTTTGTAAGAGTAGATAGATATAAATTTTTACTTATCTTCCATGCATTAGGATTATGTATTCATTGACATGAGTATATATCTCTTTTGCATGTTTACTTTTAGTGTTTATTACCCCCACTTTGTGCCTCAATCTTTGATGAGCACTACATTAGATTTATTTTCTTTACTTGTTATTAGTATAGTGAATATGAAAACATAAAAAATAGGGTTATTGCATGATTTTTCTTGATTGGTAGCTTTATAACCCTCCTTAATATTATTATTATAATAAATCCCCTAATTAGGTCTAGTGGATCCCCATATTTATCATGTTCCTATTTATCTAATGTATCCCCAATGGATTAATTTATAGATATAATGCATTTATAATTATATACACCATGGATGACCTAACAAAGTTAGGAAGTCATCAACCTCATATGACTCTATGACTTTAAAGTGTACTTTGAATATAACATTGAGGATATCAATGATGGAATCTTTAATAACTTTGATGGGCAAATCATGATTTTTGTTAGCCATGAATAATACATGGGGAAAAGGTTACAAAGTTAGGATAGTTATCTTATGTTAGACATCCTTTGTGAGAACATTGACCTTAGCATCAATGTCAACTAAGATGTCTTGGACAACCCATCCATCAATGGTGGCATTAACCAATATCTCATTGTCTCCTTCTGGGCTAGGTTGGATGGGAGTATCTTATTGTCATTCATGTTTTAACCAACAATCTTTAGCAGGCCTTGGCATATGATGCTTTATCCAGTTACGTAACAATGGTGAAATATCCTCATTCAATAATCACTTGTAAATCCTATGAAAGTCATCCCATGCTATGTCATGATAGTATGTGAATTTTTTTATATTGAAATATTGAGTGGCATCATATTTTTTAATAAATTTTATCTCCCCTTACAACTCTCTTACCAAGTTCATAGTGTTTGGGAGCACCTCCTTTTTTTGATGAGCATTGAGATATGGAGTAGTGTGAGGCTCTTCGCATTGAACTTTATTAATAGGTAGAGTAGACATAGTTTGGGATTGTCCACCACTACATGTTGTAATATTAAATTTAAATCCCATTAAAGTGATAGGGAATAATTTATATTATGGGTTTTAAATATGTATCATACTAAAATCTTTCTCATTTATTTCTTCCATAATGTCCATGTACAAGTCAAGGCACTCCTCCTAATAGTACTCATTTTTACAAAAAACATATGCAAGATATACCACATAATTTCACTGGTAGTGCTTAGGGGAGCCAAAATTATAACAAGTATGTGGTGGAAATCATCCACCTCAACACCCTCAATCTTGACCTCACTCATAATAAGCACCTACATTATCTTGGTTATTTGTAGTAGAGGTCTAATTCATACCACACACACACCTCATAAATGTCATTTATAATATGAAAATAATTGGTATTATGAGTATATGCATCCCATATCTTATAATAAGTTAACACATTTGATTGGGTGGCACATTATAATAGAGGAAAATCTTAGATATCATACTCTTCCTGGCATATTTCACATGACTACTTCAGTATGGCATGTATACTCTTACAAGGACAATTATTTTGATTATGGCCTTTAAACTTTAAATTGACACACCATAATCCATTTAGAGTGTCATAAGAACTATGTATAGTAAATTTTTTTAGTTTAGATGCTATTAATATGATTTGAGTCTCCATGAAATGACTAATTCTTGTATCAATACTTCTAATAGCTTCGGCATGAAGGTAACTTCCAAGGCCTCACATGGGTTGGTAAAAGTTTTTTGAGATAATGTTCATCTAAAGGGTACAAAAACCTCCCACAAACCATTGAGCATTTTTAGCATCATTTATCTTAAATGAGAGATTGGAAATAAGTGTCTTTAACTATGCATCATACTTGCACATGCTATTAGTAAGTTCTTGTTTGATATCTTTCATCACAATGATACTCTATTTATCAAACTTCAAAATGTCAAATTCTTGGATGAATTTTGCCTTAATCTAATCATAATCTACTATAGCTTGATGAGGATAATATTTTTGGTACCACTTATGTGCACATTCCATAAGGGTGGTTTCAAATTAAGTGGCTTTCTATTTAGAATAAGTCATGTCATGTAATCTCTAGATAATATCACACTTATGAACATGCTCTATGGCATTTTACACACCTCGATACTTTGGTAAATAGAGTGTCATTTTTTAGTATATGGTGGGTGATTGAGGTACTTTCAATGGTGATTGATGAGCAACACTTCTGATCCCTCTTGTTCCTTGGATAGAAGTCCACCACTACCTCTTGTGCCTCCTCCTAGTCTACCCATCAAACCACCACCTAGTCCACCTCCCAAGCCTTGATCAACAACAAAAACACCAATATCTTGATTGATAAGGTAGGTTGTAAAGTTGGGCCAATATTTTTTGAACTACTTATGTTGGGTTCACTAAGCATTCCATTTTGGGCCATAAAATTACTTTTTAAATGAAAAGAAAGAGCTAAGACACTTGTATCTAAAATTTTTGATACTAAGGTTTTTCTTACAATTTTAGTCTTTGATTTTATACTATCTATATTCCAATTGTATACGATTATTTCATCTAATTCAAAAGCATGAGCTTAAACTATGGCTGGGGGACTAGGTCTTTTCAACTTGGGTTCTTCAATCACCACTTATTGGATTATTTCTATCATATATATAAGAGATGGCATTGGTTTCAATCTAAAAGTTGGATAGTCCTCCTTATGATCTTTCACTTCCTTGTAGATCCTTGCAACACTTCTTTAGACCTCTCATCCCCTTCCTAGGTCACTTCCACCTATAACTATTTGCCAAGCTTCATCATATTTACACTTTCATAATTCCTACTAATTGGCTAGCATACCAAACCATGAATTCTTCACAAGTACCCTTAAGTTCCCAAACCAACTATGTTGCTCATACAAGGAAGATATTACCCTTTCATGGGAAAAGTCTCAAGTCTATAGTGTATACACATAATATTTTCAACCTTTATCAATTATTGATTATTTCTATCTTAAATGAACCCATCGAGTCTCAATATCTCTGAGTACACACTCTAAGGGGTGCACTAGGAAAGGGGTATGTACACCAATGGTAATTTATAGGATTTTTGTCCCTTATTTCCACTTATTACCAATCTAACCATCTCTTAAAAACATTCCCATAAGCTTGGCCTCCTATTTTTCACAATCTTTTAGTCATTTTCCACCTTCATTTGCTCTTTTCCTAACCTAAACCCCTTTTTGACAATTTACATGACTATGTCAGCTGTATTAACCTTGTATTCTTATTGACAAAACTTATTAAGGTCTAGGTCAGCCCCTGGCTGACCTAGTCTATGACCTAGTAAGTTTTTGTCAATTATGATACTAGGTTGACTAGGTCAACCTTGTCAGCCAAAAATTTCAAAAGGGTTTAGGGTTAGATCCACCTCTATAAAAGCATCTATTTTTCCATTATTAGATAATAGGTAAGAGTTATTATTAATTTTTTATTCTTTACAATTTGTTATTCCATCATTCTACTTGAGAAGTCTTAGCTTAGGCTTTCTACTTGAAGAAGAATCTAGTCTTGTGGAAAAATCTTTGATGTTTTGGCCTTTCTTAGTGATCTTTAAAAAACAAAACAACCTCTTGAAAAATACCTTTCACCAAGGGAGAGATTGAGTCTCAATGGGTTTGTCTTCCAAGTATGTATCTCTAACTTTGTTCCTCTATTTAGTAGATAGAAGTAACATAAGTAATGGCTTTTAAATAATATTATCTCTCTCCATGCATTAGGGTTTTACCTATACATAGATTAATTAGGATTCTCTTATGCATGTTTACTAACCCCCATTTTATGCCATAATTGTTGGTGAGCACTATATTAGATTTTGATTTACTTATTATTAGTTTAGTGAATATGAAAACATATGACCTAGTTAGGGTTATTGAATAGTTTTTGCTTGATTGGAGACTTGGGAACCCTCCCAAGTAATATTATTATGATAATATATCCCTTGATTATGTATAATGGATCGATATTGGTCATGACCTTAATTATCTAATGTATCCCTAATCAAAAGTGTAAGTACAATCTATCTTCTTTGAGCTAAGATTGATTTGTAGATATGTTTCATTTCTCGGTGCATACATTATGGTGAACCTGACATAGATATAACACTTATAGGTTTTCTTTCATGTTTTTTCATTTATTCATATTTAAGATACTAGGTCAACTAGGCCAATATAGTTCTTACTTCTATGTATAGGTTTAACACAAAGTCACATCAAATTAACTTTATTATTTCTTTGTAGGTCTTCATTAGATATAGGTTACTGGATCAAATAGGTCAACACAATACTCTTATTCAGTCTTAGAACAACAAACTATATCAAATATGTCTACATAGTCTTATAAATAACTTCCAGATAAAAAACTAAGTCAGCCAGGTCAACTCAGTCATCTTAACTAGATTCAACAAATAGTGTTTTCACAAAAATAGGCCAACCTAGTCAATATAGTTGACATAACATGAAAGAAACATTCAAGGTACTTCAATAGAAAATTTTCAATCCTCAACATCTTCCAACCCACCAAGGTTCCTCTCTTTCTCTCTCTTTCAATTTAGTAATTCATTACAATTATATTTTATACAAGTTTGTAGTCTTAAAAATTACAATCCTACAACAAATTAAGTCAACCTAGTCAACTTAGTTCTATAGTCTATCTTCTATCTAAAAGACTAAGTCAATCTGGTCAACTTAGTTCTTAAGGAATCTTGCTTTTATAATATAGTAACGATCCTATCGACTCTATTTTGTAATGTTTGCATATAGTATCATTAGAACTGAATCTATACCATTCTTAATTTGGGAATTAACAAGTATATGTTAGTAATTAATTCACACTTTCATTTCTTACTATTTTCATGCTTAGAGTAGCTCACATGGTCTAGTTAGGTGGTTTTTCTAAATACCATTTAGTTTCACTATTTTTATCCCTTTGCACACACTACCAAATCACACAAATTTCAAAATGCATTTAACATTTATCTTCTCAAGGCCTACCTACTTGGATTTATCCACTAAAGGGGAAGCCAACTTGGTTTTCTAGCCAAGTATAAACACATGGTTAATGGTATTTATTGGGAAAGCACCCAATACCTTTATCATTGTAGGATTGTGAATTAAGGGGATAGGCCCTAATACCAAGTTAGTACCATTGCCAACATAGATCCCTTTTATCCTAAACATCCTAAAACTATCAACAGATTACTTTTTAGTTCCCTTTTTTAGCTAACTTCCTTATCATGCTTAAAATAAAAATTTATAATAATCTAATAACACTTAGAATGAACACTTAGTTAGCATTTACTTTTCAGTTGAATGTTTGCTCTCTA
This sequence comes from Torreya grandis, assembly GCA_037957365.1. Lineage (NCBI taxonomy): Eukaryota > Viridiplantae > Streptophyta > Pinopsida > Cupressales > Taxaceae > Torreya > Torreya grandis. The sequence goes on along the minus strand of JARHVA010002883.1, from coordinate 412,548 downwards.
ATCATTGTATATTGTTGGTTTAACTATTTTTAGGAATAATGGAGTTTTATTCTTATTTTAGTTAAGGTTCTAGATTAATAAATTAGTAATTAATATTGTAATAATTACAGTCTTGAGTTGTATAATTTATTTGTCTTATTTTACCTTTCTAAGAATAGTAATAAATTAGGAGAAATATAACTTAGATTAAAACAAGCTAAAATAACTATTGTAGGGTTTGAAAATGGTTGTGTAAGACTAGGATAGTGTCATAAATAAGAATATATATTTTTTTCAATGAAAGGATAGGACTACCAGAAATAGGATACCCTAAGGTCTAGTGTTGTTGTCCTCTTCTGCCACTATTGTCCAAACTAGTTTCTGAGACCTAAGTTTTCTGGGTTCTTTAAGTTGTTCATGTGTGAGCCTTCTTATGAAATATTGAGTTCTAATTGTTGATAGAGATCCTTATAAATCTGATTTAATAGTCAAACCCTAACCATCCATCATGCTTGATAAATGGGATTTAAATCACTTAAAAAGGGGGCGTTAGTGTGTGTAAGATGCACTGAACGTATGATCCACAACCCTTATGTAGGCACATTGCCTACAAACCAATGCTCTAAAGAGGGATCAATCCATATGTAATTATCCCAATTGATGTGCTTTGTGCAATGGTGTAATGCAGATGCAAAAATGTCAAATTGAATGTGCTTAAAGGGATAGGGACTGGTGTGAGAGTTTGAGTATGCTTGCAGCTGTGTTGGGTGACTATATACAAAGAATAGGAAAATTTTCCTTAGTTTTTTTTTTGTATTCTTTCTTGCTTTGTAATATTTTTCACCTCCCTTTGTAAATAAAAATTTAATGGGATTTTATAAGGAACTTTGGTCATGGGTTAAATGTATTCATGCCAAGACAAAATGATGAAGGATAAGAATTGGATGAAATTGACCATTTGGGCTCAAAGTGTGATTAGATAGGAGCACCAAAAATGGGACACCCTAGGGTCTAACACTGTAGTCTAGGTATGGTGCTCTTGTCTTATAGGCTTGGGACCTAGGGGGATAGGATTGGCCTAGGAAATAGAGTCTGATAGAGCTGGAATGAAGGTTTAGAAGTTTATGGATGATCGGTAATGAGCAAAAAGGTGTTTATAATCATCAAAAAAGCATGCTAGAAGGTCTTATGGATAGGGTGTCACAATCCACACTCAAACTACCAATTTAAACATTTTATATGACTACATTTACCCCCCCTTTATTCTAGTGATGCAATAAATCAAATTACTAAGATACATAAAAAATAGAAAGTGTACCTAAACTTACCTACAAGGGTGAAGCCCATGAAGCTATGTGATGCTGAGTGTGTGTAAAGAGAGCACATCATGAAGTGAAAATCTACAAGAGGAAACAAATAGTATATTAGTTCTTACTAGACATGCTATGTCTAAAACAAGAATATACAAAAACTGTGTAAAAGAGGGAGAGGAAGAAAAAGGAATGAATACACCTCACAAAGTACATAAACTAATAAAAAACTTATATTGTTGTTGATTGATGTTAGATATGTTTTGTAAAAAAAATAATATCATGAATAGAGATGAGTTCTCAATTCCTTGAGAGTGGCTCAAGAATATAAAGGCTGGCCCTCAAGCTCCATCATCGTACATAATGTAGTGAAGCTATGAACTAATACTAGTATGAATGTGTGTCATATGAGATAGATCTTAAAGCCCATGAATGCTCTATAATCTAATAATGTGGTGTGGATAGTCGAATGTGTGATGAGAACTAGGCCAATCTTGGCCACTCTAAAAGGTGGAGATTAGGCTTGTATGAAATCCACTCTAGAACTAAGAACTAAGCTTAAGTGGAAGCCATTTGGGAATGATGCCAACCACCTATGGATGGAATAAGGCATGAAACTATTGAGAATGTTTAGGTAATGTACTAAACTTTAAAATAAAAGAAGGCAAATGTGCCACGTACATTACCCCTAATCACTAGTGTCTGTAACATGGATTCTAATTTAGAAGTTATAACAACTTCCCAATATAAAACTAGAAGTGAGAGCCATCATGCCATGTATAATGACCCTATATCTAGATTCTCTAAGGAAAACTATACTAAAATTATTGATTCTGAACTGAATTATAGCTGACAAAACTATAATTGATCTTATCTATTTGTCTATTTTTTTAAATTCTAGATTTTTTGCTATTTGGATAGGAGCACCAAAAATAGGACACCTTGCTATCTAACACTATAGTATAATTATGATTCTCTTGTCCTTTGTTGTTTTTTAATCAATGTTCTATGTTCATCACTATTTTCCTAGTTTGTTCTACCTAGTTTGAGTTTTTGTTATTGTTTTGAGTGTTCTAAAAACTAATTTTTGACCAGTAGAAAGCTCTGATCTCTATGAAAAAACTTGTATTTATTATCCCCTCTTTTGAGGGTAGGAATGAAGATGCTGTAATGACTCCCCTCAAAATAAATATCCCTCCAAGTGTGTTATGCTATGAAATACATGATATAGAAATGATAATCAAGAAGATGTCTCAAGATATATCATAGTTTGTATTGGAGATTGTTAGATCAATAGGAGTATGCTTAGATTTATGTAACAATGTAATAACATGTGTAGTATACTAAATTTAAACTTGAAATGTTAGTTTTTTGTTTTCAAGGAGGGATGGAGCATGATGTACATCATGGAATCCAAGAAAGTAAGAAAATGCATATTGTGGATCATGACATTACAAATAATGAGAATCAAAAAGAAATAAGCATACAAGGAAAGAAACATATAGTAGTGGCCAAGGGGCCAACAAATAAGGGATATGGGCACATGTCACTCAAACTAGAAAGAAAGCATACAAGGCATGTTCAAATGCCTACATACACATATAATTGAAAACAAATAAGGTTGGTAGGAGCTCCATAAGTACATAGAAGAGTAAAATCAAAGTACATTGGCAAATATCCTAAAGCACATACAAGAGATACAATAGGAAATTAGAAATGCAATCACTTCTAGTTACACAAAGCAAGAAAGGAAGACATGTAAATGCTAGAAATACAATTACATCTAAATAATCAAAGTAAGAAGTGAAAGTATGAAAAATATGTAGTACAAGACTAGGTAGATGCCAAGAAATACGTAGGTGATATATACTAGTGAGTGTCAATAAAATAATCTATGTAAGCTAGTAAGTAATGTACATCAACATGATAACTAGTGTGTGGTGTGGGAATGACATAACCTAGATGGTGTAGTCATGTAGAAGATGCCCCCAGTGGGTAGATATATTGATGTATGTTTCAGATGTAAAAGTAGGATGCCCCCTCAATGGGTAGAGTGAACCAATCAAAGATATGGATGTCACTGCACACACTCAAATAAGATCAAATGAAGCATGGTAATGTAGATAAATAAACAAATAATAACATAAAACAATAAAATGTAAGTCTAGCATCGTATTAGAAATGTAAATCATGGATAATGCATATAATTGAAATGTTTTTGGTGTTTTAAATTATTTGAATGTTTTTATATTGTTTTTGGTTTTTTGAGATTTTGTATTGTTTTTGGTATTTTGGGATTTTATATTATTTTTGGTATTTTTTTGAAATAAGCTATGTATAATCAATCATAAGGAAACTATGTACAAGTAATTTAAAAGAAGCTATATATAAGTAATTTTGAAAAATTATGTACAAGTAAGGTAAAAGGAAACTATGTACAAACATATGAATAAAGTAATATGTACACAAATGACATAAAAGACTAGGTTGGAGGGGGTAAAGGGTTCAAGGATGGAGCCTGTTGGGGATGGAGATGGAGGAAGGGATAACAGACATCATCAAATTCCTCAAGATGACCATCATCATAGGTATCATCATATATAATTTTTTTTGAATACTTGGTAATTATCTCCTCAAGTTTTAGTAAGATTTGTGTTTTTTGTGTAGTCATAGATCTATCACTCACAATGGTGTCATCCTGTCAAAGGCAAATTGAAGGTTACTCTGGTGGTGAAGATACTGAGTCTCATTTAGGATTTAGCTCTAGTAGTAGATGATTTTAGTGGAAGTGGTAGAGATGGTGCTGGTGGTGATGTAGTCTAAATAGTACCTTGAACCTATAGTTTATCTAATCTCTATTATAAAACTATACATGAGTTTGTATCATGGCCTATTATTCTATGAAAGAGACATAATGGGTGACCATTTTACCATGATAGCTTGCTAATAGATCTATGTCATATTGTAGGTAGTATGATTAATCCATGATAAAGTAACATCTATAATATAATTTATGGTTGATGTTGTGTGATACCTACCTAAATCTGAATGACTAGATCTATATCCATAAAGGTAACCATGTGAACTGTATGTGCCAAGTGATCTATCTATAGCTGTGAATGTGTAATATATCTTGAGAGTATAGTGTTAGGTTCTAAAAGTGATGTAGGATGCATGATGATGGCTCTAGATTCATCTGAGTACTCTCTTAAGACAATTGGTGTAAAGCTCAATCCACATAAATAATCATCTATGAGTGTAGGTATCATATCATCATCTGAAGTATCTTGGGAATCTGTATCAACATCATGCACATATGGTAACTTAGAATTTACCATAAGGGGTAACTATGATATAGGAGTCTCATCAACTATAGTAGTAGAATATAATGGTGCTATGAGAGTATCTATAATTAATGAAGTAACTATGAATATTAAAGGAGATGTATCTATAAAATCAATTGGTACTACTTGATCTGGTTAACAATTTAGGTGATGGTTCTACCCCAATTGATGATGTAACTTTTGAGAGCCATAAATTTTGAATTGTAGCTCCAATTGACTCACCCTTTAAACCATTGGAAAGATAAGAATTCCCAATGCAAGTTCCCCAAATTTCAATTTTAGTAGTGTATTCTAAAAATAGTAATTTTCTAAAAATAGTAATTCCTCAAATTCTGTATTGTTTGAAATCATGGAAGTCAAACCACTTAATGTCCCTTGATATTGGTGACCTTCCACATCCTCCTCTTACTTTCCAAATGTGTATAAATGAAGATGTAACCTGAAAGGGAAAGGAGACATCTCTTCCCAGAGATAAACATATAATTTTATTGCAATTTTGAGTAGTAAAACATATCTTCTGAGAGAATTCATTGTTACTATGTTATTTTCATGTTCTTAAAATATCTATCAATCAAAAATTCTATGTTTTGGATCAGTGGAGAATTCATTGTTACTATTTGGATCACTACTAGAACTACTATTGCTGATCGTGTAATTATAACTAGTGTAGGAACTATGACTGGTGCGTAGCTAGAATCGCTGAAGCTGCTATGACTAGCTGAATATTTGGAGTTGAGGAAACAACTATAAGTGAAGGAGTGCAATATGTGATAGTCTCTCTTACATCATATGTATGTATTTGGTCAAGAAGAATGTGATGAGGTGGTGACTAAACTATGATATGAGGTGTCCCATTTGGTGAAATAATCAAACATGACTCTATAATTCTATAATATCTGAATGGTTAGGTATCTATTGGGCATGTGTAGAGATATCCTTCATGGAAAAATTTAACACATAGATGAAGAGTGGAAGGAAATTCCCCCATAACATGTATCTAAGGTCATCCAAGTAAAAGGTTATAATGAAGAAGACCTAGAATGACTTGAAACTCTATATAGAGGGTTTTGGGCCCTACAATGATATCCAAAGAAATGGTACCTAATGTGTATCTTGGTATATTATCAAACCCTCTGATGTTTTTCTATGACTTTTTCATGGATGGCATATCTATGTCTATGGTCTGTAAGAATGTAATATTACATATATTAAGTCTAAAACCACTATCAATTAGAAGTCTCTTAACTTACTGGTTTTGACTTGAGCTTGTATGAATAATGATAAATTTTGATCAATAATTGTCTTAGAAGGCATATCCTTATGATCAAAATAAATAACATCTTCTATAATTTTTTAATGTGTTGACCATTGATGCAAAATAAGAAGGATACAAATTAATGGGCATAGAAGTCTGAGTGAGTTCCTGATAAAGAATGTCCTTAAACATATTGGACTTTTGAAGTAGTTTTAACATGGAAATCTTAGATGTTGTATTTCTCAATTGATCCATAATATCATATGCCTTGTGTAGATCTACCTATATAGGTGGGTTGGGCCTAGGATGGGAAGGAATAGGAGGGTGGTGGGGCTCCTAACTAGGTAGGGGAAGCATGGTAGCACATTGAGTAACAACTCTAACTATATTATCTTACTATCCATATAGGACTAGTAGTAGCTATGGGAGGAGAGCAAAGATAATTGATAGGTTGAGGTGGTGGAGGGATAAATGGTGTTGATTGGGCTCTCTGGTAATAGGTAGTGACTTAGGGAAGGGTGAAATGGATTATACAACATGATTCAACACAAGATAGAGGCTCTAAGGGAGTGAGCCAAGAGGTATCTTAACATGTTTAGTAATGAATTTTTTACGATCATCCCATATTATAAAAAGTAAGCATGAAAGGAAAAGAATGAAGCTTTGCATTAACATGTAGTAAAATTCATCATTCATGTACATGATAGGACCAAGTATGGACTCCTTATTATTGACAAGAAATGTTATGAAATGAGTGAAATCTATTTTTGATTTTTATGTGAAATCTGATCTGAATGTAAAGTGATACCTCAAAAACAAAGGGACCTAATAAATTCAACAAGGGTTTGAAAGAAATATATATATTTTAAATTACTAAGGTAAATTAAAAAAATTAATGTGAAATTCTAATTTAAATATGTAGGAAAAATATCAAAAAATACTAGGACCTACTATAGGCAACTAGGATTTGAATGAAATTATTTTAAAAATTAATAAGGTAAATTTAAAAATTAAGTGTGAATTTTTTGTTTAAATATGTAGAAAAAGTCAAAAAAATACTGGAAAAATACCGAGACCTAGTATAGGCAACTAGGGTTTGAATGAAATTATTTTTAAAATTACTAAGGTAAATTTAAAAATTAAATGGGAATTTTTTATTTAAGTATGTAGGAAAAATAAAAAAATACTAGAAAAATATTGAGACCTATTATAGGCAACTAGAGTTTTGAAAGAAATAATTTTAAAAACTACTAAGGTAAATATTTAAAAATTAAAAGGAAATTCTGATTTATATATGTAAGAAAAATTAGAAAAAATAGTAAGGAATTTTCCCCAGGGTTATTATGCATAAACAAAGTAAGTTGGGTTCACCAAATGTTTTATTATTTTTGGGAAACTAAGGTTTAGTTCTTAAACAATAAATGGTCTAGATTAAAGGGTAAAATACTATCGGATATAGTAAAATATAGATTTTATATCAATTTGATCAAAGCAATTACATAGGGAAAAGAAGTAACTTGTCTAGAAAAATACACTGAGATGACTGTTTTAAAGGGTAAAAACTATTGTGCAGGATTGAGAAGATGTCAAAAACTTGGATCTGGATTTCATTTGGTGAAAGGATATGAGTACTAAAAATGGGGCACCCTAGGGTCTAGTTCTATAGTCCAATCCCATGCTCCTATCCTATAGGCTCGAGACCTAGGAGAATAAGATTGGCATGGGAAATACTACCTAGTTGAGGTGGAATGATTGATCAAAAGGTTATAGATGATTGGTTATGGAAAAAAAGGTGACTCAAGAAAGAAATAAGACCAAGCTAAGGAAAACCAAGACATGGCTAATGTGAACAAGGCTCATATTCTCTAGTTAGAGTCTCCTATGAAAAGACATGATATGTGTGGTTACTTGACCAATTTAATGTGTATACATTTTCCCACTTTTATTATAGTGATGCAATGAAATGAAATACTAGATTAAAATAAAGAAAAGGAACATGCATACTTGAACCTACCTATGTCAAGATAAATGTGTTGCAAGGGTCCAACTCACTTCTTAGCTAGGGAAGTGGATGAAGAGCCAAATAATGCTTGGAGAAAGAAGGAATCCATGGAGTGGATGCCCCTGTACTAGATTATAATGTGGAATCCATGTATCATGGATATGGAGGCAAATTCTTAACCCTTATGCTAAATCTGACTGAAGATGAGGAATGTTTAGAGGCCCAAAACCAATGTCTATCCTTTATCCCACATAAAATCATGTAATTTGTATGTATGTATAAATTTTATATATTAAGAAGACCAAAATCTATCATGCCTCCACTCTAAATAATCTGAACTAGAATTGAGAAGTACTCAGAGGACCAAAACCAATGTTTGTCCTTTATCCTGCATAAACTCATGTAATCTAGATCTGAGTAATATAATGGACCAACCACTATAGACGGTCTTGCAGTCCAACCTACTAATAACCTGGGTGTAATCTGAACTCTGGTAAATGTGCAATAAAAGAATGGCATATCTTGCCATTCTATCTATATAATCTTGAATGATGAAGAATGTAAACATCTGTGTCATGCCCCAAATTTAGTATGTGAGTGATACGTCTATATAATTTGGTAATCTATATAACCACATGTGATATGACATATCTTACCATGCCTCATGTGTAAAATTTGAGACCAAAACATTATGCTCTACATTATGTCTATAGTCTATTATTTGATTCTAAAAACTATGTCATGTTGTATGAAGTTATATGTATGAGATGTGTAGTTTGTACATGCCCCAAAATCTAGTATCTAAGTCTGTATCTATACCAAAATCACTATGAATCCATATAATCTAAGCCATTATGTCTGAATAGTCTGTAAACCTATAAGTTGAAATCATTATGGATCCATATGATCTGATCCACTATATTTGAAAATTTTATGTATTTGTAAATTGAAGGTGTATCCCTTTGAATGTCTTGAGTAATGCTGAGTGACCCATATAATCTAAATCACTATATATCTCAACCAATCTAAGCTGAATCTAATAATCTAAATGCTGGATGTGTAAGAACCATAGTGTATCCACCTAATGAGTGAGTGGGTATGATAGTTAAGTTTAAAAATAGGAATAGAATGAATGATGCCCCCTTGTAGGGAGAGGGATGAAATTTGTGATAGAGGAGGTCAAGCCAAAAGTGATGACTAGTGGTGTAAGAATATAAATAAATTTGGCATGTTGTGAATAGCTTGAAAGGTTGTTGGATTGATTATATTGAGTTGTTGAAAGTGGAACATGTTTGGATTAGTGATGACCAAGGTGTGTGTCTAGATATAAGAGAAATATATAATGTTCATGTCATATTAGGGAGATGAGGTAGTAAGAAAGAGAAGCATGAGTGATGTCAAGGGTATTGTTTTCATGATTCTATGGTAGAAAATGGTTTGAAAAATGGGGTTATGGGGTTTGAATTATGGGGAAAATGGTATTTTACTTTGACTAAAAGAGTTGGATAATATAGGAAATTGGATTGATTCATGATTCATTTATTCATTGACTAGGTTGAGATCTTGAGCTCTAGAGTGAGAGAGATGATGAGGAGATGAACACCTACCATGACCTAATTTGAGTAGTTGGCAACCTAAGTTTAGGTTGGTGGTTATGTGACCCTAGTAAGTAAGCCAAATGCTTGGTTTTTATCTATTCTTAGGCCTATTTTAGCATTTTAAAGCTCCTTAAAGTAGTTTATAATTTTTTTTTCTAGTTTTGGCACTCCTATCTAGGGTTTGGTGCTCCTATCTAGGTTTTAATGCTATTGTCTAGGTTTTAACACTCATATCTAGTGATACTATCCTTTATACAACATTTTAATCTAATGGACGATATTTTATGAGATTTTGATTTTCTATTTGTTGTTATTTTTACTTGGATTTTGACTTGCTAGTGTTGACTGATGGGTGTGCTATTTATAGCTATTATAGGATGAGGTGTAGATGAGAGAGTTCCATAAGGGCTAGGTGATGGAGACCTTTAGGCTATTACCATTATCTACTGATGAGAGAGCTATCATGGATAGGGTAGGGTTGAGTCATGTGTATGACCTAGGCACAATGTAATGGGATTGATATCTAATTACCACCTTATGTGAGAGGTGGAATGCAGATACATATACTTTTTGTCTTATTATAGGGGAGATGATTATGACTCTAGAGGATGTGTATTGCATTTTGCATTTACTAGTTAGTGGGCGGTGAGTGATGGTACAAGATGATATGGGTGCTAATTCTATTAATCATGCATCTTTATATTTTGATGGTGTGCCTTTAGGTATACATAAAAAATGGAGTGATAGTGATGTACTATTGTTAGTTATTGTGCAATCTAGTGTTCCACACTTTTAGAAGTGGTTGGTTATTTTGTTGGAATCCTTTATTGCTGTGGACGGGAGTGGAGTGTTTATTTCATATAGGATACAGAAGATTGTGCATAGTGTGGAGGTATATGGCATTGTATTGTTGTGGGGGAGGACTATGATAGCCCACCTATATAGGGATCTTTATAGTTTTACATAAGAGTCATTTAGTGGTGGATTGAATGTAGTGGCCTTATTGCATTATTGGGCTTATGATCACATGGCATTTGTGCAATTGATTAGATTATGAGGGAAAAATGGGCACCTTCATAGCCATTTAGAGAGTGGTGGATGAGTACATTAGCTATCTGATCCCCTGGGATGGATCATTATAGGTGGGTGCTAGATAGATTGGTGGTTGGTGACATCATATGGAGGCCTTATAGAGGATTTCTTGGGTGGGTTGAGGATGGAGTGTAGTTACAATAAATGAGTTTCAATTGTTGGATACATGACCAATGGGTTGAATTATATGAGTGCTTTTAGTATGAACACGTGAATAAATAGTTTGGGGTACCATAGGATGTGTCCCCAATAGCATGGGTGTGGGTGAGGAGTGCGTGAGCATCTATGAGGGTAGGAGCTCATGCAAGGCCTACTGAGGCTAAGCTTGCACCATTGTCATTGGATGTGAGGGATGTATCCATAGATATTATAAATGTGGATGATGGTAGATGTAAAAATGTGTATATTTTTTGGTGGGATAGGCATCGATGGGCTCCATTTTATCCTATTGAGGTGAGGGATGATCTAGTGTATGAGGATCCTCTTCATTATAACCTTCTACTTGGACGACCTTGGATACATGATATGGGGGTAGTTTCTTCTACTCTTCATCGATGTGTTGAGTTTATCTATGAAGGATACCTCTACACATACCCAAAAGATAATTAACCATTTAGATATTATAGAATTATAGAGTCATCTTTGAATATTTTTCCAGATGGGACACCTCATATTATAGTTCAGTCACCACCTCATTGCATTTATCTTGATAATCTAGTACAATAATAACATCCTACATACACTAGTGTAGCCCATGGAGAGCATAGTACATTCTATATACATATTTAACACAGTCATATGCATCATATTAAAATTTTTAGGGTCCTATCTCATGTAGCAATCTGTTATAATTAAGATTAGATGAACCCACATCATAGTGTATTACTTTAGATAGATATTCACTATAGCCAAGTTTTTAGGGTCCTATCTCATGTAGTAATCTAATATGGTTAAGATTAGATGAACTCACATCACAAAGTACTACTCCAGATAGATATTCACTATAGCCAAGTTTTTAGGGTCATATCTCATGTAACAATCTACTAAACTTTAAGATTAGATAAACCCACATTGTAGAGTACCACTCCAGATAGATATTCACTACAACCAAGTTTTGAGGGATCTATCTCACATAGAAACCCACTATAATTGAGATTAGATGATCCCCCATCACATGTTACAGTTCCATCTTGATCTATTTCTTAGTCATACATATCACAATAGAGGCCACAAGGTGTTATTTCACATAGCAATCCACTGTAATTGTGGATAGATGAGCCTCCATCACACAACATATTTTTAGTTGCACATCCATTTAGATTACATCTTACAAAGTCTCCACATATAACTAAAGTTAGTGTACCATAGATAGTATCAGATATAAGGCATGTTCCTACACAACATGATCATTATGGGCACTTGTACAGTTGGCCATCAGGGTTTAGATAGTGATACAACACACATTCATACCATTATCAGTTCATAGCTTCACTTAGTGGGCAATGATGGAGCCAAAGGGCTAGCCTTTGTATTCTTGAGCTACTCTCAAGGAATTGAGCACAAAGTGATACACACAAAGTGATATCTTACATCCCTTTATACTAACAATTAACATTCTTAGTTCCAAATAACCATCCCTAGACAAACCGAATTATCCAAATCCTGATCTTACTAATATCCCATTTTACCAATTGTAAACCAACTCACTTTACCAAATCAATTTACAAATTAAAAAACAACAAAGGTTTTTTAGTTGCATATGATTCAAAATCAAAACTAACATGAAAATTAAACCTATCAATAAAAATCAAATCACATCCCAAATACCATTTTACTGAACATATGCAACTTCAACATCAATGTCAAATCAACTATTTCTAATCAACCATTTGTAAAAAATATATAAATATACTCTAGATTTCATAACATAATACACATGAGTCAACATCAAAACATATATCCATATATATATATATATAATGAAGTTTTCAATGCATATACACTGGTATCAAATATAATCAATCATGAATGGGAGTCAATCCCTCACTCTTAGTCTCACTCTCCCCACCAGTACTAGTCCCATAATCTACCCTATAACTTGATGGACCCACACCTCCTCGAGCTGTTGCATGCTTCTTAAAACAACTCACTCACTCTAGTAGCTGACCATGCTCCTCATACAAGTTCCTATATCACCTCTAAAGATTTGTATACTCATCCATGATTTTCATGATAATAGATCTAAAATTAGGAGGCATCCTATGCCTATCCATCTCAACTCTCAACTCATCTCTCTCTCCTACTACCCTAGCATATGTAGTTATTACTATAACAACCCTATCAAATAGATGATCATGAATACTAGTCATGACTATCACTCATTCTAACAATACCTCCACTACATCATCAGTTACATATTGTGTGAGCTCTCAGAGTGTTGACTCGATTATGGTCTCCTAATAATCATCATCTCCACTACCTACCACAACCTGTGATTCATCATATGCACCTCCCACTCCACCTACACAAAGTATGAAACTTTGTTAGCTATATACTTTGAAATCAAACTAAAAGCCCAAATTTGTACACAATTCAAATGTAATCACTGCTTACCTCTAATCATCTAGATCAAATCAAGATCCTCATACTCTAGAGCATCCCCTACCTCAATAAAATATAAGGGAGCCCAACAATGCCTATCCACCACATAGTATATGCATCTGTATATCCAACATCATCCACATATAGAATATCTATAGCAACATCCCTCACATCCAATGACAATGGTGCAAGCTCAACCTCAGTAGGCCTCGCATGAGCTCATACCTTGTGGATGATCACACATTCCTCACACACACCCATGCTACTGAGGCACATCCTATGGTACTCCAAACTATTTAGTCATGTGCTCATATTGAAAGTGCTCATATACTCTAACCCAAAGTTCATGTATCCAATAACTGACCCTCATATATCATAATTGCACTCCATCTTTGGCCCACCTAGGAAATCCTTTATAAAGCCTCCATATGATGTCACTATCGACCAATCTATCTAGCATCCAAATATAATGATCTATCCTAGGGGATCAAATAGCTAATGTACTCATCCACTACTCTTCAAATGGTGATGGAGGTGCCCACTTTTCCCTTGGTAATCCAATTGATTACACAACTGCTATTTGTTCATAAGCCTAAAAATACAATAAGGTTGATGTGCTCAATCTACCACTAAATGAATTCTATGTAAACAAGTAAATATCCTCATATAGGTGGTATAGTAGAGTCCTCCCCCATGAGAATACAATGCCATATACCTCCACACTATGCATAGTCTTATGCATACTATATGAAATAGACACTCCACTCCCATCTACAACAACAAATGTTGCCAACAAAATAGCCAATAACTTCCACAAGCATATAACACTAGACTACATAATAACTAAAAATAGTACAACACTATCAGTCCCTCTTTGATGTATACTTGAGGGCACACCAATAAAATACAAGGATGCATGATCAATGACATCAACACCCATATCATCCTATATCGTCACTCACTAGCCACTAATCGGTAAATGCAAAATGTGATACACATCCTCTAGCATCATAGTTATCTCCCTTATAAGATGTTAGAAAGTACATTTATCTACATTTTACCTCTCACATAAGATGGTAATCAAATATTGATCCCAGTGCATTATGCCTAGACCACACATGACCCAACTCTACCCTATCCATGATAACTCTCTCATCAGTAGATAATGGTAATAGACTCAAGGTCTCCATCACCTAGCCCCTATAGAACTCTTGCATCCAAACCTCACCATACATTAGCCAAAAATATCACATCCATCAGTCAATAGTACCAAGTCAAAATCTAAGAAAAAAATATCAAGTAGCAAAGCAACATCTCAAAAAATCTTTCCCATTGGACAATAGTGTTGTCTAAAAGATAATAATGCTAGATATGAGTGCTGAAACCTAGATAGGAGTACTAAAACCTAGATAGGAGCATTTAAACCTAGACAAGAGTGCTATAACTATGGATTTTTTTAAAGCTACTTTAAGGAGCTCAAAAGCACTAAAATAGGCCTTAAAATAGATAAAAACCAAGTATTTGGGTTACTTACTAGGGTCACAACACCACTGGCCTAAACCTAGGCTACCAATTGATTGAACCAGGTAACATCATGTGCTCATCTCCTTAGAATCTCTCTCACTCTAGAGTTCAAGATCTCAACATAGTCAATGCTCAAATGAATCACAAATCAATCTAATTTCTTGTATTAGCCAACTCTTTCAAATCAAAGTAAAATACCATTTTGCCCATAACTCAAACCCTATAACCCCATTTTTCAAACTATTTTATTCCATGGAATCATAACAAAGATACCCTTGACATCACTCATGCTTCTCTCTCTTATTACCTCATCTGCCTACTATGACATGAATATTTATATATTTTTCTTGTATCTAGACACACACCTTGGTCCTCACCAATCCAAACATTTTCCATTTTCAAAAAGTCAATCTAATTAATCCAACAACCTTTCAAGCTTTTCACAACATGACAAACGTGTTTCTATTATTATGCCATTAGTCATCACTTTGGCATGACCTCCTCTATCACAAATTTTGTCCCTCTCCTCAAAAGGGGGGCATCATTCACACTATTCCTATTTCTACACTTATCCAACATAGCCACTCATTATCATAGGTGGATACACCATGGTTCTTACACATCCAACATTCAAATTATCAAATTCAACTTAGATTGGTTGAGATATATAGTGACTCAGATTATATGGGTCACTCAACATTACTTAGGGCATTCAGAGGGATACACCTTTAGTTTATAGATACACAAACTATTTAGATATAGTGGTTTAGATCATATGGATCTACAATGACTTGAGCTTATAAGTTCATAGACTATTCATACATAATGGTTTAGATTATATGGATTCATAGTGATTTTGGTATAGATACATACTTAGATACTAGATTTGTGGGCATGTATATAATACATGTCTCACACATATAACTTAATACAACATGACAAACTTTTTAAAATTAGATAAAAAAACTATAAACATAGTGTATAGGATAGCTTTTTGGTTTTTAGTTTTGCATATGAGGCATGGCAAGATATGTCATATCACATGTGGTTATATAGATTACCATATTATAAAAATGCATCACTCACATACCAAATTTGGGGGCATGGCATATATGTTCATGTTCTTCATCACTCAAAATTATATAGAAGGAATGGAAAGACATGCCATTCTCTTCTTGCACATTAACTAGAGTTTTAGATTACACTTAGTTGTACCCAAGTTAGACTGCATGTTCATCTACAATGGTTGGTCCATTGTATTACTTATATCTAGACTACACAAGTTTTTATGGGACATATGATAGACTATGGTTTTGGGCCTCTAAGCACTTCTAAGTTCTAGTTTAGATTATACAAAGTGGGGCCATGACAAATTTTGCTCTTCACAACATACATATTTTATACATACATCTAGATTACATGATTTTATGTGGGAAAAAGGATAGACATTAGTTTTGGGCCTCCAATCATTCTTCATCTTCTATCATATTTATCATAGGTGGAAAGCATTGCCCTCTTTCTCCATGATACATAGATTCCAAATTTAGATTCAGTATAGGGGGCATCAAATCCATGAATTCTTTCTCTCTCTAGGCACTATTCAACTCTCTATCCACTTCCCTAGCTATGAAGTGAGTTGGACCCTTGCAGCACATTTATCTCCACACAAGTAGGTTTAGGTGCACATATTCCTTTTATTTATTTTAGTCTAGTATTTCTTTCATTACATCACTAGAATAAAAGGGGGGTAAATGTATACACTATAAATTGGTCAAGAAACTACACATATTATGTCTTTTGATAGTCTTTTTCATAGGAGACTCCAACTGGAGAATATAAGCCTTGTTCACATTAGCCATGTCTTAGTTTTACTTATTTTGGTCTTGATTCTTGCTTGAGTCAGTTTTTTATCCATAACCAGTCATCCAAAACCTTTTGATCAGTCATTCTACCTCAGCCAGGTAGTGTTTCCCATGCAAATCCTATTCCCCCAATCCTGAACCTATAAGACATGAGTGATAGGATTGAACTATAACACTAGACCCTAAGGTGTCTCATTTTTTATTCTCTTATCCTTTCACCAAATGAAATCTAGATTTACGTTTCTAACATCTTCCCAATCTTGCACAACAAGTTTCAACCTTTGAAATGAACATCTTAGTTTATTTCTAAATAAGCTACTTCTTTTCCCTATTCAATTACTTTGATCAAATTGATAAAAAATATTCCTTAATGTAGACCCTTTATTATTTAAGAACTAAACCTTATTTTCCCAAAAATAATAAAATAATTGTATTTTAAAAACTTGTATTATGCAACATTAGTGAAAGGTTTTGTGTTATGTGCTAATTGGATAATTCTCATTGATCCAATTATTTGTGTTTACTTCCATTTCTTAATTCAATTACATTGTAAAAAATTTCCCTATTTATAACACACTATCATGTTGTTCAACATAGTCTCTTAAAGACTATGTTTTTCACTGACTATAGTACTAAGTTAGCTTGGTTAACCTTGCATCCTAATCAGACTATGCTTCTCCCTATTTTTATTACTAAGTTGACCTAGTCAGCTCTATACCTTATCTACCTCTTGGAATATAGTACTAAGTTGACCTAATTGACTCTATACTCTTCTACCTTTTATCTAATAGTACTAAGTTGATCTAGTTGACTCTGTACTCTTATTTTTACCTTTGTTTTGTTGTCTAACCAACTTAGTTCTCCTATCCATATGACTTAGTTCTGTATTTCTCTTTATTTAAGCATTTTATTAATTTACTCAAATCATCATGAATTTCCCTATTAGAATCTTCTTGAGCAACTTGAATCTATTTAGACACTATATGTGATATTCATTTCTCCCTCTATTTTTCTCCCAAGAGAACCCTCACTCTTGGAGCACCTCTTTTCATCCTTCATCTCTAGATTTTAACATGGTTTAGATTACACCCAAAAATGAAGTAGGTGGATCTGATCCTTTTTTACCTATTAATAAAATTATCATCTTCAAGATTTTCAACATAACGTGGGAGGAATTGACACAAGTATATTTAATAATCCCACAAGTAATCCACCTTATAATAACCCTCCCTCTAATACCAATTTGGGGAGTTCTACTACAAACACCAACCCAT
This sequence comes from Torreya grandis, assembly GCA_037957365.1. Lineage (NCBI taxonomy): Eukaryota > Viridiplantae > Streptophyta > Pinopsida > Cupressales > Taxaceae > Torreya > Torreya grandis. The sequence continues at coordinate 394,707 of JARHVA010002883.1, read as the reverse complement.
GAATTGATATGACACAACTTCTCACACAAGTCATACAACAAATGAACATAATGAAAAATTATAACACCTCTCAAATGATGCAATACGATATCATTTGATATATATGGATAATAAACCCTTGGTTCTTAATCCTCAATATAATCCAAATTTTATTCCTCCACCTCTTAGATATGCCTGGAAATTTTATTCCTCAACCTCTTATGAATAACTAAATGATTCAAAAAATATAAAATAATCCTTTAGCTCATTTCATTGTGTCCATTGATATTGGTAATATATCTCCAACTATCATGTATGATGGGACTAAAAACCTTGCATCATTTCTCAAAGCCTTTAGTAATCTTTATAAAGAGTTGATCCAAACTAATACTTTCACCATAACTAAAATTATGGTTAAAACCTTTACTAGTGATGTATTTTAATGGTACAACCAACTTATGTAACATTCCATTTGGAAACTAAAAGATTTAGTCAATCCTTTAGTTAAAGAGTTTCAACATAATGACCTTCCTAAAAATTGCCTTAGCTATTTCATGAATGCTAAACAATCTCCAACTGAATTAGCTCATGATTTTATCAATTGATCTAAATATCTAGAGCATAAGGTTGACCATAACATGATTGATGATAATTTGTTAAAATTCATTATAACTATTTTGCTTCAATATAAGGTTCAAACTTTTACTCCTCAAATGCTTAATGAAGCTCTTGAGTAGGCCAAACATCAAGACTTCCTCATGAAGCAATTCAAACATAATACTAAATTTATCTAAGGATATTTTCAAAATTCTACCAATGCCATCACCAATAATACTCATCAAACCAAATTACGAGTTTCCAAAGCCAAAAATCCCCCATCTTATCACATACCACTGACTATGCAATAAGTGAAACAATTCTTAGTGCCCTCTAAACCCTTCACATATCTTAATAATCCTCCTAAATGGTATGAAACTAATCAATTCTATTAGTTCCATGTTGACATTGGTCATTACCATGAAAATTGTTGAGGGATTACTAAATTTATTGTCTCCTACATGTGTGGTGATTCCTTCAATCATGAAGCCATGATCCCTTAATAAAATATGTTATTTATGTTGACTATGACCAATATTACATCAATTATCAATATTTTAATGTAGTTAAGATAAATTATCATCACAAACTAGCTTATAAAGATCTTATATAAAACCTAAAAAACCATATTTGGAAGAATAACTTCTTAAAGATACTAAAACCACTAATTTATATTTGAAATCCCTTGAGGAACCACCTCCTCCTTAAGAACCCCCAACAACTTCCATTCCTTAAAAATATACCTTACCTTCTAAACCTCACATTGGTTCTTCTTGTAAGTCTCATTAAAACTTTCTTGAAGAACTTAAATCCATGCCTTGCAAGATTCCAATTATGGATTTAGTTTATACTTCCCCTTATCATGACAAGTTATTCATGCAAAAATTACAAGAAATTAAAGATACATATTATATATATGATGAAACACACTCTATTGAACCTTAACTTATCAATGTGCATACCATTGCATCTATGTGTCCTTGTTCCAAACCATCTATTGAATTTCTTGAAGAAGACATGATTAACAATGAGATCCTTTTTTTCACTGATGAACCACCACTATTCATTAAAATAGCCATTAATACTACCTTATTTGTAAAGTGATAGTTGACAAAGGGTCCAATATTAATTTGACATCTTTGTGGCTCATCAAATAACATAGTTACAATAAGGATCATCTCAAGCAAACCCACCTTACCTATCATGCATTTGATAATACTAATCAAAATCCACTTGGTTGTATTTGGCTAACCCTAACAATCAGACCTACCATTCAAACTAAACTTATGGTCCTGGATTTACCCTTATCTTATAACATACTCCTTTTCTTCCCTTGGACTCATAGAATTAGAGCCATCACCTCTTCCAATATTCAATACATCAAATTATTACATAATGACAAATGGTATAAGCATGAGGCCGATCCCAACCCTTGGAGTATTTAACTTCCCAATCCAAAATATCAATATCGCATTCCTACCATTCCTAGCATTAATAATTCTCCCTTACTTGAATTTATCAACATTAATCCAGAATTAAAGGTCACTCTCATTGATTTGAATGATGATGAACCTCATGATTTTTAACATACAACAATACTAAGCAACCTCCCTATATTTCGGAGTGTCTTCCTCCTTGTTTATTACTTCATGATCACACTATTAATCTCATTGATGAGATCACTGAATTTATCCCTCCATATAATGATGATGAACCTTCTTACCCAGAAGATGCCTTCACATGCATTGACTATGGAGTATCCAAGTTATTTCAAAATATTTTAATCATGTCTCCATGTAAGTTCAATAATCTTGAAATTTCACCTTCTGAAACTCCCCCTAAATCTCATTAATGTACCATTATTCCAACCTATGATAATTGTATCATGGCTCAAGATCAATCTCAAGACTTGGATGTTCAACATTATTAGAATAATTTAGCTCAAATACATGCTTTCAACTAGGATGTTCACACCATTTCCATAGACTTTGAATTATCTCTCTAAGGTCACGTACCTCAGACTAATACTCTACTTTTTGATACTCCTTGGATGGTAGAATGAATATTACCTTCCAAATGTCTATATATTCCTACATCTGCATTACCATTTACATATCCCATCATTATATTTGATCTTGCCCCCATCAAAGAGACTAACAACACACCAATCCTACCTAATCAATATACTCCTAATCTTGAGATTAAATTAGATGTCAAGGCCAAAATTTCTATTAGATACATTCTGAATAGGATAGCCATGGTAATCAAATTCTTGATCTTGAAATAGATGTTGAGTATTATGTCCCTATTCCCACCTTTCCTAGCGATGAAGCTATCCTTGAATTACTTCATGCTCGAGAACCTTAAATTCATTGACAACATCACAAACTAAAGAATTTCAAAAATAAAGCTCCTTGTTTCAACAACTTTGTCTCCATCATTGATCCAAAATCTAATCCAATTTATTCTTTACCAAATGCACCATATCATTTCTAATATGGTATTGCTATTATTATTGAATAAACTACTTGCATTGAATGTGGTACTCCTTCATTCCCTCAACCTATTAATTTTTTTTTGAACTCACACTGGCTAAACATGATATCTTTGCTTGGTCTTATGAAGGCATTCTTGGTATTGACCATAAAATTATGGTACACAATATTATCACTTATCCTGATGCCAAACCTATACACTGAAAGTAACATAAATTTTCACTCAAGGTTTCCACCTTATGTCACAAATAAATTGTCAAACTTCTCAATGCTAAGTTTATCTAACCAGTGGACTATTTTGAATGGGTTTATAACATAATCCCTATTCATAAAAAATTAACCATTATCATTTGTATCTACGTTTATTTCCATAATCTTAATGTTGCTTCTCCCAAGGACAATTTCCCTCTAACTTTAATAGATTCCATTATGGATTCAACAAATCATTATAAAATTTTGTCTGTTATGGATGTTTTCTTGGGCTATAACCAAATTCACATTTCCTCAAAAAACCAACACAAGACAACTTTCACCATGGAATGGGGCACCTATTGTTATGTTAAAATGACCTTTGGACTTAAAAATTCTAGAGCTACTTATCAATGAGTAATGATGCATATATTTCATGATTTTATCCACAAAATTGTCTAAACCTATATGGGTAAACTCATTACTAAGTTTAAATTCCACAAGACTCACCTTTCTAATCTTGCCATCATCTTAAACTATCTTTTCAAATATAAATTTATACTAAATCCTCACAAATGTGTTTTTGATGTTACATCTAGAAAAATATTAGGATTATTAGTTTCTCTCTATGGCATCAATGTTGACCCTAATAAGATTTATGCTATCATCAACATGTCCATCCCTTGATCCATTCTGGACATTCACACTTATCTTGGAAAACTTTGAGTAATTAGTTGATTTATCTAGAATGGCTTACTGTATCCACTCCATTAATTCTCTTCTTAAGAAAGGTAATGCTCTAGAATGGAAAGATCCTTATCAAAAACCATTTGATAATATGAAAGAATCATTAATTCACCCACCTACTCTTCATCCTCCATCAAATGATTGACCTTTGATCCTATATACCTCTTCCACACCCATATCCATTGGGTCAATGCTTACAAAACAAGATTAGAATATTCCATCTACTATATTAGTTGAGGCCTCATTATTTATGATAAATATTACACAAAAATCAAATTTGATTGCCATGCCATATATTTTATATTTAAAAAACTTTGACATTATATGCTTTATCATACCACTTATGTTATCATCCATTTTGATCCCCTTCATCACTTCTTCTCCAAAGCCTTTCTTCCTGGAGATAGAATTGGCAAGTGGATGGTCATTTTCATGGAATTTAATCTCAAAATTATTACTCAAAAATATTTCAAAGGACAAATCATCACCAATCAACTTACTATATCTCTCATGCCCACTACCAACCACCTTCAAGATAGTCTTCCTGCTGATAATATTCTCTATATTGAAGGTCTCAACAACTCCATATCCCTTAAAGATTAATTTCATAAATTCACTACTGATATTAAGGTAACTAATATCGATGAATCTACTATCCTCCCTGATATTATAAAACCAAAATTAGTTATGGAATAACTTCCTAAAATTAATATTGATTTACATGAGGATACTTGGACCTTTCACTTTGATGGTGCTAAATGACTTCAAGGAGATGGGATAAGTTATAATATTATGATACCTCTTGTAAAAATCATCCCTTTATATTTTTTCTTAATATTTTATGTCACTAACAATATGGTATAATATTAACCTTTAATTTTAGGCAGGAGAGATGCCCTTAATTTAGATATCCAATCCCTGTATGCTATAGGTGTTTTCCATCTCATTTATCACCAACTCAATGGTGATTACCAATGTAAAAGTGATAATATCATTTCTTATCATCAAATTATAAATACTTTCACCAAATATTTCATTTCTTTCACCATCTAACCTATCCCTTGAGATCAAAATTCTATTCCTAATTCCCTCACTTCTTTAGCATCTCTTTTTCATCCACACTAAGTTCTTACATAGCCCACTTTTATTATCCAAATAATAAAATATCCATATTATATTCATCCACATGATTTTATTATATTTCACATTGATGCCATCACCATTCAACAAAGTTGGTGGTACAAAGACATCATTCAATTTTTAGAACACCAAACTTATCCTCCTAACTTTGATTCCTATGAAAAGACTCACATTTGTAAATAAGCTTTTAAGTATTTAATTATATATAAAATATTATATTATTTTAATGTTGAATGTACCTTAATTCTCTATGTTATTAAAGATGAGGTTCTTCCTCTTCTTTAATAATCACATGGGGGCATTTGTGGTGGCCACTATAATGGGCATGCTATAACCCACAAATGCTTACGTATGGGATACTTTTGGCCCACTCTTGAAAATGATTCCATTAAATTTTATAAAAAGTGTAATTATTTATAGATTCATGATGCAATAATTCCTTCACCTCTAGATGAGCTTCAAACCATATAATCTCCCTAGCCATTTTCCATGTGGCGATTAGATCTGATAAGCAAACTACCTTGATCTCTAGATGGGCAAGTCTTTATAAGCACAACCATAGAATATTTTACCAAATGGGTTGAGGATATGCTTATTATTAATTTCAATGGTGCCATAATATCTAAATTCATCCTTAATAAAATTATTTATCACTTTGGTGTCCCTTATACTATAATTTTAGATAATGGTGGTAATTTCAAAAATAAATATGTCAAACAACTTTGTGCTAAATTTAAAATCAATCACAAATTTTCCAATCCTTATCATCCACAATTTAATGGCCAAGATAACGATATAAATAAAATTATTAATAAAATTCTCCAAAAGATAATTTGTGAAACCCACATGGATTAGCACCTTCATCTCTATCTTGTTGTTTGGGACTATCACACTAGCATATGTACTACCATTAAGACAATGTGATTCTCTCTAGTCTATGATTCTGAATCAGTGCTTCCATTATAAGTTGAGATTTCCTCTCTATTAATATCTCTTCATGATATCATACCCTATGAATAATGATGTGAAGCTTGCCTTCATACTATTGATCTCCTTGATGAATACCATATTTTTGATTTGCAACATAATCACCAATATAAGGCTCGTATTGCCAAACAACATAAAAAATGATTTAAATTTTTCACATTTAATTTTGGTGATCTTGTCCTTAAATTAGATTACACTCATGAAAAATAAGGTAGATATACCCAAAAATGGTGAGCCCTTATTTAGTCAAAGATATTCTTGGTCCAAGTACCTATCACCTTCAAACCAATGAAGGACATATTTTCAAAGAACCCACCAATGCATAATTCCTAAAGAAGTATTTTGTCTAAATCCTTCCCTTATTTTTCATTCTTTCTATATTTTATCTATCTAAATTTTTTTTAAGGGTACTTACACAGGTCACACCCTCTACAATAGTTCTCTCTTTTCACAAACTTTAGTCCTTCCTTTTAGTCTTTTGGTTTCCCTTTTTCTCATAAGTTGTATTGTAAAACCATGGATAGGACCCAATCTTCTTCATGACTTGATTTTATCCTCTTTATTTTCATATTTTTTACCCTGTGGGTTTTTCTTTGTGAGTTGTAGTGTAAGACTATGGATAGGACCATGTATTCCTCACAAATACCATCTTTTTCTTATCTTTTTTTTTTCACATGCTTTTTATCACCCTCATGGGTTTATATTTTGTGACTTGTAGTGTAATACCATGGAGAGGACCTAGATTTCCTCATAAAATCACCATCTTTTCATTCTCTATGTAGAATGTGTTTTGCAATGGTTACAAGTTTTTGATCATTTGTTATCAACTTTAGCTTTTGTTTATTTTGTAGATAAAATTTGCATAACAACTTGTGTTAGCATGATTTCATATACTTTCCTCATTATTGTGATAAGGAATCACTTATTTCTATCATTTTATCCATTTTTCACCCTTTGTCACAATTTTTGTGATTTAAAGTAATTAAAAATTTTCTATGTGTCATTCCTCTTGATTTCATTTCCTTTCATTCCACATTGTATAAGGCAAGGTCAAATTCAAGATATCACCTTTATCTCACTTGAATATATGAGACTCTTAGACACCATGGTCTCTAAGTTCTCTCTCTTATAAATCAAATCGTAAGTATTTAAATGAAAGTCATCTTTAATACCCATGTTTGGTTTTCCAAATACATATAGAGAGGAATATAAAAATCCATCAAGAAAGTTAAACACCAAATAATTTAAAACAAAAGGCAATGATATAAAAAAGGTAACATACAAATCTCAAAAGTCAAAATCACACTAAAAAACATGATTAATAGAACATCTCCTATCTCAAATCTAAGCTCAAACTCCACAGTTAGCCTCATACTATCACTGAGGTCCATTGGGGTGTGGTAGGCCAATAGATTTAAATAAGATAATTCAAAAAACTCTATGGTGCTACCTAATTTCTCATGCAAGTACCCAATATTCATAGTAGATCGATAGATCTATAAGGGATCCTGAGGAATGAGGAACAAGTTGTGGGAAGGTAGATATATATAACTTTTCATGCATATAGCCTTCATGAGATGATCTACATACTTCATTTGTTGACCTAATACTTGTGTAACTAAGAGAAGTTATTCAAAGTCCTTAAGGTCAAAATTCCTCTTGTTTTGAAAAAAATAATTTGAGTGTCTTGACTATGATAAAGAGTTACTCTACCTTGGATTTTCCTTTATTCTTCCCTCCACCTGTTTCATTTCCCCCCTTGATAGGCCAAGTGTGATTCTCAATCTATTTTCCCTTCTTCTATACTTCCTTTTTCACATATTACAAAACATGATAGAACTAATTTGGTTTAGTTATATCTATCCTTAGAACAAATAATATGTTTGAATAACTATGGATTACTTTTTTTGTGACATGGCTCTATATTTCTAGACATGCCTTGATTTATTTTATCATTTATAGTTATTGTAACACCCCTTTTTGTGGACACTTGAGTCCATTTCTACTTTCATGTACTTTTTTAATTATTGAGTGAGGTTGGCTTGTTACTTCTCACTCACCAATGTTATTTTCCCTTTTATACACCTTTTTCCATTAATGATTTAGGATTGTTACTTCTCACTCATCAATGTTTTTTTACCATTGTTACTTGTCCATCTCTGTGTAAGTAAGGATTGTTACTATTTTTACATTGATGTTTTATTACCATATTTTTTGACAGGTATCCTTGGTTTGAATTGGTGAGTTTTCATTTCTTACTTAAGGTTAACTTGTTTGATTTTTTTTGGTTTTTAGTAGCCTTGGATTTTTGGTTACCCAATTAACTCTAAATTTTGACTTGGTCATTTGGTCTAACATAGAACTTGTCATCCCAGCTTGCCAAATTTACAAGTACATCCTATTCACCTAACACCAGTTATCTTGGCTTTCTTGTATTTATTTATTTTTTAACTTTAGTTTTGTATTCTTGGGTTTGTTGAAATCAATATATGCACCCTCCACAATCATAACTATAAACATATTAAATAACACTCTAGTGATAAAGATAAGTCAAGGTACACATACATTTAATTTTTCTATTATTTCCATTTTGGTCATTTACTTTTAGTTATTTTATGCTTTAAAATAATGTATTTTTTTTAGCTTTAGAGTTATGTGTTACTATGTTATTTCTCAAATCACCATCCACTGGTACACCTATGTGACATGTGATGAGATTCAAGTGGGGCATATGTATGCATATAATATTTTCAACCTTTATCAATTGCTGATGCTTTCTATCTTACAAGAACCCATTGAGTCTTAGTCTCTCTGAGTGCATGTCATAAGGGGTACACCAAAAAAGGGATGGGAAAAGCATTGGTGATTCATTGGATTTTTTTCCCTTATTTCCACTTATTACCAATCTAACCAATTCCTAAAAACATTCCCCTAAGCTTGGCCTCCTCTTTTGCACACTCCTTATCATTTTCCACCTATATTTTATTTTTTGCTAACCTAAACCCCTTTTTAAAAATTTACATGATTATGTCAGTTGTGTCAACCTTGTATTCTTATCAACAAAATTTATTAAGGGTCTAGGTCATCCCCTGGCCGACCTAGTCCATGACCTAGTAAGTTTTTGTCAATTATGAAACTAGGTCAACCGAGTCAACCTTGTCAGCCAAAACTTTTGAAAGGGTTTAGGGTTAGATCTACCTATATAAAAACCTATATTTTGACATTATTAGAGAGTAGGCAAGAGTTATTATTCATTTTTTCTTCTTTAAAATCTAATCTTCCACCATTCTACTTGAGGGGTCTTAGTTTAGGGTTTTTACTTGGAGAAGAATCTAGTCTTATGGATAAATCTTGGATGATTTATCATTTCTTAGTGATCCTTAAAAACCACAACAACCTCTTTGAATAAACCTTTTTCCAAGGGATATATTTAGTCTCGATGGATTTTTCTTCCAAGTAAGTATATCTAACTTTCCTCCTCTCTTTAGTAAATAGAAGTAGCATAAGTAATGGATTTTGAATAATATTATCTCTCTATGCATTAGGGTTTTACCTATACATAGTTTAATTAGAATTATCTTATATATGTTTAATTTTATTTTTACTAATCCCCATTTTGTACCATAAGCTTTGGTGAGCACTATATTAGATTTTTATTTACTTGCTATTAGTTTAGTGAATATGAAAACATAGGACCTAGTTAGGGTTATTCATAGTTTTTTATTGAATGGAGGCTTTAGAATCCTCCCTAGTAATATTATTGTGATATGATATCCCTTGATTAGGTCTAGTAGATCTATATTGGTCATGACCTTGATTATCTAATGTATCCCCAATTGGAAGTGTAAGTAGGATCTATCTTCTTTGAGATAGGATTGATTTATAGATATGCTAAATTTCTCATTGCATACATAGAGTCAATTAGAAATTTATTCACCTTCATAATAAAATGATTGATATATAAACCACATGGTTATAAGATAAAATGGAACCAAGCTTATTTTGTCAAGAATAAGTTGAAACTACGTACTTTAAGATGTAACTATTTAACAACCCTTGCCACCAAATATCAACAACATGCATCCAAGACACTGCCAATTATGCTAGATCCATCTGACACTCTAATGTCCAATTTTTCTTCCTTTTATGATTTCTCGACTGGTATTGAGCAAAGGCTATGATCCAAGCATGCATATGAATAGTTACCTCCACAAAGAAAGTCTCATATAATGAATCATATAAATTATTTTCAACCCATGTACATGCATAAATTCCTATTTCAAGAAATGGTACTACAAAATTATTTTTGACACTAGTAATATATATATATATATGTATATATATATATATATGTATATGTATATATATATATATGTATATGTATATATATATATGTATATGTATATGTATATATATATGTATATGTATATGTATATATATATATATATATATATATATATATATATATATATATATATGTATGTATGTATATATATATGTATATATATATGTATATATATACATATATTTATATGTATGTATATATATATATTTATGTATATATATATACATACATATATATATATATACATATACATACATACACACACACACACACACACACACACACACACACATATATATGTATATATGGGAATGTGTTATGTACACCCCATTCTAGCCACAATTGGCTTCTGACCAGACTTTAGACTAATTTCTACCAAACAATGCAAATTAAGCTTAGAAATGATTGAATGTTCCAATTTTATTCTCACACCATGAATTAATGCTTAGAATTATGTTCAGGCATCCCTATTTTAGGTATTCTACCATATGTAATAATAACCTCTCATAGATTCATCTCCAATCACCTTACGGCCTAACAACTAGAAATTTGGCCTATGGACCTGTTAAATAGGGCACTTAAACAATTCCTAAAAGAGCTAAATGATAATTACAATGAATAAAATAATTAAACAAGATTAAATGCTTTAGTAAATAATTCATTTTTTATTAATGAATATATAAAAATAGAAATTTAAAAATTTAAAATATCAAACCTCTTCGTCATTGCCTTTATGAGTTGTCAAATTCTCATAAATATCTAAAAATATCTAATTTAACAACCATGCCTATTAGTTGAAAATCATAATTAAATGTATCCTCCTTAACTAAATTGGAGTTAAATTTAATTCACCCAAGGTTAGTTTGAAATCATTCCATTCTTAAGTCTTATCCTAACTCAACTTGGGCAAGAGGTAACTTTAGAGGCTATAAATATAAGGACTTACCTATTAATCAACAAGTTATTTTGGTGTAAAGTTATTTTTCTCAAATAGATGAAAGAAGCATTTCTATTAGTGTTATCATTCCAATTTCATAAGGCAATCTAAGGTGCCAAGGAGAGGTGGATCAATGGATATTCATTGATAAACATTTCTTGAGCACATAGTCAAGCACCCTAATTTAACAAGATAAATTAGAGCTATAAGGAAGGTAAAATGATGGTTTCTTTAGTTTTCTAGTTATGTTGTCATTATATTCTTGTTACCTATGCTCTCCCTAGTGTCTAGGCTAGAGGTGTTAGTGTTTAGTGTGTTTATTTTGAGTTTATTTTCTTGACTAACACTATACTAATTTCCTCTCTATGGATTCTTTGATCACATGATGGTATGCCCAGTGGGACCAACACCCCACAAAGTTATTTTCATGGAATTTTAGGACCTATTTCTAATAATTTTCATGTTAAAATCCTAAATTTTTGACCAAAAAAGTGGAAAGTGGAAACTCATGGATGTTACACATAGAATCACATTTTTGCTCTATATAATCACATTTTCTCTCTCTGTAGTCATGATATTGCACTAAAGAGTAGATATATTGCACTATGAAGTTATGATATTGAATTTGTGTCTTTGCCTTGATAAGTTATGATATTACCTTGATAAATTGCAATATTGCCTTGATAAGTTGTGATATTGCCTTGATAAGTTGTGATATTACCTTAATAGTTGTATTTGTATTTATAAGTCATGATTTTGTCTAAAAATATGAAATATTAATTTTATAGTCATGGTATTACCTTGATAATTTTGGTTTTAATTCAAAATATATTATATTGTCTTTAAATAAATTATTTTTCACTATATAGTCATGGTTTTTCATCAACACTTTATTTTATAAGAAATGACGATTTTGCACTATATAGTTATAGTTTTGCACTGTATAGTTATGATTTTGAACTCTAGAGTCACAATTTTACACTAACCCTTTGTTCTATAGGAACTTGTAGTTTTGTACTAACTAGTTTTATTTTTTCAAGAAAGTTATGGTCTCACTCTATGTATCTAGAATATTTCACCATGTAAAAAACATCAAAAACTTGAGAGCTAAATTTGAAAAGTCATTTTCTCACTTACTTTTATCTTCTAAGCACAAGGACCACCTAACACTTTTTGTAGGACCCATAGACCAAGGAAAGACATTTTTAAACACTCTGATATTAAAATTCACATTTATATTAGGTGTTTAAAAATATTTTACTTGATTTATTTTCATTTTTCAAAAGTTCATAACTCAAACAATGCTAAGGGGCTAAACTTCATGTCATATTTAACTTGATGCTCTAAAAATGAAATCACACTCTAGGTAATGTTGAAATCACATAAACTAAGAGGTGAGGGGGGGGTGTTGAATTAGTGCCTTTAAAACAATCATTAAATTTCACTCATCATTCATGAAGCATTCATTCAAACACATACATCAACCAATGCATAAACAAGCATCCACATAAGCATACAACATATGAACACAAGAATTATGTGGGAAACACTCATGGGGGATAAAAACCACTAAAAATATCTCAAAATATATTCTTATAATTAATTAATCAATATTTAGTGAGGAACCAACCCCACAAGGAACACTAACCCTTCACTAATCAAGCACCAACTCAACTAGGCTTTTAACAAGCACCAACTTGTAATGAGGCACCAACCCCCTAAATGACTCGACACTAAATAAACCACTTGGAAAATTTGATCACCTTTGAAAACATATTATTCAATAAAATTATGATGATAACCTTCTTTTTCTCTTCACACTCTTCTATCTCTCTCAAATAAACCTATTAGGCCTCTTCACTCAACTAACCCTCTTCTTGATAGATTTAAGACATATGACCTTGATCATCATCTATATACTAAATATTATTAATTTATGAAATATTAAAAACATATATATTATGATATTAAATACCTCCACCTATTTTCCAAACTTTTATTTCATTTGTTCATCTCCTTAATATTCTATTTATTCAAATTAGGCCCATTAGACCTCCTTTTTATACTTGACTCTTGCTTTCACATACCTTGGTTGGAAATAAAAACATCCATACTTGGATATAATTTTTAATATATCAAAAAAAATGTTTCAAAATATAAAAAATAACTACATAGGTCAGCCACCACTCATAAGGACCAAAACCACCATTAGGCCTAAAGGAGACCTAATGTAATTAGGCCTTCTTAAAGCACACGTTTCACCTTGACCACCTTGGAACATATTTATCCTAAATAAATAGATGAAATGATTAAAAAAATATTAAATTATACCTCTTATTTTGTCAAATTAATTCCCCAACACCATTTATCTAATTTCACTCTTTGAACCACACCATTAGGCCTACTCATAATCAGGCCTTCTCACTGCCAGAAAGTCTACTTTGAATATCTGAAGCATACACTCAACATTGACACATAAAAATATAAAAAAATCAATTATTTATAAATTTAATGACTTTATATTCATCACAATGTCATTTATACTTCACCATATAGGGAAAAATACCTCAAACTGACCACTTTTATAAGCTTACTTAGAACTACAAATAGGTCTCAAAAACCAGTCAAGAACCTTTGAATTTTCACACATTCATAGGAATTTATCATGAATAAAAATGAATTAAACTAAGACTATGAGACCTATATAAATAAACTAAGTGAATTACAATCTTTAAATCTGAGTAAATCATCTCAAACTCATCTCTGCTAGAAGACTATTCAGAATTGCCAGAAACCTCAAAAACATAGTCATGAAAACAAAGCCTTATAACACCTATAAAATCACTTTCATAAACTTAAAATGGGTTTATATGATATTTAAACATAATTATAACATATTTAAATAAATATATTATAAGGTATAATATAAATATTGGTATTACAAACCAATCTTATGGCTTCACTGCATACAGACCTGATTGTGTTAGATAAGTCATTTTGAGAGAAACTTTATACCATAAACACACATATTAAAATATTATATAAAATAATGATATGTGTTACATATATTTTAAAACAACCCAATATAATTTTATCCATCCCTAATCCATGGAAACACATCCCTAATGTCATTCTCACTTCTACTTGGTTTTTCTCACTGTCTTCTTCACTTGGCCTATTTAGTGATAGGTCAACTTTCATGATCAGTTTAGAATATTTTAGGTCTATAAATTGATAAAAAAAACACCATGGTAATAATATATAGGTATAAATATTCAAACTCCATCCACTTTCATGTTTTGACCTTGTCAACCTTACTTATTATATCAAAAATTTGAGCAATAAGGGATTTTATGTAGCTTTCACTCATCTAAAAGATAAATTCCACCGAGAGATACTTGGGAGAGTATTATACATGATCCAATCATAAAAATATGTCATAAAATTCATTTTGAGATATTTCCAACAAGATCTTCCATATCGGGTCACTATGAGGGTTTTAGGAGGTTTTTAGATGAGTTTCCATTCTTAAAATTTGTTAATCAATCTCTACCCCTAAAACCAGTTCCTAATTCATGGAAATAATTTATAGGACCATTTTAAATCTCTAACTAAGATTTAATATTCTCATGCAATAGTCATACATGCCAAAAATCATGAGAAAATCCTTATCGGGCCTGTAACACCTCATTCTAGCACTAGAGAGACTTTAAGACCCAATTTTTATGATTTATCCTTCATAATTTGACCTAAAACTTGGTGAAGACACTTTATAACACCTAACATACCTATGATAATTATCTCACGAGATATATCATCTTGAAAATTGAAATTGATCGCTCATTAGGCCACACTAGGTTTCTTTACACACTAGGCCTATACCTATAAGCCACACTTAGACCTTAAACACACCTTGAAAACTATTAAAATTATCTAAATACCTAATAATAATGTCATAAAAATTCATACCATGATCACACACTACCAATATTATTCTCATAAGCCTCAGACTACTCACCTCATCATGCTACCAAGCCTATGCCTTCTCACTAGGTCTCTTTATGTAATGACTAAGCCTCAAAACTAATCTTGGAAATCTTATGAAGAATTATTTGCATCATTATCATTATTAAAAAAAATTATGCACTCTATCATGATTTTAATAACTCAATTCACCAAGATTCACTATGCTTCATGCATACACCTTCTCATAGGGCTAGACTAGGCATCTCAAGATATGTGGTCAATAGTATGCTTACCTTGTATCTTGATCTTAACCTTTAAAAAATGTTATAAAACTTAGAATAATTATCAAGTTTCCTTCAAATTATCTCTTAATAGAGATACAAGAGGTTTCCTTCATATTCTCTCTTGTCATAAGACTTCTTTGTCACATACCACTTCACCATGCATGACATCAACTTTGACCTTGACATTAAAGACATCCATTTTGATATTAACATCAATGAAAATATAAATTATATAATACCAATAATAGGAACATACCTCAATAATATCCCCTTTTTCCATTGATGATAAACACTTAAACAAAATTGATCATTCTGATTTACTAAAGCTAGATCTTCTTCAAACTAGAAATTTATCCCCCCTTGACATTAATGACAAAGGGTCATATCTGAAAATAATACCATCTAATAAATGGACCTAAAACATTATTTATCTCAAAAAAAAATCAATATTCCTCTTATCAACTATTGGCCAAAATTGGCCTACATATGAACTTTGCCTAGATGGATCAGGCCACTCTCTTAGACCTTTTAGTAACCTTCTACCCCCATGGCTATTCCCTTTATGGTCCTAAATCAATGATGTTATGTAGTATTATGTGAGGTCATGATATGGTGTGAGAAGCCGAGTAGAGTTCTAGTTGAGTGAGTGATCCAATGGTGGAATAAGGAGACAAACCTAATGATCCTACCCCATGTCACTTTCAAGCTTTTGAAACATTTAAAGAAAATTTTAAGGTGAATTTGGTATTTTGAGGAAAAGGACTAAAAATAGGTATAGAACTGAAAGTGAAGGATCTAGGAGGTTTCCATGGTGTTCGATCATTTAAGGGCATGAGGGAGGTTTACACAAAGTTTCAGATATTCTAATAATCCAAAAACAAAGCCTAGAGAAGTTATTATGCCCAAAAGCCCCCCAAAAGTGTATTAGATGACTTAAAGGTCATCAAAGTAGAATTTTAAAGTGAAAAAGTAACTTTTTGAGGAATTAAAATTAGTTTTGACTTCCACCTACATATAGAAATTTTTACCCTTTTAGACATGTTTAAGGTCATTTGAGGTCATTTAGAGCAGAGGAGAGGAGTTTGGGAGAAAAAAGATGCATTTTGGAGCTTTGACAAAACAAGTTTTTGGAGGATTTAATTTATTTAGGGGATAATATATCATATTTATGAATCCATGCTGTCCATAATATCCCCTCATAGGCTTCTAAAATCATATTCCAGCATGAGAACCAACAAAGGTAAGAAAAACCTAATAGATACAAACTAGGCATGAAACAAGTTTTATAACATTAATGAAGGTCCAAAATTTTAAAAATATTTATATAAGGAATAAAAGGTCATTAAAATAATAAAAATATTTCCTAAGTCTTATATTTCATAGTCAGACTTTTGGTTCTTCATGCTAAGGAAAAACCATTTTGGGTAGTTTGAGATAGATCTTGGAGAGCCTCAAGTTTTCACTTGGTATGGTTATAGGAGAGAGAGTTTGGATAGAATATTTTAGTGAATTATAGGGACCCTAATTACCTTCCACTTTATGGTATTGGTGGTATGGTTAATATCTCCATATTTATTAACAATTTATAATAGTTTAAGGGTGTTTATATGGCCTACTCATCCAAACAAGGTCCAAGTTTTCCCTTGTTTATTTGATTTAGAATATAATGAGAATGAATGGTTTTGGGGTTTTTTTTTTAGGGTCAAATAATATATAATCCAATTTTTTTCATTATCTAAATCCTTTTAAGAAGGTACTTATGGCATAAAACTTATTTTCCTTGTTATCCTTATGAAATAAACATTTGATCAATTTTAAATTAGAACCTATGTTTCAGGGATAATGTACCTAATCCTCCTTATTCCAAATCAACAAAATTCAACTGATATTTCTACTCAATCCTCAATAGATCATCAAATCCTTGGTAGGTCAAATAGTCATTTCCTATATTTTCATACATAGTCAACTAAGTGAGGTATGTGAGGTATTGAATATGTTTTATAGATATGTTAGGAAAATTTAAAAGGAAATTAAACAAATTATTGTTTCATGTTAGATCAATATATATCACTTGATATGATAAAATATGGACCATGACAGCTAATACCTTTACATACACATTCATCTACAATTAATGAGCATATACAGGTGCCTACAACAAGAATAATCACATTTAATGAAGTCATTTTATCTTTTTTGGAGTGTCCCAAGGTTAAAATATTAGTTTAGGACATTTTATATGTATAATATTGATCAATATCTCATACACCATGCATATTATTCATGTTTCATCTCCACTATCTTGCCTATAACCATGATGTGCACCGATAAGCACTATTTAAGAGTAAACATGTAGGAAGGAGATATCAGGCTGGTTTGAAGTCACTTGAGATGAAAAACATCCATTTTAGGAATTTTATAATCTATAAAATGGATTAAAAGTTTATACTTCATGAACACAACTCATGACAACATTCACTGCCTATATACTACAAATGACCACCTATAGGTGGCTCATACAAAGATATGAGGGTTGGAATGGAGGAGATTGGACATGTTTATATAGATTAATGAATTTTATATAGTTTATTTATGGAATTAGAGACATGTTTTATCCATTATATATACAAATAAGTTGGAATAACCCATCTTCAAAGTTGAATGACTGTGTTAGGGACAATTTCCCTAAAACATAAAAATAGAGGCCTCTACACCTTTTATTGATGATAAATGATGATTTTTTATGGGGTTTTGATCATTAAAAATTAATTTATATTGTATAATTATCCTATGGGAATATCCATGAAAAATATGAGTGTGTGGCTAGAGTAAAATAGTGTTTGAAGATTGCCAAATCATGAAATTGTCCACTGTAGGTTTTTAGTGACTTCTACAAGATTTGAGCCACAAAATAACTTCACACCAAAATATAGAAATTAAAGGTCTAAAATTTGTCATGGGAAATAATTTTATATTCCAAAATTTTAATAATTCTTTTCCCAAGTGTTTTCATACATGTAAATCACAAAAAACCTATTTTTTAGTGTTCTAGGCCTAGAGAACTAAGAGAGGCTTAGAATACCAAAAGAGAAGGGGATGACAATAGTAATTTAATTAAGATTTAGGACCTGAAATTTGGAGTATATTTGTGGGAATTTTTGAGATACATAAACCTCTCTCAATTTCCCTATTTCAGCCCTAGTTCACCCTTATAACTCAAGAACCATCATCAAAGCAAAAACAGGGCAGCAAGTTGACACTTTTTTTGTTATTTTTTATTTGAGAGCTTGGTTTTTTTTTCCAAAATTTTCAAAATATCCAAGATATAAAACATTTATAAATATAAAATGGATCAAAAAATATATATAGGTGAGTCTAATAACTCATTTTAACCCCAATCCAAAACAGGGTCTTAGAACAAGCATGAGAGAAGCCCTAAACTAGGGTTTTGTTGATTCCAAGAGTTTTAACCATCCGATTTTTTCAAAATTTTGTAATATTATATATTTAAAGGTGATATAAGTTATTAAAGAGTTTTTGTATTTATTTGAGTTTATACAATATATATTTGGTGGTTGAGGGTTTGGAATATGGCTAATTAGGCCTAAATGAAGGGTGGTTTCCAAAGGTAGTGTGATCTTGGAGTGGAATCAGGTCATGAAACTTGTCACACACCTGTAATGAGATGGATAATAGATTTAAATGTTATCATATTTTAAAGATAGTTCATATACTATTAAAACCAAGGATAAATGTCCAAAATAGGGGCTATAAACCTTAAAAACGTAAGATGAGCCTTGTATGTGAAATGAGATGTTGGAGTGAGTTGGATAAATTGAAAGGAGATAAGGCAATTTTAATGAGGTCACCTTAGACCATCCATGATAAAATTTTTATCTTTTGACACTTAGATCAATATTTGGATTTTGAGACCTAAGTGAATTGCCTAGTGGAAAACTAATGAAAGGGTTGTATGGTAAATAGAGTGAGACAAATGCTTCTTGGAGTGAAATGAATAGGATTTTTAGGATTGGTTTTCAACCTAATGTATACCTATATAAATATTAAAAAAGTACCCACAACCACCAAGCACTATCATATTCCAAGCATGGTGAAGGATAGGAGGTAGAGTTCTTATAGAGATTCATACTTGAGAGGTTGTTTCATGAAGATAGTCATGATGATTGTGATTTAATAGATGATAGATATGGAATAACAAGATATTTTTATCACAAACCACAAAATAAACCTATAAAATTACTTTGGGGTAGTGACCTATAGTAGTTTAAAAAAATTTAAGTCTTTTCAAGGCTTAAGGAGGCTAGATAAAACATCATACACATCATAGCATTGAGGTTTCATTTTAATGAAATGAACAAGAGGGGAAAATATATGACTTTCATGAATGACTTAAGAGGGGTAAATTAATCTATATCCAATTATCATAAGTAAACTTAAAGTCATCAAGGGAACACATGCTTCTTCTGTTTTTATATTAGTTTGAAAACATAGTGATAGTTTGAAGTGGTTAATTCCTAAAGAGATGTTTTAAGTGGACAAGGTTTATACGTATTCAAGTATAATTTAAAAGGAGTTATAAATAACCTAAATCTATTTCCATATCAAAACTCAACACATAATTATAACTATGGGAACATCAGTCATAGGTTTTATGGCGATTGGTATGTAAGAAAAGTGTATTATAGTGGTGTTCTAGTTCAAATTCATAATAGAGGAGATTTTGTGTTATGTTTAAATCTTCACATACTAGACTCTTTTAAATACTATTATTACATTTTCAAGAATAGTCATATATAGTCAAGCTTATCTCATAAGGCATACCTATAGCCATCCATAGGGATTTCAAGCACTAAGCATACTGGGAGTTTCATTCTAAGGAACCAATGATGATGCTTATTGATCAAGGGATTTTTCATGGTTTAAAAACCCTAAGTATGTAATAAAATAGGGAATATTTTTGAAATAACATGCACTTACATACATCCTAGGGCTTGAGGCCTATCTTCAAGTAAATATGGGCTGAAGGGGGGAATGATTTATGAAAGGAGTGTCATGTATATGACTATGTTTCTCAGAAAACCCAAGAAATGGACACTTTAGATCATGAAAAGGGTTTTTAAATCAAGGATACAACCAACATAAATGCTCAAATACTCATCTACAGGTTTTCTAGACACATGTTTGTTTCCAAACAAAGGGACAATGATGAGATAAATGGTCATATATTTAGAGTTGCATAATGAAATGAATCCATCATGAAGATAATAAAAAAGTAAAGGAATTTAAAATCTCTTCTCACTAGTCTTCAAACATATTAAATCCTAAATCAAGGATATATTTTGTATAATGAGAAGCCCACAACCTATTTTGGCCTCAAACCTAGATTGGAAGGTTGAATGAGAGCACAATGGTCTCTAAGGAGGTTACATGTTAAATGGAAGGTAATAAAGGTGAAAATTATGATATAATATCATTTTAAGGGAGAATATATAGCCTAAAATATAAACAAAGTCAGTCATACACATTTGAAATAAGGAAATACAGTCATGAGAAACCTCGACCTATCTATAAGCTCTTAATGGTTAATAACATAGTGGTAAATAGTTAAAATTCACGTTTAATAGATATGATTAAAAGAATAATAATGAGTAATTTGAGTTAAATTACATTAATAATTTCTCCCAATTAATTTATGATTAGGCTCAATCCTTATAAACACACACCCATATACTGTTGATACATACAAACAGGCTTCCTGAGGAAGTAGGATCTTGAGAAAGGTTGCCTAAGGGTAAAGATAAAAAATGAAGAGTGGAATAATTAAATGGGATGTATTCATGACATATTAAAATCAAATCCACATTATTATGACAAAAATTGAGGAAAAAATGAGGAAGACTCATTTATGAAATTTGATGAGATAGGCATGTGTCACTAGCTTTTGCCAAAATTGGCCTACAGACCAAAATATGTAGGATCCAATCATGAAATTTCATGAAGAGGATAATTATGACCTATTATACCCATTAAAAATAATTTTTAGTATTTTTTAAAATTTTAGTTATTCACCATTTTAGTACAGTCAACCTTATGTCATGTAATAGTCAACATTAGAGCATGCCTTGGAGGAATTGGCCATTTTGGGGAATCTACAAGTTGAGTAAAATCACAAAATTTGGTAATAATGGTTTAAATTAAATTAAAATTAATCTCATGTAATAATAAATGTCCTATAAATAGTGTATGTATTTTATGTTCTTACACAATCCACAAATAATCAAGAAGGCAGCTATTAGAGACCAAATGAAGTTTTGTCAATTTTGGGTGCCAAGAAGTAGTTTAGGAATCAGAGAGGTATTAAAATGGTATAATATTATGTTTGAGACATATATTATCCTATATAAGTCATCACATTCATATTTTTCATGCAAAATTTTGAAGAATGAAGAGTTTTGGCATGAAGGAAGCATGTAGGTAGCTCAAGGTAGCTTTTGGTAAAAAGGGTCTACAAGCAAAAATAATTATATAAATGACTTAAAAATTGGTAATATTGGTAATAATAACATATTATATACATAAATAATATATTTATGTTTTTATGATAAGTGTAAGTGATTGATATTATGTCACAATACCCATATGTCTCATAATGGTCACTATTCATGCAAGCACACTTTTAGGAGTTTTAAGGTATGTTTGAGGTTTAAAATCTTAGGTAATTATTTTAAAAGAATATTAATATGGTTTTAATCCTAAAAAATATATTTAAAGAGTGTTAATATTCCAACATTCATGCAAACCCTATAGGCAATCTTAAAACCCCACAAGCAGTCTCAAAGACATAAATAGCAAAGTTGAGTTTTAATCATTTCGAAATGTGTTATGAAGTGTTTTAGGTGTTATGAAGATTTTTTAAATAAAATATGATTATTTTAAAGATCAAATTGTTCCTTTGGAGGAATTCAAGTTTTTTCAAGCTTAAGGCACCTAATTTTAGCCCATCTTCAGATGCTCATATCTTTCATACCATAAAGAGTTGGTCCAAGTGATTATAGTATGTTTTTATTAACAATATATTATTGAAATTAATTTTATAATTAGGTTATTTAAGCTCCTTATTTTTGTGAAAAATCATTAATAGTGTAAGCATGTCTAGAATGCTTCCAAACCCTACAAGTAATAATCTTTATGTGCGTATATTATCATACCATCTACATGGGAGACCAATATTTTTAGGGGTGTTTAAGGGGTATATTTAATATAAATACATGTAAATAAGTGGTGAAATGGGTGTCTTAATTATATTAAAAATCATCTTGAAGGTGAGCTTGTCTAGGCTTGCAAAAGAGGTTTTTTACCAGTTTTGAGTTTTTGGACTCATAATTCTATAAAATGTCATTTAATTTCAATGAAACCAATTTTAATGTGTATAATAATCCCTATATATATTGAAAAACCTATTTTTTAAAATAATTTGGAATGTTTGGGGGCATAAGAGGCCCAAAATGGCTCAAAATTGCATATTTTTATAGGTTTTCAAATAAATAAATGGTCTAAAGCCATGGAAGAGGAATAATGGGGCATAAAATATTATTATACGTCACTTGGATCTATTCAAAATATTTTATATGGTGCCTTGCTAAGCTAAAGGGTCAAAAACCTAATTTTTTGACATTTTATGAAGTGTTACAAGTTTAATGGTGATTTATACCATTTTTATAGGTCTTGAAAGTTTTCCAAATATTCATTCTCTTCCTAATATTCATGATATGGTTGTATATAATCCTTATACATGTCCAAAAGTTTCCTTTAGGGTGCCAAATGCCCTTAGGAGCAGTTTTTAGGGTAGTTAGTTGAAGGTGACTCAATCTTGTGACCTCCATCAATGGATTATATGAAATTTTTAGGTATCATGGAGTTTATTTTAGGTTTGGGGAGAAAATTCAAGTTTAAAATTAAAAATAACCTCAAAAATCAAACATGAAAGATAACTTCCATAGTCAGCTAAGCACTTTATGCTAAGTCAACTAACTTTTAACCAAGCATCTTCTAGAAGGCAAGTGGAGAGGGGTGTTTAAGTCTAAGGGAGAGATTTTTGGGGGTTGAAGAGTGCAAGTGGAACATTCAATACATTTTCAAAGTCTTGGAGACTTTTCCTTCTTAGTGGATCATGACATCATCATCCTCAAGAAGTTTTTAAATTCTAGTGTGTTTTTAAGCCAATGAGAGGGCTTGAAGACTATTTGGGATAATGGAGATTAAATTTTTTGAGGAATGACTAGTATTTATTTACCCAAATGTGGGTGATAATCCATGGAGGGTAGTTGTGTCTCATTTATTAAATTTTGTTTGCTTGTCTCTTCTCTTTCTCTTCCCCTTTTCTCCTATATCTCCCATTTCTCCCCCATTTGTGCAAGATATTCTCATTTGATAAGGAAAAACTCTTTATAAATTTATAATAAATACCATTTGAAGTAATAAATATCATTTTTCACCTATCTCTTACCTCTAAATTGTGTTTATCAAGCTTGTGCATGAAGGTATTGTGAATAAGTGTTCTTCCATGTCCACTATCCTTCTTTCTTGCCTATTTTTAGATGTTTTCAAGTTAGTTTTACGTCTAAACTTGATCTATTTCTACCATTAATGGATGCTTGGTGTGAATTTTCAAATTCATATTTACTTCATGTATTGTTTGGTGAGCCTAGCTTAATATACACTTATGAAAATTAGCTAGTTTGTGAGGTTATGTGAGAAAAGTTGTCTTATGTTGAATCAATGTTTATTTCAAGCTTAATTGAGTATCATTTAATTTTTTTAATCACCTTATATATCTCTCATAGTTATCCTATACCCCCACTCAATCTCTTTTCCAAGCATAAGCAGTAGTTTAGGTTATCTACTAAGAAGAAATCAGCCTTCTCTAGAGGTTCAACCTCACTACAGGATACCCATAGCCTAAGGTTACTCCAATATTGCATATGGGAGTGAGATATCCTAAAAAATTCTCCCACAAAGGTGAAATTCTATGATATAATAGTTTATGGCATGCCTAAAGTGATTATGTTATTCACCGAGTGAAGAGTTTTGGTGTTCTCTTCATCCAATCAACCTTTAGAGTCATGTGTGCAAATACCAATGGTGACTCCAAGTATTTATCAGCTAGTATAAGTAGCCAAAATACTTAATAATCATTATTTGGTATGTATTATCACTCAATTGATAAAAATACATGTTCCTTGCTCCCTTATCCTTCATATTATATTAGTAATGTTTATGGCTTCACCCCAAATGGCCCTCAATCTTCAGTCTATCAGCCTTGTCAGAGTTTATCTCTATTTAGTCAACTAGAAAAGAGTCTTAGAGAGATAAGAATTGATTTTTAAAGAAAATTGAGAGATTGATAGGGTGGAAGAGTGTTATAGGCATCAATATTATATTAAACACTAAGATTTTATTTAGGAGTCAGAGTTGAGGTTTTAGGAAGATTGCTTGGTTAGGAAAGACCAATCCAAGAAAGAAAATGACTATCCATTGTTCTTAAGAATGAGAGCAGCCAATCCTAGACCCCAATTACCCTCTCTTACCCTTTTTTATGCTCAAATCCATCCCCCTAGTCCACCTTATCAAATCTCATATTTATCAAGAGCCAAGAAAATCATTTTAGACCATGGGAGATTGATCATGAAGGTGGATGTTGAGGTATCTCTTAGTAAAAATTTCTCCATCCATGCCATGATTAGGAAAAGTGACTTATTGAAAGAGTTTTGGAGTATGTGGGAAGCCATTGAGGAGGGATATTATCTAGACTTTGAGAATAACTAAGTAAAGTAATGGATACTATTGATAGAGGATATGTTGTCTCATTGTGAGGATGAGTATGTCAAACCCAAACTAATTAGTTTACCCTTTCCTACCCCTACACCCATTCCCACTTAATATTTTAAAACCATCCCACCATGGATCTTCTCTTACACTTTTGACCTTGACTATTACATGCCTTCTCTTGTGAAACCACCCTATCCTATACCCATTCAAGAATAAGAGGAGGTGTTTATATCTTACACATTTACATCATTAAAATTAGTTTAAAAAGGCATAAAGAAGAAGGAAGAGATGTTAGTTATGGTGGTCCAAGAACCAATTCAAGAGGAGTTAGTGGTTGAACAAAATAAAAATAGGTGTTATCTCAGCTCAATGAGTTTGCTCTATAAGATTTTCAAGACTTTCTCTCCCATCCCCAATAACCACCTAAAATAGCTTTCAAAGTCCCTAGTTGGAAGGATACTCTCCTAATTTTCAAGCAAGGCAAAATTTTTCACCCTCCCACCATCTCCCTCTTAAAAAAGGACCTATTATACAAATCCATGGTGAAGAGGAAAGGATCGATGAGTTGGAAATTATAGAGAAAAAAATAGGCCCTCAAGATGATAATACAAATGAAGGAATGGAAGACCAAAATGAGTTTACAGAGGTTGACCAATCACAAGAGGTAAAGTCAATTGAAGGCAATAGTAATGTCTTCATACTTGAAGAGATGTGTATTTAGGTTGTAGCTAAGATCAAAAGAGATTTTGATTTGTTTCAAGAGCTTACATTTGGTATGGTTGAAGATGAAGATGAGCAAAGTGCAAAAATTGATATGTTTGCAATAGTCAATCAGCTAGTTAATCATGTTAAGGAGGTCATAAATGAGAAAGATAAAGAAATAGAGGAGTATTTTTTAGAACATCTTGGTGAGGTTAAAGAGCTTGATGTAGTTAACTTGCAACCAAATGTCCTTAATGATGGTTTAAATGTGTAATAAATGGTTGAAAAAGGTAACTATGAAGACTTGTTTGAAGTTTTGGAATCAAGCTATATGTTGTTCTTAGGTAATTATGAGTTGAATAGGGTAATTGGAGGTAGTCTTGGTGACCCAATAAGTAATTTAGAAGTGGTGGATGAACAAGTGAAAAATCCTCAAGAAGATACTAAGAGCCAAATATGCCACCTTAATAAGCCATGGGTGAATAAAGTTGTAGTAGTTGATCGATCACGAGATGAAGTTTCACTTGAAGGTAGTACTGATGTTTTCAAGTTTGAAAAAGATTGTTCAAATCAAGACACTCAAATGACTACTCTTAAAAATGATCAAGAGGAAGCTACCTTTTGGGATGAATTATAACTCTTTTGCCTAAGCTTGGATAGACAACCTTCATGTTCAAAAGAGCCATCTAATGAGAAGATTGCAAGTACTCCTATAGTCCAAAATGAATCAATATTTGAAGACTTGGACTAGTATGTCTACATTGGAGACATGTTTATCCCTTTTCATCCACTTTTAAGAATGTAAATAAGATTGAAAATCAAGTATCCCAATGTAAGATTACCATTATGTAAATTGTCACCCAAGCATGCTCTCTCACACAATGACCCATCTCATGAAGGAGGTGATCCAAAATATTTTCCATTTGATCTAGATGGAAGGCACTTATGGGTTTGCAACCTTGTATATATTAGATCAGATGTGTCCATGCTCCTTGTATTTTATTTTTCCCTTCCTTTAAGTGCTTTATGCATATTTTATTTTTAGTTTTGTGTTTCCCTTCCCTAAGTGCCTTGGGTATAGTTTTGGTTTTGTTTATTATTTCCCTTATTGATTCAAGTGGAGGTTTTGGGAAATGGGTAACCTTGTATCAGTTTCATATCAATTAGAAAGGAAAGAATTGTGACCCCATATGTCCAATGGATCAAACAAGGTAATTAATATGTTGCATAGCAAGCATGTAATCCAATGAGGTCAACATAAATGTTGGAGAAAATTAGCCTAGATATAAAAAAAATTCCTAGATGGATCAAGTCACTCTCTTGGACCTTTTAGTAACCTTCTACCTAAATGATTAGTCCCTTTATGGTCCCAAATTGATGATGCAGTGTAGTATTCTAAGAGGTCTTAGTGTGGTGTGAGAAGTTAAGAATTTTTTTAGTTGGGTGAGTAATTCAATGGTGGAAAGAGTCAAAACTCATGACCCTACCACATGTCACTTCCAAGCTTTTGAAACACTTTAGAGAAGCTTTAAGGTGAATTTGGTGATTTTGAGGAAAAGGCCTAGAAATAGGTCTAGAACTACAAGTTAAGGATCCATTAGGTTTCCATGGTATTCAATCATTCAAGGGCATGAGGGAGGTTTAAAAAAAATTTAAAATATTATAATGATCCTAAAATGAGGCCTAGAGAAGCTATTATGCCCGAAAGCCCCCCAAAAGTGCATTAAATGACTTAAAGGCCCTCAAAATAGAAAATCTAAGTGAAAAAGTAAATTTTTGAGGAATTAAAACAGGTTTTGACTCCCTCCTAACTCCATATGTCAATTTTTACCCTTGTAGACACGTTCAAGGTCATTTGAGATTATTTGGGGTAGAGGAGAGGAGTTTGAGAGCAAAAGGATGCATTTTGGAGCTTTGACAGAACAAATTTTTGAAGTATTTACTTTATGTAGGGAATTAGATATAATATTCAAGCATCCATGGTATACATAATATCCCCTAATATTCCTTTAAATCATATTCCATCATGATAACCAATAGAGGTAAGAAAAACCTAATGTCTCCAAACTAGGCATCAAATAGGTTTTCTACCATTAAAGGAGGTTTAGGAATTTTATAAGGTTTATAAAAGGAATAAAATGTCATTCATAACATAAAAAATCTTTCCAAAATTTTATATTTCATAGTTATACTTTTGGCTCTTCATGCTAAGGAAAAACCATTTTGGGTAGTTTGGGACAACTCTAGGAGAGCCTTAGGTTTTCACTCAATATGATCAGAGGAGAGAGGTTTGGCCCAGAATATTTTGAGAAGTGATAAGGACCCTAATTAACTTAAACTTTGTGGTATATGTGGTATAGTTCATCTCCCCATCTTTATGAATAATTGCTAATAGTTCAAGGGTGTTTAGATAGCTTACTCATCCAAACAAGGTCCAGGTTTTCCCTTGTTTCTTTGATTCAAAATTCAATGAGAAGGAATGTTTTTATGGGATTTGTTTCAAGGTTAAATAATATATATTCCAATTGTTTCATAAAATCTTTGGTAGGCCAAATATTCATTTTTTGCATTTTTTAACACAATCAGCTGAGTGAGGTATGTGAGGTCTTGAATATGTTTCATAGAGATGTTAGGAAAATTTCAAAGGAGATTAGACACATTATTTTTGCATGGAAAATCAATAAATATCCCTTAAAATGATAAAATATGGACTAGGATAGCTAATACCTCTACATACATAGTCATATACCATTAATGATCATATATAGGTGCCTAAAATAAGAAGTCACATTTCATGAAGTTGTAGCTTTTTTGGAGTGTCCCAAGTTTGATGTATCAATTGAGTACCTTTTATAGGTATATTATTGATCAAGAGGTCATCCACTATACATATTCTTCATGTTTCATCTCCACTGTATTGCCTCTAACCATGATGTGCACCTACAAGCACCATTCAAGAGTAAACATGTGGGAAGGAGGTATTGGGTTGGTTTGATGTCACTTGAGATGAAAAAAATCCATTTGAGGACTTTGAGAAGCTATAAAATGGATTATAATCCCATAATTCATGAACACAACTCATGACAACATTCACTACCTATATACTACAAATGAAAACCTACAAGTTGCTCATACAAAAATATGAGGGTTGGTATGGAAGAGATTGGACATGTTTATATACCTTCATGAAGTTTATATAGTTTAATGATGGAATTAGAGACATTTTTTATCCATTATATATCTAATCAAGTTGGAAGAAACCATATTCAAATTTGAATGACTATGTTAGGGATAATTTCCCTAAAACACAAAAATAGAGGCTTGAACACCTTTTATTCATGCCAAATGATGATGTGGCATGGGGTTTTGATTAGTAAAAATTCACTTATCCTATATCCATATCCTAGGGGAATATCTATGAAAAAAAAAGGAGAGTGTGGTTACAGTAGCATAGTGTTTGAAGAATCCTAAATCATAAAATTGTCCACTACAGGTTTTTAGTGACTTCTACAAGATTTGAGCCTCAAAATAACTTCACAACCCAAGATAGAAATTAAAGGTATAAAATTTGGCATGGTAAATAATATTATATTACCCAAGGATAATAAAACTTGTCCCAAGTGTTTTCATACATGTAAATGTAAAAAAATCCAATTTTTAGTTTCCTAGGCCTAGAGAACTAAGAGAGGCCTAGAATACGAGAAGAGAAGGGGGTGACATCAGTACTTTAATTATGATTTAATATATTAAATTTGGATTATAGTTTATGGAATGGGTGAGATACATAAACCTCTCTCAATTTCCATATTTCACCTCTATAACTCAAGAACCATCATCAAAGCAAAAACATGGCAGTAAGCTAACACATTTTTGTTATTTTTTGTTTGAGAGCTTGGTGATGTTTATCTAATTTTTTACAACTATCCCATGTCTACCTAATTTATACCTATCCAATGGATATATATATATATATATATATATATATATATATATATATATATATATATATATATATATATATATATATATATATATATGAGGCCTAAAGAGCATGAAAGAAGCCCTAAACCAGGGTTTTATTAATTCAAAGAGTTTTAACCCTCCAAATTTGTAATTTTTTTAAATATGATGTATTTAAAGATGATATAAGTAATTGAATAGGTTTTAGATTTATTGGAGTGCGTGTAGTATGGATTTGGTGGCTGACGGTTTGGAATAGGGCTAATTAGGCCTAAATGAAGGGTGGTTTCCAAAGGAAGTGTGATCTTGGATTCAAATCAGGTCATGAAAATTTTCACAAACCTATAATGAGATGGATAATAGATATAAATGGTAATAAATTTGAAAGAGAGTTCATATACTGGTCAAACCAAGGAGAAATGCCCAAAATAGGGGCTACAAGCCTTAGAAACCCAAGACAAGCCTTGCATATGAAATATGATGTTGGAGTGAGTTGGATAACTTGAAAGGGGTTTAGGAAAGTGTAATGAGGTCACATAATAACATATATGATAAAATTTTGAGCTATTGACACCTAAATTAATATTTGGCCTTTGAAACCTAAGTAAATTGCCTAGTGGAAAACTAGTGAAAGGGTTGTATGGTAAATAGAGAGAGACAAATGCTTCTTGGAGTTAAATGACTAGGATATTCATGAAAAAAAAAATATTGTTTTTTACACCTAATGGAGACATATATCAATATTCAATACGGACCTAAAGCCACCAAGCATAATCATATTCCAAGCATGGTGAAGGATAGGAGGTAGAGTTCTTAAAGAAATTCATACTTGAGAGGTTGTTTCATGAATAGTGTCATGATTTTTGTGATTTAATGGATGATATATATGGAATACCAAGATATTTTTCTCACAACCACAAAATAAAACTATAGGAATAATTTTGGGTAGTGACCTAAAACATTTTGACAAAAGTTAAGTCTTTTTAAGGCTCAAGGAGGATAGATCAAGCATCATATGCATCATAGCATTGAGGTTGAATTTTCATGAAAATAACAAGAGGGAAAAAATATGAACTTCATGAATTAATTAAGAGGGGGTAAAGGAATCAATATTCAATTCTAAAAAGAACACATACAATCATCAAGAGAACACATGTTTCTTCTCTTTTTGTACTAGTTTGAAAACACAGTGATAGTTTGAAGTGGTTAATGCCTAAGGAGATGTTTCAAGAGGAAAAGGGTTATATGTCACCAAGTATACTTTTAAATTATTTATAAATAAAATAAATCTACATCCATATTGAACCTCAAAACACACTAATAGATATGGGAATAGCAGTCATAGGTTTCATTGCAATTGGTATGTGAGCAAAGTGCATTGAAATGGTGTTCTAGTTCAAATCCATACTAAAGGATACTTTGTGTTATATTTAAATCTTCAAGTAAAATACTCTTTAAAATAATATTTGTACATTTTCAATAATAGTCCCATACAGTCAAGCTTATCTCATAAGGCAGACCTGTAACCAACCATAGGGGTTTCAAGCACTAAGCATGCTAGGAGTTTCATTCCAAGGAACCAATGATGATGATTATTAATAAAGGGATTTTTCATGGTTTAAAAACCTTTAGTAGGTACTACATTAGTCAATATATTTGAAAAATCATGTACCTACAACCATCCTAAGGCTTGAGGTCTATCTTCAAGTAAATATGGGATGAAGGGGGGAATAATTTATGAAAGGAGTGTCATGTATATGAATGTGTTTCTTGGAAACCCCAAGAAATGGACCATAGAGATAATTAAAATGTTATTAAAATCAATTCTTCAACCAACGTCAAGGCTCAAATACTCATCTATAAGTTTTCTAGACACAGGCTTGTTTCCAAACAAAGGGATAATTATGAGATAAATGGTCATATATTTAGAGTTGCATAATGAAATGGTTCCATCATGAAGAGAATGAAAAAGTAAAGGACCTTAAAACCTATTATATATAATCTTCAAACTCAGTCAAGCCTAAATCAAGGACTTATTTTGTATAATGAGAAACCCACAGCCTCTTTTGGGCCCATACTTAGATTGGAAGGTTGAATGAGAGCAAAATGGTCTATAAGGAGGTTGCATGTTTAAGGGAAGGTAATCAAGGTAAAAAGGATGATATAGGATAGTTGGGAGGGAGAATATATATCTTAAAATACAAAATAATTTAGTCCTACACCTTTGAAACAAGGAAATACAATCATGAGAAACCCAAACCTATCTACAAGCTCTTGATGGTTGATAACATAGTGGTAAATAGTTGAACTTCATATTCAATAGAGATGATTAAAAGAATAATAATGAGTAATTTGAGGTAAATTACATGAATAATTTCTCCCAATAAAGTTATGATCAGGTTTAAGGCTCATAAACACACACCTACATACTGTTGATAAATAGAAATAGGCTTCTTGAGGAAGTAGGATCTTGAGAGAGGTTGCATGAGGGTGAATATATAAAATGAAGAGTGTAATAATTTAAGGGGAGATATTGATGAAATATTAGAATCAAATTAACCTTATTATAACACAAATCAAGGCAAAAAGGGAGGAAGACTCATTTGTGAAATTTGACCAGACAGACATGTGTCACTAACTTTTGCCAAAATGGGCCTACAAGCCAAAATATGCAAAATCCAATCATGAAATTTTGTGGAGATAATAATTATGACATATTATACCAATTAAACATAATTATGATAATTTTTGATAATGAAAAAAATTAACTATTTTAGTATAGTTAAACCTATGTCAAATCATGGTCAACATTAGAGCATGTTTTGGACAAATTAGCCAATTTTGGGGCATCTACAAGTTGATTTAAAGCATGAAATTTGGTAAAAATGGTATCCATGACATAAAAAATAATCCCATTTAATATTTAATTTAATATAAAGGGTTTAAGTTCTTGATGTTCTTACACAGTCCATAGGCAGTCAATAAGGTAGCCATTGGAGGCCAAATGAAGTTTTGTCAATTATGTGTGCCAAGAAGTAGTTTAGGCCTTGGAGAGGTCTTAAAATGGTATAATAAATTTTTTTAGACCTATATTATCATATATAAGTGATAAAATTCAGATATTTCATTAAATTTTTTAAGAATGACAAGTTCTAGCATGAAGGAAACATTCAAGCAACTGAAGGTAACATTTGGTAAAAAGGGTCTACAAGACAAAGTACACTTTAAAATAACTTTGAAATTGGTAATATTTGTACTCATGACCTATTATATACATAAATAATATTTTTAGTGTTGTATGATAGGTATAAGTGCTTATTATTTTATCATAGTCCCCCCTAAGTCTCATAATGGTCACTATTCATGCAAGAACACTTTTTTGAGTTTTATGGTGTTTTTGAGGTTTATAAGATTATATAAGTATTTTAAAATCATGGTAATATTGTTTAATCCTCTTAAATACCTTTAAAGAGTATTCACACTCCAAACTTTATGAAAACCTCGTAGGCAGGCTTAAAAACCCACATGCGGTCTCAAAGGCATAAAAGACAAAGTTGAGTTTTGATCATTTATAAAGGTGTTATGAGGTGATTAAGGTGTAATGAACATGTTTTAAAGTAAATATTATTAGTGTAAAGCTAAAATTGGTCCTTTGAATGAATTCAAGATTTTTTAGGCTTAACACACCTAGTTTTAGCCCATTTTTAGATGCTCGTATCTTTCAGACCATGAAGAGTTGGGAAAAGTAATTTTAGTATGTTTTGAGTACCTATATTTAATTTAAATATATTTTTTCATTGATTTTGGTTAAGGTCCTGAGTTTTATGAATAATTATTAAGAGTGTAAGCATGTCTAGAATACTTTAAAACCCTACAGGTAATCATCTTTATGTGCATATATTTTCATATCATCCACATTGGATCCCAATATTTTTAAGGGTGTTGAAGGGGTATATTTAATATAAACACATGAAATTAATTTGTGTAATGGGTGTCTTCATTAAATGAACAATCATCAAAGGAGGTTTTTGACTAGTTTTGGGTTTTTGGACTCATAGGTCCATCAAATGGCCTAGAATTGCTTTAAAACCACTTGTAATGTGTATAGGACTCACTCCATCTCCTGAAAAACCCATTTTATATAAGAATATATCATTTTTTGGTGCCTAGGAGGCCCAAAATAGCTCAAAATTACATATTTTTATAGGTCTTCAAAGAAATAAATGGTCTAAAGCCATGAAATTGGACTAATGGGGAATAACAAATTATTATATGGAAATTTGAGCTATTCAAAATAGAATATATGGTGCCTTGCTAAGATAAAGGTTAAAAAACCTAGTTTTTTAACATTTTCTAAAATGTTGTAGGTTTAATGGTGATTTCCACCATTGTTTCAAGTCTTGAATATTTTCTAATGTTAAATGTGGAATTTATTTCACCCCTAAGGTTAAAATAAAGTTAAATAAGAAATTTTAACATGTATTTATTTAATTTTAAAAATGTGGGGTGAATTTTTTATTTTGATAATCACTTCCCACATTTGTGGAATGATTTATGTAGAAAGAAGTGTGATTTAAAGAGGTTGAGAGAATAAGGGGATTATATTTTATTTAGTTGGTTAAAACCTCCCTTATTTTGTGCCATTTTGGTGGGGATATGGCTTATCACCAAGGTATGGCATTTATTTTTCAAATATTATAAATATGGGTGTGGAGAAACACATTGTAATTGTGTTTTGCATCTCAGTTTGAGCTCTGCTTTCTCTCTACGATCAGTGTGATCGATTTTGAGGTGTAGCTTTGCATCTCAAAATTTATAGTGTGAATTTGGGTTGGAGAAAATTATCTCTATGAGAGGTTTCTTGTTTAGAGTTTTTTTAATCTTATTTATAATATTATTGATATTCTCTTGATGGATGTATCCCACATTGGGTGAACCATATTATATCTAAGTTATGTGTGTATTTGCTTAGATTTGAATTTTTCTTCAATATGTCTCTACTATTGTGATTCTAAGGAATGATCTCTATGTTACATATTATTACATAATTAATTAATTTTAATCACTTATTAATAACTACTAGTATTAGAGCTAGCTTTAGTGTTTTTGCTAAAGTGGTGAATTATAGGGAAATACATTAGCTTGAGTGGGAGGTATGGCAGATAATGGTAGATCTAGAGTAGAAATTTTCAATGGGTAGAATTTCAAATTGTGAGAGATACAAATGGAGGATTACTTGTTTTATAAGGATATTCATCTCCCTTTGATAGGGAAAATGGGCCAACCTTTAGGTATGAATCAGGAAGATTGTAATTTGCTCGATAGGAAAGCATTGGGAGCCATACAGTTGTGCCTTGCATCTTTGGTTGCCTTCAATATTTTAGAGGAGATGACCACATTTGGTTTGATGAAGAAATTAGGGGAGTTATATGAAAAACCCTTTGATTCTAATAAAATATTTTTGATGAAAAGGTTATTAGGGAAGTTAAGGCTTTATTGATATTATATTCCTTACCTGATAGTTGGGATAGCCTAGTTATGGCTGTGAGTAATGTCATCCTTGCTAAGGGAAGTTTAAAGTCTGAGGATGTTATAGGTGTGATTCTTAGTGAGGAAATATGAAGGAAGATCACCAGGAAATCATATTCAAGGAATTATTTGATGGTGGAGATTAGAGGGAGACAAAAAGATAGAATTAAAGGAGACCATGGAAAGTCAAAGGTTCAGGGAAGATCTCAATCTAGAACCAAGATTTTTAGGTTGTGGAGCTAAAAGCTTCACTGATGCAGACATGGAGGAGGTTGCTGAGGTTACAGAGGATTGCTGAGTTGCAAAATGAGTTACAGGGCAACCGACATCAGTGTGATCAATTGACATTGGTTATATTATAGTGTAGAAGCAATTGACGTTGGTTATGAGTCGGCCAACATCAGTCAGGAGGAAGCTGATGTTGAAAATATGTGTGTGCATTTAGTTTGCATGCAGGTTTTGGACAGGTCTATTTTTGGACTGTCAATTTACATGTTAAAGGCTAATTATAGTCTTGGAGTTGCGTGTCTAATTATTGTAATTAAGAAAGTCTAATTATTGTATGCATGAGATATATATAATAGACTCATAGGCTGTATTGTAAAAGTGTGCTAGAAAGCCATTGAGCTTGAAGAGAGAGCTAGAGTAGATCCTCCTAGTTCCAAAGGGGTGCTGAGTGTGTATGATCAGGGAGAGTTGCAGGTTGTGCAAGTTCTACTAGGAGATCCACCGGGGTATTGGTTGAAGAATCATAAGGACTTGGTGAGGCAAGGACAAGGGTTCTTCAGGGTGTAGAGACATCTACATGGTAAGTACGGTCTGTTGATTTGTAGGTGGCAGTAAGGAAAGGGAGATCTACTTGGAGTATGGTTGTGTACTTGGTGTACTGGTAGCATTGTTACTGACTGGTGGAGGTGAACAACAACTCTGTATTAGAGTTGTTTGTTGTGACCGTGATGAGAGAGTGAAGTGTTGGAGGAGAATTACAGGTGAACCCTAGATGTGTGGGAGCTCTAGAGGAGTGGGAAGAAGAAGTGTGGCATCTTCTTTATTTTATTTTCTTCTGAGTGATTATTAATACAATTGTGTATTGTCTCTCATATCCTGTGTTGTTTCATATTTCTAGTTATTTATCATTCTGGTTAAATTCTATGTTTAGTTGCTAATACAAGAGGTAATTATATATACTCTTATTGAGGAGTAGGATCCTGACAAGTGGTATCAGAGCTAAGGTTGCAAGGATCAGGTTTTGTGTTTGATTACAACATACTCATAGGGGTTTCTGATTGAGTGGGAGTATAGCAATGGTAGAAGAAAGTAAGCTACGAATGGAGAAACTGAATAGCACGAATGGTCTGATTGATGGAAAGAAAGAACAGGTAAAGGAAGATTGTTGGTCAGTAGAAGATCAGCATGTAGAAGCAGATGTTGTAGGTGTTATTGCACAGGTTGCTCTGGATAAAGTAGAATCTTGGTCTATAGATTCTATGGCCTCTTTCCATGTAGCCTGAAATAGAGCATCTTTTCATGGGTATGTCCAAGGAGACTTTGGAGAGATTTATCTAGGGGTTGGTGAGCCTTGTCAGATTATTGGCAAAGGGGAAGTGAAGCTAAAATTGCAGATGGATAACACACGGGTGTTGAAGGAGGTCATGTAGGTCCTAGTCTTGGAGATGAGTCTAATTTCTTCAGGAAAGTTAGGTGATGAGAGATGCACAGTAACTCTCACAGTGGATGCACTTGAATTAGACAGTGGTAAGAAAGTAGGTATCCTTTATCTATCTACATATATTATTGATTCACCTTCTATTGTAGAGATGTGGCTTTGTAGGCTTGGTTACATATGTAAAAAGGGAATGCATGTTTTTAAGTGGAAGACAGATATCTTTGACAAACTTAAGAACTAGAAAGCCTTGGTGTTCATGAAGGAGATGACAGATAGAGATTAGCTGAGGGGACTGAATTATTTTGAGTAGGGCTATGTTAATTTGGATAGGGTTTTGACCCAAAAGGAGCTCATGGGTAAAAAGTCATCACTCATAGGAGAACACAAGTACCGATGTCAATCAAAAGGAACTGACGTCGAATAGACAGGCACCGATGTCGGTCATGTGTAGATCAACAGAGTCAGTGGTGTTGGACAGCAAGAACTGACATCGATGATATAACAACTGACATTGGCAGAAGGTACATTGATGTCAGTTAGGAAACTAACATCGGTAGATAGGGTCAATTGTAGAGAACTGACGTGGTCAGGTTCAAATTGGGAGATGACCGAGATCGGTCACTAAAATAGATGTTGGGTGGACAACAAGCTGTTAAAGAGTCTCAAACACCCATATGGAGGATTAAAAGGGTAAGTGGACCTCATATTTGTTGTTCACCTTCTTACTAGTTGCTTACTGATGGTCGAGAACCAAGAAGATGTGAAGAGGCAATGCAGGTAGAATCTAGAAATAGTGGGAGCTTGGCATGGATGAAGAGTGTGAGTCCTTGGAGAAGAACTAAATAGGAGTTTGTTGGTGGAGTTGTTAGCTGGAAGAAAGCACTGAAAGATGGATAGATTCCCAAGTTAAAGAAGAGAGTGGATGGATATGTGAGACAGAAGGCCAAGGTATATGGTCTTGAGGAAGCTGCAGGACAGTGGTACAGGTTTTGACAGGTGGATGACAAAGCAGGGCTTCAATCAATGTCAATGTAACCATTGTGTTTGACTTACTAGGTGGATGATGGTCACAACATTATCCTGTTACTGTATGTGGGTGATATGCTAGCAGGTTCGTACATACAAGGTTTTGTTGAGCTAAAGGTAAGGTTAGTTCAGTGGCATGTCATAAGAAATTTGGAGCAGTGAAATTCTTTGGCATAAGAGACATGGAAGATCATAGGTTGATCTCCAGTGGGAGCTAATGTGAAGAAGGTTTTGGTGAGGTTCAAGATGTAGGATGTAGAATTGGTAAGCACACCAAGGGTTGGACAGTTTAAGCTGAGCTTAGAATAGTGTTTGAAATCACATGAGGTCTGGTGTAGGCCTGAGTTTTCCCAAATAGTGGGAGTTGTCAGAGAGTTTGGAACCAATTCAGGGAAGGTGGATTCTTAGGTATCTAAGAGGGACTAGCAATAGGTTAACTTGTTATGTAGGGTCAAGGTCTTCACTACATGGAGTTGTAGGTTCGGATGTGGTAGGTTACTTGGATGACAGGAGGTGCACCACAGGGTGTGTGGTGGGTGGTCTTCAAGATGGAGCTTGAAGAGGGATACAAGCCAAGAAACAAATTAGATGGTGTATAGGTACAGGTATAGTGTAGATGTTTATCTCCAAGTGGGAGATTGTTATGTTGTGGAGCTAAAAGCTTCACAGATGCAGACATGGAGGAGGTTGCTGAGTTGCAGAATGAGTTGCAGGGCAACTGATGTTGGTCTGATCAACCAACATCGATCATATTACAGTGCAGAAGCAATCGATGTCAGTTATGAGTTGGTTGACATTGGTCAAGAGGAAGCTAACATCGATAACCTGTGTGTGCATGCAGTTTGCATGCGGGTTCCAGATAGGTCTATTTTTGGACTGTCAGTTTGCATGTTAAAGGCTAATTATAGTCTTGGAGTTACGTGTCTAATTATTTTAATTAAGAAAGTATAATTATTATATGCATGAGATCTATATAATAGACTCATAGGCTGTATTGTAAAAGTGTGCTAGAAAGCCATTAAGCTTGAAGAGAGAGCTAGAGTAGCTCTTCCTAGTTCCAAAGGGGTGCTGAGTGTGTATGATCAGGGACAGTTGCAACTTGTGTAAGTTCTAATAGGAGATCCACCAGGGTACTGGTTGAAGAATCATAAGGACTTGGTGAGGCAAGGACAAGGGTTCTTCAGGGTGTAGAGACATCTACATGGTAAGTAAGGTCTGTTGATTTGCAGGTGGCAGCAAGGAAAGGGAGATCTACTTGGAGTATGGTTGTGTACTTGGTGTACTAGCAGCGTTGTTACTGACTGGTGGAGGTAAACAACAACTCTATATTGGAGTTGATTGTTGTGATCGTGATGAGAGAGTGAAGTATTGGAGGAGAATTACAGGTGAACCCTAGATGTGTGGGAGCTCTAGAGGAGTGGGAAGAAGAAGTGTGGCATCTTCTTTATTGTATTTTCTTCTGAGTGATTATTAATACAATTGTGTATTGTCTCTCATATCTTGTGTTGTTTCATATTTCTACTTACTTATCATTTTGGTTAAATTCCATGTTTAGTTTCTAATACAAG
Organism: Torreya grandis; assembly: GCA_037957365.1. Taxonomy (NCBI): domain Eukaryota; kingdom Viridiplantae; phylum Streptophyta; class Pinopsida; order Cupressales; family Taxaceae; genus Torreya; species Torreya grandis. The sequence goes on along the minus strand of JARHVA010002883.1, from coordinate 354,741 downwards.
AGGTAATCATATATACTCTTATTGAGGAGTAGGATCCTGACAAAGATAGTGTGTTGGCACTATCGGAAAAGTGGACACACAAAGAAGGAATGTTGGGAACTTCAAGATAAGAAGACCAAATATGAGGAGACCAAAGATGTAAATATGACAATAGGTAATGTTAGTCAAGATGCTTTAATTATTTCCTTAGATAATGTTTTTAAATCTTGGGTATTATATTTAGGGGCTTCTTTTCATGCCACCCCACATAGGCATCATTTTACTAATTATGTTCTAGGAGATTTGAATGGAACTAGGTTCACAAAGCTCTAACACAACTGTTCAGAATTAAGAGCACACTTGATTACCTTTGTATTAGCAACTAAACATGAAATTTAACCAGAAGTAAAGAGTAACTAAAAATCAGAAATAGCATAGAATATGAGAGGCAACACACAATTGTATTCAACTCTTCCAAAAGGAAATTATAATGAAGAGATCACACTCTTTCATCCACTTTGTGGGCATACCAGTAATCTTCCCTCAAGAGTTATCTTCTCTCAATATAGGTCACAACAAATAACTCAAACACAGAGTTGTTGTTCACCTCAACCAGTCAGTAACAATACTACCAGTACACAAGTATGCAATGCACTCCAAGTAGATCTCACCTGATCTTGCTCCCTATTGTGTTGTAGATCTCCTTTGATCATGCTACCCCACAAATATCCTTTGACCTTGCACACACACACACACCTATAGATCAACTAACCTTACTTACCCATGTAGATCTTCTCCCTTATCTTGCAACAACCTACAGATCAACCTAATCTTACACACCATGGAAGAACCCTTGTGATTCCACCATCGAAAGAACTCTTCTAGTTCTACACTTTACAATACAGCCCCATGAGTCTATTATATAGATCCCATGCAAACAATAATTAGACAAGCGGCTCAAGACTAAAATTAGTCCTTACATGCAAACAACCAGTTCAACAAACTAACTGTTCATGCAATAAATAGTTTTGGAACTGCACAGGTGATCGACGTCAGTCCTTGTCCATCTTGAGGTGACCAATGTTGGCCGACCCCTGATCGATGTTAGTTTCTATCTGTCCACCACTGACCAACATCGGTTGACCTGCCGACGTCGGTGACTGTGACACTCAGCAACCTTCATGTTTGCATCTAGGTGAAGCTTTTAGCTCCACAACCTAACAAGATTTTGGACATATTTATCTTGGTTATGATGAACCATGAAGTATATTAGGGAAAGGTTGTGTTTAGATAAATATGCAAAATGGGAAAACATGGTTACTAAAGGATGTTAGACATGTCCCATAGTTAAGGCAAAATTTAATATCAATAGGGAAATTAGATAGTGAAGGCTTTTTAGTGATGTTTTCAGTAGACTCTTGGAAAGTTACCAAGGGTGATATTATTGTTGCAAGAGGTAAGAAAGTGTTTATTTTGTACTTGACTAGTTGTGATAATCATTATAATTTAGTTGCTATAGATGAATATGCAACTTTGTGGCACAACATGCTCGATCATATAAGCCATAAGGGCATGGAAATCTTGAAAGACAAGTTACTCAAATTGAAACAAGCTGACTTGGACTTTTGTGACTATTTTGTGTATGGGAAGCATAAGTGAGTTAAGTTCCTGATGGTTGGACCTAAAAAAGAAGGAGAATAAGTTGGAGTTGGTTCATTTGGATGTATGGGGGCCAACTTAGGTATCTTTTATTGGTGGTTTAAGTTATTATGTTACATTTATTGATGATGAAACTAGGAAAGTTTGGGTTTATTGAATTAAGAAGAAATATGATGTGTTTGAAACATTAAAGATATGGAAAGCTTTAGTTGAGAATGAAATAAGTCTCAAGTTGAAATGTCTCAGGTCAGATAATGGAGGTGAGTATTGTAGTAATGAATTTGATGATTATTGTTCATAGAATGGACTTCATAGGCAAAAGATGGTTTCAGGGACACCACAAGAGAATGGAGCGTCAGAGAAGATGAATAGGACAATCATTGAGCATGAGGTTGCATGTAAGGCTACCCCTAATGTTTTGGGTAGAAGCAATTAACACAAAGGTATATTTGATTAACAAAGGACCTTCAGTACATTTAGATGGAGTCATACCTAAGGAAACTTGGTTTGGTAAGAAATTTAATTATTTTTTTCTTAGGGTCTTTGGATATGATGCATTGGTTCACATTCCCAAGAAGGATAGGACCAAGTTAGAGGATAAGTCTAAGAGATGAACCTTTATTGGTTATGGTGAGGATGAATTTGGTTTCTAAGTTTGGAGTCTTAGAGACAAGAAAATATTCTGGCCTAGGGATGTTGTCTTTAAATAAAAAGTAATATACAATGATTAATTGTAGGAATAGGAACAAAAAGAATACATAGTGTTGGATGATATTACGAATGATAAAGTGTTCAAGGAGATAGTGCATAAACCTCCTACATAGGAAACCCAAACTCCTATAGTAATAAGTCTCTTAAGGTAAGAAAAGCTCCTGAATTTATTTCCCCATCTTTGAGTTATTTATTACTTACTGATAGTGGAGAACTATAATGTTTTGAGGAAGCGATGTAGATGAATGCTAGGAAGAAGTGGGAGCAAGCCATGAAAGAGGAACATAGTTCTCTCATGGAGAACCAGATGTGGGATTTGGTGAAGCTACCCAATGGAAAGAGAATTATAGAATAAGTTGGCATATAAAATCAAAGAAGAGGATGGAGGAAGGAAAAAGTATAAGTCTTAGTTGGTGGTCAAGGGTTTTGCACAAAAAAAAGGTACTAATTTTGATGAGATTTTTTCTCTTATTGTTAAAATGACTTCTATTAGAACTATGCTTGGTATAGTTTTAGTAGAGGATTTGCATTTAGGACAATTAGATGTGAATACTACATTCCTTCATAGTGATTTTGAGGAGAAATTATATATGGAGTAGCCATCGGGTTATGAGGTCAAAGGAAAAGATAAATTGGTGTATAGACTAAAGAAGAGCTTATATGGCCTAAAACAAGCTCCATGACAATGGTATAAGAAGTTTAATAGTTTTATGTTGGAAGAGGGTTACTCCAGGTGTCATTATGACCATTGTGTGTATGTCAATATATTTGAGGATGGTAATTATATTATCTTATGCTTGTATGTAGATAACATGTTGGTTTTAAGAAAGAATGTGCAACAGATTCAAGTACTCAAGAAGTAGCTTGGTGATTCTTTTTCTATGAAGGATTTTGGTGCAGTGAAGCAAATTATTGGTATGAGGATAACTTAGGATAGGAAGGATAAAAAATTGATATTATCCTAGGAAGAGTATATGAATAAATTTTTGGAGAGGTTTAGTATGCAGGATGTTAAGTTGGTTGGGACTCCTTTAATAGGCCATTTTAGATTATCAAAGAAGTGTCCCAAGATAGAATAATAAAAGATAAAGATTCCCAAGGTACCTTACTCATCAAGGTTTATAGCTTCATATATGTTATGGTTTTTACTAAGGTAGCTATTGCCCATGTAGTGGGAGTAGTAAGTAGGTGCATGAGTAATCTAGGTTATGAACATTGGCAAGCAGTAAAATGAATTCTTCATTATTTGAGAGGAACCATGGGTATATCATTATGTTTTGGTGGATCAGACACAACTTTTCATGGATATGTGGGCTTAGATATGGCTAGAAATGTTGATGGTAGGAGGATTACAATAGGTTATGTATTTACTATCAAGAATATAATGGTTAGTTGGATTTAATGAATACAAAAGATTGTGGCTTTATCAACCACAGAGGTTGAGTATACTATTGCTATAGAGGATAGTAAGGAGATGGTTTGGTTACAACAATTACTAAATGAGTTGGAGTATAAGAAAGAAGTTGGGGGACTACACAGTGATAGTCAAAGTGCTATACATTTAGCCAAGAACTATGTTTTCCACTCGAAGATGAAGCACATGCAATTGTGGTATCATTTCATCAGGACAACTTTGGAAGAAAACATGGTGAAGCTAGAGAAGATACATATGAGATAGAATATTATAGATATGTTGAACAAGGTAGTAATATTAGATAAGTTAAGGTTATGTTCAACTTGGGTTTGTCTACGTGAAGATCATGGTGAAGTGTTAAATTTTGTTCAAGGGGAAATGAACTCCAAGTGGGAGATTGTTAAATGTGGATTTTGTTTCACCCTTAAGGTTAAAATAAAGTTAACAGAGGAATTTTAACATGTATTTATTTAATTTTAAAAATTTGGTGTGAATTTTTTAGTGTGATAATCACTTCCCACATTTTTGGCATGATTTATGGATAAATAAGTGTGATTTCAAGAGGTTGAGAGAATTGGGGGATTATATTTTATCCAGTTAGTTAAAACCTCCCCTATTTTGTGACATTTTGGTAGGGATATGGCTTATCACAAAGGTATGGTGTCTTTTTCAAATAGTATAAATAGGAGTGAGGGGAAACACATTGTAATTGTGTTTTGCATCTCAGTTTGAGCTCTACTTTCTCTCTACGATCAGTGTGATCAATTTTGAGGTATAGCTTTGCATCTAAAAAATTCTAGTGTGAATTCAGGATAGAAAAATTATCTCTATGAGAGGTTTCTTGTTTAGAGTTTTTTTACTCTTTTTTATAATATTATTGAGATCCTCTTGGTGGACATAACTCACATTGGGTGAACCATGTTATATCAGTGTTATGTGTGTATTTACTTAGTTCTAATTTTTTCTTTCATATGCCTCTACTTCTATGATTCTAAGGAATGATTTCTATATTTTATATTATTTCATAATTAATTAATTTAATAAATTATTCATAACATCCAAATATTAATTTTCTTCTTCATATGCATGTCATGGATGTATATAAGTCTTATACAGGTCCAAAAGTTCTCTTCAGGGTGCCAAATGGCTTTATGAGTAGTTTTTAGGGTAGCTAGTTGAAGGTGGCTCAATATTGTGACTTCCATCAATGGGTTATATGAAATTTGTAGGTATGATGGAGTTTATTGTAGGTTGGAGCAGAAAATCCAAGTTAAAAATAAAAAATAACCTCAAAAATCAAACATGAAAGATAATCTTGATGGTCAGCTAAGCATTTTATGCTAAGTCAACTGAATTTTACCCAAGCATCTTATAAAAGGGAAGTGAACGGGGGAATATAAGTATAAGGGAGAGATATTTGGAGGTTGGAGAGTGTAATTGGAGCATTCAATGCATTTTCAAAGTCTTGGATACTTTTCTTTCTTAGTGGATCATGACATCATCATCCTCAAGAAGTTTTTATCTTCTAATGTGTTTCTAAACCAATGAGAGGGCTTGAGGACTATTTGGGATGATGGAGGTTAAATTATTTGAGGAAGGATTATTCCTAATTAATCCAAATGTGGGTGAGAATCCATGGAAGGTGGTTGTGTCTCATTTATTGAATTATATTTTCTTGCTTCTTCTCTCTCTTCCCCTTTTATCCAATATCTCCCATTTCTCCCCCATTTGTGTAAGATATTCTCATTTGATAAGGAGAAACTCTATAAAAATTTGTAATAAATATATTTTTAAGAAAAAAATATCATTTTTCATCTATCTCTTTCCTCTTAATTATCTTTAACAAGCTTGTGCACTATGGCCTTGTGAAGTAGTGTTCTTCCATGTCCATTGTTTTTCTTTCTTGCCTATTTTTAGGTGTTTTAAAGTAAATTACACGTCTAAAATTGAGGTTTTTCCACCATTAATGGATGTTTGGTGTGAATTTTTAAATTCTTCTTTGCTTCATGTATTGTTTGGTGAGCCTAGTTTAAGAAACACTTATGCAAATTAGCTAGTTTATGAGTAAAATTGTCTTATGTTGAATCAATGTCTATTTCAAGCTTTATTGAGTATCATTTAATTTGATGAATCAACCCATTTATCTTTATTAGTTACCATATACCCCCTCTCTATCTATTTTCCAATTAGAAGTAGTAATTTAGGTGATCTACCAAGAGGAATTCCACCTTCTCAAGAGGTTCAACCTCACTACGGGATACCCATAACCTAAGGTTATTCCAATATTGTAGCTGGGAGTGTGAGAGATTGAAAATTTCTCCACAAGTATGCAATTTTATGTTATAACATTAACTAAATAGGAACTCAACTCACAAAAGTACCTAACCATGCTCCCCTTAAGCTTATGAAAAAAACATCATAGGCCTTCATACACTCAGATGTATCTTTAGATATTGCAAAAAATAAAATGAACAATGTGAACATAAAAAAGCTCCTGAAACCATTTCGAAACTTCAACATAGATCATGATCACAACCATCTTCATAAACACATTATTCTTATATATTAATCCATAACTCAAATTTCTTCATGACTACTATAGATTTTCTTAGAATACACACCTACTCTTGGATCATGATTGGCTGCCCTTATCTCTATGAGATATTAAGACACTATAATGAATGTGAATTTGTTTAATCAAGTCATCATACAAATAATTTGTAACCCATCTCTTGCAATCACACCTCTAACAAACTATTGTTTGAACCTTGGATTTGAATATCAACAAAGAACACAAAGCTCCCCCTAAGACCAAAAATCCTCCATGCTTCTGCTCACTAGATTATTTCTTCCATGAAGCCAATGGAGTCACCTCTTCTATAAGGTACAAAACCATAACAAACTTTGGAGATTCCCAAATTTCCATGTCCTCACTAGACTAAACTTTCTTTATGGTTATCTTAGGCTTGAATAGTTTCTTTAGCTTGACCTCTTCAAACTCTATTTGAACAACATTCTAACTTGGTCTATTTGTCTTGAATCCCTCATCCATAACTTGAGCTGATAGGGAGATTCTTGGCACTCATTTACATCTAAACTATGCTCCACCATGGAAAATAGTCTACTTAGAATTGTATAATGATGATCATTCACCTTAGCTACCTTTGGTTTCCATTCACTATTTTATCTTCTTTATTGCACTCTAGGGGCCTCAATATTCTTATTTTGACTTGAAAATCCATGATTAAAAATAATTAAAATATGACCAACCTTTTAAAAATTGAAACACACTATTAATCTTAATGAAAACACACCATTACCCATACCTCGACTGATGATTCTCCTCATAATTCCATGAATATTCATTCTTGGAGGGTCCTCTACAATGCCTTGATCTATGACCAAATTCGTTACATGAATAAAAATAATAATTGAAAGGATTAGCATAAATTATAGCATTAGGCTGAATGATAGGATTAGTCTTCATTCTATTAGTACCATCACTCTTTGATCAACAATTGACCTTTAAGGTCTAAGTATCCTTAATCACATTAGTATTATTAATTTGGTCTCTATTGAAACTAAGACCTATTTTGTCATTAGCAGTCTTTTGACTAATCAAAATGTTGTCTAGATCATTGGTACTCTTTTCAAATTCACAAATGATTTCACCTTACTTTATGTCTAATCAAACTCAGCTCTCAAGGATTCCACTTCAATTACATACCTAACACATTCTTCTTATTTAGGCTTTAGGCTTATAGTCACAATCTCAATTAAAGTCTCCACCTATTTGACTATTTATTATTATTCCTTGGAATTGTTTTTTGATCTCTATTCAAAAAAAATGATTTGTTCCTTATAGTCTTTGAAAAGATACCTCATCACCTTATTCTTCTTTTTCACCATCTTCAGTTCTTCTAGAGCATTCATCAACTCAACCTCAAAGTCCACCTCATCTTCTTCTTCATTTGAATCACCAACAATACCTCCAAACCACATGGACTTTTCTTGATTTGAACAAATTGATTGCTTAGCCATGAAGATAAATTCATTGACATCAAGACTAGCACCTTCATGGTCACTCCTAGAATCACTTATCTCACTCTCATCAGATGAGGTATAGTCTTCCTTGATGTAATAATTTATTTTATTATTGAAAGAATTTTTCTTGTCACCATACTTTCTGAAACTTTTCTTTTTCTTATCAGACCTATCTGACTTCTTATCATCATCATCACCTTCATAATCCTTTCTATTATGCTTATGAGGGAACTTTTTAGCAAAGTTTCTAATTTCTCCACAATTAAATCACTTAAAGGGTAGCTTACCCTTGTATTTACCTAAACCAATTTTCAACTTTATTGCAAACATAACTATCAACTCATCATCATCAATATTGAAAACATCATTGTCTTTATCTTTATTATCTTGTGTCTTCTTATCCTTTGACTTATTTTATGCCTTAAATGTAACTTCCTTCTTTCTAGGTCTTCCTTCACTTGTCCTCATCTCATAGTTTTTAGGGTGCCATGAAGTCCATCCATCTCTATCTTGTTTATGTCTTGCATCTCTTCAAAAATAGACACTTTAGAATCAAACTTAGGAGTTTGAGATATAAACACATTTTAAACAACAATATATTCCTTCAATTATTCACCTAGGCCTCTTATGATATTGACCACTTCATCAACCCTCAATAGGTAGGTTGTAATGGTCATATCTTCATTCATCCTTAAGATTTCAAACTATCTTCTATGGGTTGCCAACTTGACCTTGGAGTCTCCCTCATGGATAGTATTCAACTTGTCTCACATCTATTTGGTAGACACATAGTGCATCACCTTCACAAGCTCTACCTTTGATAGGCCATAAAGAATACCATTCATTACTTTTGAGTTGTTATCACTAGATTTCTTACCTACTACATCTATAAGGGGAATAAAGGGTACAATATATCAATCCAAAAATGATTACCAAACATCATGACCTTGAGACATCAAATATTTTCTCATCCTGACACTCCAAAAAACATAATTATATCCATTGAACAATGGATCCTTACTTGTAGAGAAACCACCTTGTGCTTGATTAGCCATCTTTGCTTGTTTAGGAACTCCTTTAGGATATAGGCCTAATTTAGAGGACTTTATTTAATACCAATTGTTGAAATCATAACCAATGAGAGGGGGGGTGAATCAATTCCTAAATAAATCATTCAATTTCACTTATCATTCATGAAGCATTCATTACAACACATACCTCAACCAATGCATAAACAATCATCCACATAAGCATATAACATATAAACAAAATATATATGTGGGAAAACCTAATAGGGGATAAAAACACTAAAAAATAGATTTGAATATAGTCATATAATAAATTAATCAAGATTTAGTGAGGCACCAACCCCAAAAGGAGCACCAACCCCTCACTAGTCAATCACTAACTCAACTAGGCCTTTAATAAGCACTAACTTATAAGAATGCACCAACCCCCTAGGTGAATCAGCACAAAATCAGCCACCTAGGACCTATAATCACATTTGGACACCTATTTATCACTAAAATAATTATTATCACCTTCTTTTTCTCTTCACACTCTTCTATCTCTCTCAAATATCCTATTAGGCCTCTTCACTCAACTAACCCTCTTCTTGATAGATTTAGGTCATATGACCTTGATCATAATTTATAAAATCAATACTATAAATTCATGAAATATTAAACACACCTATATAATGTTATTAATTCCCTCTACCTAGTTTCCAAACTTTGATTTCATTCGTTCATCCCCTCAATATTCTAACTAGTTAAATTAGGCCTATTAGACCTTCTAATACTTGACTCTTGCTTTCACATACCTTGGTCAACCAAAAACCAATAAATAATTGTATCACTCTTGGAATAAATAAAAAAACATGTTTCACAATAGAAAAAACAATTACATATGTTGGCTACCACTCATAAGTGCCAAAACCACCATTAGGCCTAAAGGATACCTAATGCAATTAGTCCTTCTCAAAGCACACATTTTTCCTTGATAAAATTGGAACATATTGAGCCTATATAAATGGAATAAAAACTTCAAAAATTATTAATATATCACTTATGATATCACCTTAAGTCCCCAACACCATTTATCTCATTTCACTCTTTGAACCACACCATTATGCCTACTCACAATCAGACCTTCTTACTGCCATAAAATTTGCTTTGAATATTTGAAGCATACACTCAGATTTTACACATAAACATATAAAAAATCACTTATTTATAAATATCATGACCTAAAATTCACAATAATGTCCATTATACTTCACCATACAAGGTCAAAAGACCTCAAACTGACCACTTTTATATGCTTACTCAGAACTGCAAACAAGCCTCAAAAACCAATCAAGAACCTTTCACTTTTTACACCTTAATAGAAATTTATCATGAAGAAAAATAAATTAAAATTATCCTATGAGACATATAGAACAAATTCAAGTTAATTTTACTCTTGAACTTTGAGCAAATAATCTCAAAATTATCTCCGTTAGAAGACTACTCAGAATTGTCAGAAACCTCAAAAACATAGTCATGAAAATAAAGACTTAAAACACCTGTAGAATCACTTTCATGAAATTAAAATGGGTTTATATTATCATTAAAAATCCTTAGAACATCTTTAAATAAATATAATATAATTTATAATATCAATATTGATCTTATATACTAATCTTATGGCTTCACTGTATACAAACCTCACTATGTTAGATAAGTCATTTTGAGAGCAAATTTATACCATACACACACATCTCCAAATATTATATTCAATATGGATATGTGTTACATGTCTTGAAAAAAAAACCTAGTGTAATTGAATCCATCCCTAATCCATGGCAACACATCCTTAATCTCATTCTCACTTCTACCTGATTTTTCTCACTATCTTCTTCAGTAGGCCTATTTAGTGATAGGTCAACTTCCATGACCAATATATCATATTATAAGTCTAAAAAATACTAATAAGAAACTATGGTAGTAATATAAAGGTATAAAGCTTCAACCTCCATCCAATTTCATGCTTTGACTTGGTCAATAATACCTACTATATCAAAAATATGAGAAACAAGGGATTTCTTATAGCTTCCACTCACTCATTTGATAGACCAATTCCTCTTGGAGGTACCTAGGAGAGTAATATACATGATAAAATCATAAAACTAGGTCAAATAATTTATTTTGAGCCATTTCCAACAAGATCTTCCATATCAGGTCATTATGAGGGTTTTAAGAGGGTTTTAAACCAGTTTCCATTCTTAACATTTATTCATGAATATTTTCCTCTAAAACCAACTAATAACACTTGTAAATCATTTAAATTACCCTTCTACATCTCTCCCTATGATCTCAACTTCCCATGTAATAGTCATACATGCCAACGAGCATGAGAAAATCCTTCCCGAGTCTGCAACACCTCCTTCTAACACTTGAGAGAAATTAAAACCCAATTTTCATGATTTATCCTTCATAATTTGATCTCATACTTGGTAAACACACTTTATATATCCTATCACACCTTTGATAATTATTTCATGATCTCTAACACCTTAGAAATTGAACTTGATCCCTCAATAGGTCACACTAGGTCTGTTTAAACACTAGACATAGACCTGTAAGCCATACTTAGACCTTGAACACAACTTAAAACATATTAAAATTATATAAAAATCTCATACTCATGTCATATAAATTCATACCATGCTCAGACACTACCAATCTTCTTCTCACAAGCCTCATACTATTCACTTAATCATGTTATCAAGCCTATGTCTTCTCCCTAGGTTTCTTCATGCAATTACTAAGTGTCAAAATTGATATTGGAAATATTTTAAGACTTATTTTCATTATTATTGTGCTTACACAAATTTATACACTCTCTTATTCATGTAATATCTCAATTCACCAAGCATCACTATGCTTCATGCATACACCTTCTCATAGGGCTAGACTAGGCATCTCAAGACACTTGATCAATAATATGTTAGCTTGTATCTTGATATTTACCTTTAAAACATGTCATAAAGCTCATAAAAATTACCAGGTTACCTTAAATTTCTCTCTCAACAAAGAGATAATAGGTTTCCTTCAAATTTTCTCTTGTCATAAGACTTATTTGTCACATACCACTTCACCATGGATGTTATCAACTTTGATCTTGACACTAATGGCATCCATATTAACCTTGAAATAAATGAAAATATCAATGCCATAATACCAAAAAAAAATAAAAATAACTCAATAATTAAGTACTCATAATATATTTTTGCTTTTTGGGTTGTTGTTGTGTATATGTTTCAAAAGACAAATGTAGTGTGTATAATCTCCCCTCATCCCCTTTAGGGAACTTGGGTGATAAAAAATGCTTAACTTATTGACTTTGTCTCTTTGTCAAAATCATGGAAAGGAAATTTTATAAGGAACTCCCAAAAATATATGTGATTTGGGAGATCTTAAAATGACCCTAAAGCCCTTTCATAATTTATTATTTCATGCATCTTGGCTTGTGGGTGGGATTTCATCACCTCCCTATGAGTTTTATAGGGAAGTGCTGACCTAGGAATTCATCTCCCATCATCAATTCAATGCCACTCCATGGTAGGGGTATATAAATTAATTTTTAATTATTGGGACACTTGTTTGAGTAGTTAAACAAGCTCTATTAGTAAGAGATTTCCTTGACATATATGTTTAACTTGAACATCACACTACACCGAGAAATTGATGGATGTAGTGGTTGTGAAAAGGATAAGACATTTTCATAAAAATCTAGTTAATGCATATCCAAATGATGTGTTATGCCCTAGTGTTAACCCCACATATGGGATAATTTAGAATGTATGAAAATTGATAGTTTTTATACAACCCCACTTGTCATGGATATACTGTCAATTCAGGGTGAGTATTCCATAGTTCTATCTCATTGAATGAAATATTTAGAGAAGAGGGGGCATAGAAACCCTAATTTTCATGTGAATTTTAGTTTTTTTATTAACAACATAATTTCCTCTCAAGTTCAAGTATATAGATATAATTTTATAGTATGAATCCACCTTGTTAGTTTTTAGGATTAAGACAATATACTTAGGTGTTTTTGTTTGTTTTCCTTTTTACTTGCATTATCTTGAGTCAAAATTGTTTTATTGTTTAAATGACATCCAAAATTAGTCATGTTTGTACCTCACTCTTTTGTTTAAAAATGTGTTATGCCATCTATTTGACACCATATTTTGCCTTGGTCATTTGTCAAGCTTTTGTGTGTGTATGTCACTAGTTAAAAAGGGGCGTCATTATGCTACCCATTTCATTCCAAGTCTTGTGCCTTAAGATTTTTGAAACAAACCATTTTTATTACATTTAGATAATTATAACATCATTACATTACTTTCATTGTGTCAAAGACTTGTTTCTTTATATCCAATCATAATTTTAAAGCCTCATGTACCTTTTTGGTCTATGACTAGTGTCATTATGCTATCCAATTTGGACTAGATTATTGTCCATTTAAGAACCAAGCCTTCTAAATAAAGTTAAAAATTGGTATTTATAAGTTCAAATTCAAACATTTATTATTTTATGCCTATGCCTCACATAATTTTGGCTTAAACATTTACCTCTCGCTTTTGGATTGTGAAACTTAGACCTAGTAATTCTCATTTATCTTAGACCTAGTTTGTGCCAAGTCTATATTTTGTGTCATGTTCCAAAAATACTTAGAAATTCAAATTTATCTTAGATATAATGTGTTTCAAATTATATATTTTGTGTCATGTTTCTAAAAGTCCTAACATTTTACCTTTTGTTTTAGACCTAGTCATTTTGAGCCTAGATTTGTGCCTTGTTCCCAAACACCTAGTCACATTTTTTGTTATTAAACCTAGATTAGAGTTGTTTGAAACACTTCTTTACTTATTTTGACATTCATATTTATCCATTCACTTGACCATTTTTATAAGAAATTTGACATTATGACATTTTATACTAAGTTTATCATTGCCTATTTTTGCAAAAGCAACTCCATTCCTAGACAAAGTTCAAAGTTTTACCAAGTCTAGACCATTAGTATTTTATAACTTGTTTTTAATAGTTTTCATAACTCTATACCTTTTTCATGAAATGTTAGTCATTGACTTGGATATGTCTCATTACACTTATAGTGGAGACATGTACAATCCATGTTATAATAACAATTTTAGAAGTGGCTATTGAGAGGGGGGAGGTGAATCAGCTGCTTAACAATCAATATTCAATTTAATTCGTCATTCTCTAAAGCATTCACTCAAACAAAATATTAATGAATAAACAAAGTAACTACACAAGCATATCATAAATAAACACAATAGATATGTGGGAAACCCTCTAGGGAAATAAAACCCATTGAATCATGCACATGGACTATAGTCCTATAATTTCAAGATCCAAGTATAGTGAAACACCAACTTCACAAGGAGGTCTAACCCCTATCTAGATAAACACCAACTTAACTAGTCTTTTGCAAGCTCTATCTTGCAAGGAGGCTCCAAACCCCTAGGTAAATAGGCACCAACATAGTCACCTCTAATATTTTATCACCTTAGAATACATATTAATAATCTTGAACTGATGATGACCTCCTTTATTTTCACTCTTTACCCTTTAATCTCACTCAACCAGCCTTTTAGGCCTTCTCACTCAAATAGCCCTCTCTGTGGCGGACATAGGTCAAATGACCTTATTTACTACCTATATAATAATTGTTATATTCTTAAGGAATGCTTTCTTATCTTATTAATTATCTTCAAGATCTTAACCTATTCATAAAAACACTATATCGTTCACTCAATAACTCAATTCTCTAACTAGTCAGAATAGGCTTAATAGGCCTTGACTTTATACTTGATTATTTGTCATACCTATCTTAGTTGGATAATAACCTTAAAATACTTGAATTATGATTTAAAAATATAAATACACACATCTAATGAGTGAAATAAATAATACATAAATTAGTCATAATTCATAGGGGTCAAATCATCAGTTAGGCCTAATGGAGACCTAATGCAATTAGGTCTGTCCTATCCAAATATTACCATTATGACCCTTACAAAAACTTCCTATATTAACCAATGGATGAAAAACTACATACATGCCTCCAATATACCCTTGATAAGTTTACCTTGGGTCCCCAACTCCATTTGGCCCATTTTACTACTTGGACCTACCAATTAAGTCTCCTCGCTAATAGACCTTCTTGTTATCACATATCATTGCACCTATCTTGATTTTGTAGCTTGTTGTGTAATTTTCTAATGATACAATGTGAAAAAATACAAAGCTATGGGACCTTTGAAATTTTAGGTTAATCTCTGGAGAATGATGATTTCCTTTCACTAAATTTTATGCAAACTCACAAAATACTAGTTTTGTGAAAATCTTGGTCTTTAGTGATTTTGAATCATAAACTATGGTTTTGATAGGGAAAAGGGTTGAAGAATTTAAATTCGAATAAAAATAAAAATATGGTGATTACACCAAATATTTTATAGTGGATTTTAATGTTTGCTTGATAAACACAAAAGAACAGAAAATATGTTGAATTTGTTTCAACACAAACTCATACAAATAGAAATCAAAGGTAGTATTTTAGTTATTTTCAAAAAAGGAAAAGAGATATTTATTCCAAAAAATATTTTCAAGAGGTTTAAATACCACATATGAATTTATTGAAATTGAAATGAAGAGACAAATATTCCATAAATAATCAAACAGCTTGCACACACAGAGATCTCTCAAGACAAGAAAGGTAAATCTTCAACTTCATTTCTCTCCAAAGGTTAAAACTTGTAGTAAATATATTAAAAATTAAAAAAAATATCACTAAAAACAAAAATATATATTAGGCCATGGCATGTGCCCATTTTTATACAAAATATCTCCAAGATGAGATGTAGTCGAAAAAACTTGAATGCCCAGTTGAAGGAGATCATGCAAATTTTAAACCTTCATGCAAAAGAGGTGAGTTCTTCTATTTATAGCATTTTTGAAATTTTAAATGGATATAATATGGCATGCATGATCTAGGCATGAAATTTAGTGTAGTATGGAATGGATGGAAGTGTTGAATCTCCATACAAAGCTTCTTTATCTGGTAGTGGCTGAAAATAAGGTATTCATGCAAAAAAAGGTGCCCAAAATAGAATTGGTATTTCCAAAATAAAGATAAATTTGAAAATAATTCAAGTTAATTTTGCATTTATAACCCTAACATAAGTGATAATTTTACAAATTTTAAGTCTTTATCACTTTTACCAAAATGAACTATGCAATTTGCACTTCATGATTTTGCACCTTTTTAACAATTTGTATTTATCAAAATGGAAAGTACAATTTTCATTTGTGCTTTTGGAAACTTTCACATAATCAAAAAATATAAAATGTAAAATATTTTTTCTCTTTCTCAAAAAGAGTTATAAAAAATATGGTTGTACTTTTGTAATGAAATTACAAATTATAAAGTTTTTGAAATGAAATTTAAAATGGCATTTAAAACATGGAGAAAAGATCAATTAATGTATAGAACTTCCTTAGCTTTATTGGCATTATTATCCTACAAATTCTCAATATATGGATCAAAGGCCTTTAATATTTCATGTATGCATTCTAGATCCAACCTATAAGAGTAGATATTTAAGGTTGTACAATCTTCTTGAACATTAAATAATTTTCTTCTAAAAGTCTTGATCCTTTGGATCTCTATCCTCATTTTATCAATTTCTTTTTCATACCTATTGAACTTATGGATATAGCCTAGGACAAAGACTATGTCTTTCATAGATTCTTTCTTAGTTATTGATTTGAAATTATTCTAGACCTGCTTTATCTAAAGGAGATTATTGGAACCATCTACTAGTTGGCATGACATGGAATTCATCATGCCTTCAATCTCACATAATACATCAACTAACTTATCGTGAGCCTCCTTGGCTTGGTAAGATTACTCTGTTAGTATTCTTATATGAAATTGAGTAGCCTTGTGCAGTTCCTCATACTTAGTATCACTCTTCAATATATTATTAGAAATGAGGGTATTTATATCAATTGATTTTATGGCTATCGATTTGGGGTAATATAAGTTTAAAGTCTAAATTTCTCCTTCATAGCTATTGATCTACTCCTTTAAAGTTTATTTCCTTTCAATGATGATTCCATAATGTTTCATCCTTATTGCAATAACCCTATTTATTTTAGTGATCACTTTCTTGGACTATTCCTTTATATCCTTTCACATGTGATCAGCCTCTCATACATAATCACTTGTAGCTTGATCAAGACTGATTGGTTGCACTATCTATGGTTGTTGCGATGTTTCACTGGGCTTTATGAACTAGTTTAATGATTTTGTCAACTGATCTATGTTTCCCTTCAGTTAATCCTTGGGGGATTTATCATGATCAATTCTCTATAAGATAGAGTTAATATCAGTTTGTATGTCATGCTTAAGACCTTCTCTAGTCTATCATCCAAGGTGTATTTGAGAAATATGATAATCACCAGCCATAAGATCTTTTTATTTGTCTGGTAAGGGAACTACAATTTCAATATATCTCTCCCCCTTATCATCATTAAATGTCCTTAAGAGGGTTTGGGGAGTAGGTTTGGATTTCTTATTAAAAAACAAAATAGGTCACCCTTAGGCTATTATATGTAATTATAATTTTGGGATAAAAATATCAACAATGTTGGTAACTTTTATGGGAAGATTGCATGATAATCATTTTCAATCTAGTATCCTTCGAAGACATTGGGCATGGGGTCAATTTTGATCTAAAAAACACTAACATAGGGAAGAAAATATTAGGATTTTACTATACATGAACAAAATAGGAAATAGACAAACAAAATAGGGATAAAATAACACTTGTGCCATAGGAACTTAAAGGAAGGTAAAAACTAATAAAACTATTTACAATGTGTGCATAGGGACTTGAAGGAAAAAAACATCTAACCGACACTAAACTAACCAATGAAAAGGCCATCTAAACAAAGCCATTGACTAGTTGTAAAAAATAAATGCCCTTTCTTACTAATTTAATATGATTTACATGCTTGAGGGAAACCAACCAGATACAGAGAAAGAGTGGATAGTCAACAAATTGATGATATAGTTCTCCAATTATAAGAACATAAATAAACTCACTTACCCAATCTAATTGGTTAAACATAAAATTATCTTGAAGTGGATAGGTAAGTTGATATTACTCTTTTTGATGCTTAATTTTATGCTCTGAGTTAAGCATAGTATGTGAGGGTTCCTCCTTTCTAGCTTCCAACTGAGATAGGTATCTAATAGGGTACCCTCTTGTCAAGTCAAAGTTTGAGCAATAAAATTACCCTCCCTTATACATTTTGTTTATCCATCACCCTGTTGATTGAGATGCAGCTACCAAGTGATTGAGTTGGGAAAAAATCTGATTCCTCTTGTTGTTCTTTCTTCTCATGGTTCTCCCTTTTAATAAAGGTTTGTTTAATGACAATGCTCAAACAAAATTCTTCTAATTCATCCCAAAAGAAATCTTTCTCCAACTGCTCTTCACTCTTCTATATGAGAGGCCTCATTATAGATCCATGATTGACCTCATCTTCTTCCATACTTAATAGAAGCTCATTTATCCAAGAGAATACCTCATCATCTTACCATTTCATACTACCTTGTTGTGCGAGCTGATTTTGTTCATCCTCTTCTTGGAGTAGCTCTAAAATTTATAATTTAGTGGCATAAAGAGGGATACCAATGATGAATTCCTCATCATAGTTACTTGAAATATCCTCCTCCTCATCTAAATGGTCTTCGATTTCATTCCATATAAATGGTCCTCATTTTAAAAGGGATATGGTGGGAGGGCAAGAGGTTTCAACTGGTGTAGAAGAAGGGATTTTTACAATGTCGGGTATTGTGAAGTTGAGATGCATGGTCTAAAATGGCTGCCATGATTATGCTTGGGGTTTTTGAAGAGGAATAGGGGTAGTCTCTTTCAAGGAAGGGGTAATTTAAAAATTGGAACCTTGAAATTAGGGGATTTACTTGAAAGCACAGAGGATTTATATTGCCTGAAGCTAGGAAAGGGAGGAGTGGAGGTGGTTGGCTATGATTCAATTTCTTACATCTATGAAAGCAACTTATGCATCTATTCCCCCTTATCTATGATCTACCTACCCAAGATCTCTTCTTCATATTTGTATTATCCCATCACCTTCTACTACTATGTTTTGATAAACAAGCTCTTCCTGTGACCTATTATACTCCTCTCTTTCAATCTCCATCAGTTGTCTATAGAAATCAAGCTATATATTATTGATACTCTTTTAGGGCTGATCAAGAGGGTAATAATGCATATTGGGAGTAAGGTAGCCTAGTCATAAGTGTGAACAAGTTTCTAAGAAGGATGAACTAGGGTGTAAGGGAGGTAATTATTATGAAAATGAAGATATCATATTATGACAAGGATATTTGGGATAAAACCAACAACATTTTCAATCTGATATGGATGCTATGAAGGCATAGAAAATGCATTTTGATAAGTATTAAAAGAAAAAGAATATTTTCCATGATAGATCAACATATTAGAGAATTAAAATATGGAACAATTAGGTCTTCATTTTCAATAATAAGTGCATACCAACAGATTCACTAGGTGATTAGATTAATTCAAAAGAATGAAAAATACCAAGAATATCACCTAAATATTGATCTTTGATAATATATAAGAGATTTAACTTATTAAACAAGTAGATTTGATCTTTGGATTCATAATGGTGTTGAATAAACTACCTTGAATGGGAAGATGCAGTGAAGAACACAACAAAATCCTTCAATGGATGATGTAAGGATCATCAAATTCATATTCCATCGAGCATGCCAAAAACTGTTATCACATAAAATTACACTTGTCTTGATTTTATAAATTATTTTTTAATTACCTAATGATATAATGGAAAAACCTCCAAAGTCATGGGACCTTAGAAATTTGAGGTTAATCTCTAGAGATGGCATGTATACACATAATATTTTCAAACTTTTATCACTTACGGACACTTTATATCTTGCAGGAACCTATCAAGTCTCACTCTCTCTAAGTGTATGCGTTAAGGGGTGCATCGAGAAAGGGGTGAGTAGACCATTAGTTATTTTTGAGATTTTTGTCCCTTTTCCACTTGCCATCTACACACTTGTCTCCTAAAAACATTTACCATATGCTTATCTTTCTTAATTGTACCCATTTTAATCATTATCATATCATTATCCTCATTTTTCTTTCCTTGACCCCCTTTCACTAGTTGAATATACTAGGCCGATTGGGTCAACCCTATCTAGTTTTCAGCCTTTGATTACTATACAGGGTTGACCTTGTATTGTTTATGGCTATTTTTCACTTGGAGTTTTGTTATCCCTTCGATTGACCTAGCTCAAGACCTAGTGATTTATTTCTTAAAAACATATAGGATTGACTGGGTTGACCCCGTACAACTAACATAGTTAAAAGGATTTGGAGTAAGATCAACCTATATATACAAGTTCATTTCCAACCATTTGAGAATAAATAAGTGAAGAATAATTGTGAACAAACATCTACTTATTGATTATTCTATTTGAGGAATAAAGATCAGGGTTCCATACTTTCTTTAGAGATACATATCTTATCTTATGGAGAAGTTTTTTTGGATGCATAGATAGGTTGTGTATCCTAGAGTTTATTTGTCTTTGTTATCCTTACATACCAAAATAATCTCTTACAAAGCACCTTGTTCAAGGGAGAGATTGAGGCTCATTGGGTTTGTCTTCAAAGGTAAGTATTCCTAACTTTATTTCTCCTTTGTAAGAGTAGATAGATGTTGTAGTTATACTTCTCTTCCATGCATTAGGATTCTATATACACTGATGTGAGTATATGTATTTTATGCATGTTTAGTTTAGTTTTTTTTGTTTCTAACCCCCACTTTATGTCACAATATTTGGTGTGTATTAGATTATATTTACTTTCTTGTTTATTAGAATAGAGTGAACATTAAACCTAGGATTGTTTTTGGGTTGTTTCATGATTGTGTTAGACTGTAGGCTTTGAAACCCTTCCTAGCATGATGTATTGTGACAAGTGATCCCCTAATTAGGTCTAGTCAATCCCCATGTTGGTCATGCTCCTAATTAATAAATGTATTCCCAATCAAAAGTGTAGGTATGCTCTATATTCTCCAAGCTATAATTGATTTATAGACATGATGTATTTCTAATTACTTACATTCTAGTGAACCTAATGTGAACTAACCATTACAAGATTTTGTCACCTCATTTTATTCTTTCATTCACTTTCATCATTATTTTTATCATATATTTGCCATACTAGGTCAACTACATCAACCCATCTCTAATTTATGTGTGTAGGTTTTTAGGTACAGGTTACTAAATCAACTTAGATGACCCAGTACAATTTTTTAGATTTTTATACTTCTAGTCTAGACTACTAGGTTGACCTAGTTGACCTTGTGCCTTTTTAGACATCAAGTTCAACATATTGGGTCAACCCAATCGACCATGTACCTCAACAATAGGTTTCTATAAAGCTTGATTGACCTAATCGACCTAGTTAGTAGAATTTGTAAGCATATATCAAGGTTATTGAATAATAATCTTCATTCTCTGCATATGTGATCCACAAAAGTTCCTTTATATCCTTTTATCTCTTTATTTAGTCTTTCTTTTCATAGTTTATAGTCTTTAAAACTTTCCCTACATATTTAATTAGATTGACCCTGTCGACCTAGATCTTTGTTCTGTATGTTGTCTGGACAACTAGGTCAACTTTTCCAACCTTGTTCATTTTTAAACCTTGCTTCTGTAGTATAAGATCAACCATGTCAACCCTATTTTATATTATTTTCATACACTATTGACTATATCAACACTATACCTTGTTTCAAATTTGAAATTAACCTTATATATTAGTAATTAATTCACACTTTCTTTTTTTGTTGCTGTTATGTTTAGAATAGATCACATAGCTTAATTAGGTAGTTTTTTAATAAATCATTTAGTTTCACTATTTTATATTTTATGCACACATGACCAAATCATAAAATATAAATAAGGATTTTAACATTTATCTACCCAAGGCCAACTTACTTGGATTTCATCACCAAGAGGGAAGTTTACTTGATGTTTAGGTCAAGTATAAAACATGGTTAATGTTATATTATATCTAAGTACCTAACACCCTTATCAATACGGTGTGTGAGGTGAGGGGGTAGGCCCCAATACCAAGCCTGTATCATTACCACTATAGATCCCTCTCAGCTCAAACTACTTGAAACCATCTTTGGATTGCCTTCTAGTTCCTTACAACTAACTTCCCATCATATTGAAAATCATATTCTAATAATCTAATAAACATTCAAGTTGACCAATTAGTTAGCTATTTATTTTCCAAGTTGATTGCTTTCTCTTTGCTCAATTATATTTTATATTGCAAAAACTTGCATTAACCAGTGTTGGTACAAGGTTGTATGTTGTGTTCTTTAATTGGATTGGCCAACATTAATCCAATTTATTTTTTGTTTCCCTTTAGTTCTTACTTCTCAAAATTACATGAAAAAATTATCTTATTTCAGTTCACAATCTATTTTACGTTCTAATTTTTCTATCTATAATATTGGGTCGACCCAGTCGACCTTATATTATTTACAACCCCTATTTTTTGCATTAGGTTGACCTAGTTGACCTTATACTATTTTTTGCCTTCCCTATTTTCCAACTTTGTCCCTTTTTCTTCTTCTAGCCTTTTGATATCCACTCATAATTGGTATTATGAAGACTCTTATCAAATTCTTTCTTGATAGTCTCAACCCATTCCAAATGTACATGGGTTGTTCTCTGTTCTCTCCTACCTCGCTTGTCCATGATAAAAGATAAATATTTATGGTGTAACTCTTCATCACATGGTTCTAAATTTTCTTAATCTTGATCTACCCCATATCATATAGTAGATTTAGAGAATCCTATTAGACAAATCCTAAACCATGAGAATCATATACCTTATACCTCTTTTACACCTTCTAAAACTAGAATTCATAAACTCATCAACCCATCTACATCAAATGTTGGAACCTCACATTATTTTCCACCTATGACAACCAATGTTCATAATCCTCTTGTTAGACCTATAAAAAGAGCACCTAGTATTATAACTTCCTAAATCAACGTGGTTGAAACCACTCAAATTGATAATCTAGATGGTTACCAATTATTCAAAAACCTTGATGATAATATTATTTACACTCCTACCAAGAATGGTGACTTTACCAAGCTTCCTTCTTCTTCTACCACACTTTAGACAACTAACACTAATATTGGGAATCCTCCATTTACAAAGAATCCTCATCCCACCAACACTACCAATCCCCCTCCTATCAACACTAATATCCCTCCTACAAAAAACAACCCACCTATTGATATAACTCAACTTCTTACACAAGTCATACAATAAATGAACATCATGCTAACAACCAATCAATATTAAATGATGAACAAGAAATAACATTTATTAAACATGGATATTCCACCACCTCAAGTCATCATGTTTGAACCAAATCAAAATTATGTCCCTCTTCCTCTTAGAGATGCCAATGGAAATATCATATCTCAACCTCCAATGATAAAAAAATGCTTCGAAATCTTCAAAATGAACCTTTAGCTCCATTCATTACATCCATAAATATTGAAAATATTTCTTTAACTATCACATATAATGGGACTAAAGACCCTACTATCTTTCTTAAGTCTTTGGTAATATCTATAAGTAATGGGTCCAAACTAACAACTTTGTTACCACCAAGATCTTAGCCAAAACCTTTTTTGGTGATTCACTTGAATGGTACAACCAAATTCCTAGACATTCCATCTCATAACTAGAAGATTTAGTCAATGCTCTAGTGAAGGAATTCCAACATAATGACCTTCCTGAAAATTGCCTTAGCCATTTCATCAATGCCAAACAACTTCCTAATGAATATACTCATACTTTCATCAATGATGAAAGTCTCTCAATCATAAATTGAACACAAAATGAATTATGATACTCTTTTAAAATTATTTTTCATAGCTCTTAAGGCTTCACTTTAATACAAAGTTTGAATTTTCTCACCTAAAACTTTAGAAGAAGCCTTGGACTAAGTGAAAATGCAAGACTTTATTATGACTCAATTTAAACCTCTTCAAACAACTACTAAAGAAACTTTTCAATCATTTTCTCATAACATTGATTCATCCAAGCCTCCTCGACCTTAAAATGGAGCATCCAATTCAACCAATTTTAATCTAACCCACCCTCCCTTGAGTCTATAATAACTTAAGTAAAAATTTCCACCTTCTAAACTTATGAGATTTGATCCTTCCAAATGACCTCCAAAATGGTACAATCCTGATAAATTTTATTGGTGGCATTCTAATATAGGTCATTCTCATGAGTCTTGTCATGATCTTCACTATTTTCTTCTTTATTCCTTGCTTGGTCTGTATTTCAATCTTGATACTCTAACAAAACAACATTATCAATAATATCTTCAAGCTTCTCAAATTCAATCTCAAGAACCACAATCACATCAACATCAACTACCTAATGATAAAAAATAATTACCCATACCTATACCTCATCCACTAATTTTGTTCAAACCATAGTTGATCCTTCTTCCTACACCAATAAGGAAAGGATAGATATATGCACAAATTTAAACATATTGTGGCATCCATTGAACCTCAACTGCTTAAGCCACATAAACCAAAAGAGAACCTAGTTCAAATGCCTATTCCAAATCATATTATACATGGTCCTAATTTACCTCCTCATACCTCTCCTACACATCATATGTCACACTCAACATCCTTAAAATATAATAAACCAACACATTTACCTATCTCCAAATTTACCTACCAACCCAATGTAAATAATTTTAATGGTTCAATGTCACCTCACTCCACCTCACATGTTGGGGCATATTGTGATGCCCATCCCTAAATCCACTTACCCATTGGGGAATATTACGATGCCCACTCTTATTCTACAATACATAATAACAACCAAATTCAACTTCAAGAAACCTTTTGAGACTTATAGACTTGTATTTCACATGATCATCTTTGATATGGATGTTAGCATAGATATTACTCATTTTTTTTGTCTCATGTTTATTTTTTTTGTGAAATTGTTTATTTTACTTTTGCTTTATAAGCATCATTGTCTTCCTTTATATTATTTAGTTTTATTTCACATTGAATTTGGAATTTTCTTTCATTTTGGTCCTCATATATTTATTTTATCTTTTATTTTATTCTTTGCTTTAGTATCTTTATGATTATTTCTTCCCCTTATTTATCATTCACCCCCATGGGTTTCTCTTTTGTGCGTTTTTAGTATAAGACCATGGATAGGACCTATCCCTCCTCACAAAATACCACGTTTGCTTCTTTTCTCATTTTTTTCACATGTTTATTTTTGGCACCCTCATGGGTTTTTATTTTATGAGTTGCAGTATGAGACCATGGATAGGACCCAAATCTCCTCATAAAATTACCATCTTGTCATTCCTTTTATAAGAAAAATATCACTAATTCTCATTCTTAACTTTAGATTTTGCTTCTTTTATTAGATGTAATTTGCACAATAATCTATATTAGCATGTTTTCCTATATTTACCTCATTCTTATGAGAAGGAATCATATTTTACTATCATTATATCCATTTTTACCCTTAGTCACATTTATTTAAATTTAAAGTAATTCAAATTGTTCCATGTGTAACTCCTCTTGATTTTCCCTTTATTTCACTCCATATTGGATAAAATAAGGTTGAAGTCAAGATAGCACTTTTATTTCACCTAGATTTATGAGACTCTTAGATCTAATGCTCTTTGAAGTTATCTTTCTTATAAACCTAGTCCCAAGTATTCAAATTAAAGTCATCTTTAGTACCCATGTTTGGTTTTCTAAATCCATATGGAGGAGGAATAGAAAAAGCCATTAAGAAAGTTAAAATATACATCATTTGAAATAAAAGGCAATGATATATAAAAGGTAACATACAGATTTCAAAAGTTAAACCATACCAAAATATGTGATTATAATCACATCTCCTATCTCCAATTGAATCTCAAACTCTACAGTTGGCCTCACATAGAGATGAGGTCCTTTGGGGTGTGGTAGGATTGTAGATTGGAATAAGATAATTCAACAAACTCTATGGTGCTACCTACTGTCTCACACAAGTACCCAATCTTTTTAATAGATTGATATATTTGTAAGGGGTCCTAAGGAAATGGTAACATGTTGTGGGAAGCCAGGTCCATTTTACCTTTTGTGAATATAACCTTCATGGGATGATTTATATACTCCATTTTTTGACCTAAGACTTGTATGGCTGAAAAAAGTTCTTTGGAGTCCTCAAGGTTAAAATCCCTCTTATTTTTACAAACCCAATTTGAGTGTATTGACTTCGATAAAGAGTTCCTTTACCTTATTTTTTCCTTCATGTATCCCCTCCACCCATTTCATTTCCCCCCTTGATAGGAAAATTATGATTCCAAATTTGTCATCCCTCTTCTATTATTCCTTCTTCTTCACCTCTTAAAAACATGCTAGCACTACTTTATTTCAGTTTTATATATCCTTAGAGTGAAACAACATGTCTGAACAACTATGGATTACACTCTTGCACCATTTATTTACCACACCATCTCCTTCTCATCCTAGTGATGATATTAGGTGTTTGTGTTTTCTTACATTATATCTTTGAACAAGCATTAATTTTGAGTCTTCATCCTTTAGAGATTTTTTATTTTCATTTATCAATCATATTCTTGTTTGCTTTTTGTGAACTTCACTTATCTTACATATGAAATTTTCCATTATTATATGTTTCTATTTATGTATTCCTTCTTCATGTTTGTCTCACATCTTCAACTACATTTTATTTTCCATTTTTCATGATTTTCTTTTTGCCTATCTTACATGAACTTACTTTTCACCTTCTTACATATATTTGTTCAAGTTTTATTGCATGGATATTTCATTTTCCATTTATGTCTTAAATGTTTTCCAAATGTGATTTATTATGTTCTACAATCATTTATCATTCATTTGCCATTCTTTTTCCATCATTTTGTCATTCATTTGCCTTCAGTATTCTAGCCTTGCCTTAACAATCTTGATTTGATAATTTTTTATAATACCCTCATATCTCTAATAACTCATTTTTTTCCACTAATATGTGCCTATTTTCTATTTATTTTTTATTTTTGGCTATTTGATTTACACTAAATTCTATAGGTTCACCTAGTGTTCTTCACATTAGACACCTTCACATTTCTTGTAGTCTACTTCTTTATATATAGTACTAAGATAAGTAAAGGTATGTGATTTTCAATTCTATCCTTTCCTTTATCTTATTTGCTACTTACTACACTTTACTTAGCATCAGTGTTGTGTGTTATCATGTTTTATTTCCTCAAGTACCATCGTATGTTGCACTTATGTGACATGTGATGAGCTTTGAGTAAGGAATATGTATACACATAATATTTCCAAAATTTTATCACTTACTAATTTTTTTTATCTTGTAGGAACCCATCAAGTCTCAATCTCTTTGAGTACATGCCTTAAGGGGTACATCAGGAAAGGGGTGGGTAGACCATTGGTGCTTCATAAAATTGTTGTCATTTTTTCCACTTTCTATCTACACACTTATCTCCTAAAAACATTTACCCTAAACTTATTATTCTCATTTGTACCCATTCCAATCATTTATCATATCATTGTCTTCATTTATATTTCCTTGAACCCTTTTTATAGTTGACTATACTAGGTCAATTGGGTCAACCTTATATGGTTTTTAGCCTCTGATTACTATATAGGGTTGACTGGGTTGACCCTGTACTATTTATGGGTATTTTTCACTTGGAGTTTTATTAGCCCTTTTACTGACCTAGCTTGAGACCTAGTGATTTATCTCCCAAAAACATATGGGGTTGACTTATTTATACAAAAGGATTTATAGTAAGATCCACTTATATATACAAGTTCATTTCCAACCATTTGAGAATATAAAAGTGAATATGAATAAGTACAAATGAACATTTGCTTATTGACCATTTTACTTGAAGAATAAAGGTTAGGATTCCATACTTTCTTTGGAGATATAGATCTTATCTTATGGAGAAATATTTTGGATGCATAGATAGGTTGTGTAGCCTAGAGCTGATTTGTCTTTGTTATCATTACATACCACAACAAGCTCTAATGAAGTACCTTGGCCAAGGGAGAGATTGAGGATCAATGGCTTCATCTTCAAAGGTAAGTATTCCTATATTTATTTATCCTTTGGAAGAGTATATAGATAATGTAGTTTTACTTCTGTTCTATACATTAGGATTTTATATACATTAATATGAGTATATTTATTATATACATGCTTAGTTTAGTTCATTTTATTTCTAGCCCCCACTTTATGCCACAAGTTTGGTGTACACTAGATTAGATTTACTTTCTTGTTTATTATAAGAGAGTGAACATTAAACCTAGGAGTATTTTAGGGTTGTTGTATGATTGTGTTAGACTATAGGCTTTGGAACCCATGATAGAATGGTGTATTTTGACAAGTGATCCCATAATTGGGTCTAACAGATCCTCATATTGGTCATGCTCCCACTTAACAAATGTATTAACAATTGGAAGTATAGGTATGATCTATCTTCTCTAAGCCAATATTGATAGATAGATATGATGCATTTTTGATCACATATAAGGCTGGCTTCCTGTCACTAAATCTGATGCAAATTGATAAAATACCAATTTTGTGGAAATCTTGATATTTAGTGATTTTGAATCCTAAACTAGGGTTTTAATGGGGAAAAGGGTTGAAGAATTAAAATTCATAGAAAAATGAAAATATGTTGATTGTACAAAATATTTTATAGTGGATTTTAATATTTACTTGATAAACATAAAAGAGTAGAAAATATGTTGAATTTGTTTTGGCACATACTCATATACATATAAATCAGAGGTAGTATTTTAGCTATTTTTCACAAAAGGGAAATATATCTTTATTACAAATAATATTTTCAATTGGGTAAAATACCATAGATGAATTTATTGAAATTGAAACAAAGAGATAAAGATTCCATAAATAATCAAATAGCTTGCACACACATAAAGATCTCTCAAGATAAGAAAGGTAAATCTTCAACCTTATTTCTCTCCAAAGGTTACAACTTTTGGTAAATACATTAAAAATGCAAGAAATATCACTAGCAATATATATATATATATATATATATATATATATATATATATATATATATATATTGGGCCATGGGGTTTACCCATTTTTATACAAAATATCTTCAAGATGAGATGTATTTAACAAAACTTGAATGCCCAATTAAAGGAGATCATAAAAATTTTAAACCCTCATGAAAAATATGTGTATTCTTCTATTTAAGGTATTTGTAAACTTGTGAAACATCTGAAAAATGGCATGCACAAGTTAGGTGTGACCTTTAATGTAGTATGGCATGGTTGGAAGTGTTGAATCTCTATATAAGGCTTTTTCATCTGGTAGTGGCTAAAAATAAGTTCTTCATGCAAAAAGTGGTTCCTAAAATAGAATTGGTATTTCCAAAATAAAGATAACTTTGAAAATAATTCAAGTTACTTTTGCATGTAGAACCCTAACATAAGTGAGACTTTTATAAATTTTAAATCTTTATCACTTTTACCAAAATAAACCATGCAATTTGTACTTCATGATTTTGCACCTTTTTAACAATTCATAATTATAAAAATGGAAAGTGCAGCTTACACTTGTGTTTTTTACAACTTTCACATAATCAAAATATATAAAGTGTAAAATATGTTTTCTCTTTCTCAAAAAGAGTTATAAAAAATATAGCTATAGTTTTGAAATGAAATTACAATCTTTTTGAAATGAAATTTATAATGGCATTTAAAACACAGAGAAAAGAGTAATTAATGTCCAAAACTTCAACTTTCTTGTCATTCTTGGCTTGCATCTTCTCAATATATGCATTAAAGGATTTGAATATTTCTTATATGCATTCTGGATCTATCCCATAAGAGTATATATTTGAGTCTATACAATCTGCTTGAACATTAAATAATTCTCTTCTGAAAGTCCTAACTCCTTGCATCTTCATCCTCATTTTATCAATTGCTTTTTAATACCTAATGAACCTATGGATAAAACTTAAGATAAAGACTATGTCCTTCATAGATTCTTTCTCAATTATTTTTTTGAAATTATTTTGGTCCTGATATATCTAAAGGAGATTATTTGCATCATCTAATGGTTGACATGACATTTAATTCATCATGCCTTCAATCTCACACAATACATCAACTGCCTTATCATGAACCTCTTTGGCTTTCTCTATAGACTCTGTTAGTATTCTTATCTGAAATTGAGTAGCCCTATACAGTTTCTCATACTCAACATCACTATTTAATATATTCTTGGAAATGAGGGTATTCATATCAATTGATTTTATGGTTTCCAATTTAGGGTAATACAAGTTTAAGGTCTAAATTTATCCTTCATAGCTATTGATTTGCTCCTTCAAAATTTATTTCCTTTCTATGATGATTCCATAATGTTCCATCATTGATCCAAGAACCCTATTACCTTTAGTGATTAGTTATTAGAACATTCCTTTGTATCCCTTCCAATGTGAAAAATATCTTGTATAGAACCAATCCCTAATCTCGTTCTCATTCTCACCTAGTTTCTTCATTGTTTTGCTCATTAGGCCAATTTAGCGATAGGTTAAATTACATGATTAGTTTTGCATATTTTAAGTCAAAAAAATGATAATAAAATTTTATGAACATAAAATATAATTATTTAACATCAATTTTAATCTAGTTTTATGCTTTGACCTGGTCAACCCTACCTATAACATCAAAAATCTTAAAAATAAAGGTTTTCCTATAGCTTCTACTCATTATCAGGACAAACAAAAAACCACCTGAGGAAACATTAAAGATTAATTTTAATTTTAAAAACACAAAAATAGTTCATTTAAACAATTATTATCCATAACCAATTATATATTTCCTATCAGGTCTTTGTAAGGGTTTTAGGAGTGTTTTGACCATCTTAGCTTCCTAACAATCATTCATAAAGGATTGCCCCTTAATCTCAAAACCAATGCCAAGGAATTAATAATAATGACCTTAAAAAACTACCATGAATTTATAAATATCTAATTCAAAGGTTTCACATGTCGATGAGTATGAGAAACTTCTTCTCAAGTCTGCAATACCCTTTTCTGTGTACACAATCAACCATATCATCAAATTTCTTACTTTCTTCTTTAGGTATTAACTTCAAAATTGGTAAATATGATTATCACAATCCCTCAAAAAAATTTCACTGATATCAAGATCTATTCCATCCTTGTAAATTATCTTGACCCCTAATTAGGCCATTATAGGTCACTTTGTGCATTTAGGCCTTATACTGCTAGTCCTACTTAGACTATGAACACAACCTAAAACCTCTTATATTATTCTCAACCCTTAATTAATATATCATATATCCTCATAAAATTATATTATAATACAAAAATTTCTCACTCAATTATCCAATGGCTCAAATCACCATGTTATCAGGCTTGTCTCATTAAGGCACTGAACCTAGAAATTCTCACTAGGCCTCTTCATACATGAGCTAAGCTTTAATTTTGTTCTTTGAAATCATATGAAGGATTATTTTCATCTTTCCCATTTTCTCATAGATTATAATACTTACTTATGCTTGTAATAACTTAAATCATATAGTTTCATCACGTATCATGCATACATTTTCTCATAGAGCTAGGCCAGGCTACTCAAGATGCCTAGTGCTTAGAATTTTGACACAATAGGATAGTTCAATGATGTCATTATTTTAATAATTATTTACTAAAGACAAATCAATTCTCAATAGAATTTATAAGCTCTATCATATTTACAACTTTGTACCAAGATGATATTACCTTGTATGCTTCTCAGTACTTAGAGCTC
Organism: Torreya grandis; assembly: GCA_037957365.1. Lineage (NCBI taxonomy): Eukaryota > Viridiplantae > Streptophyta > Pinopsida > Cupressales > Taxaceae > Torreya > Torreya grandis. Next base: position 322,826 of record JARHVA010002883.1, on the reverse strand, counting down.
AAACAAGATGCTTCTCTTGTATCTTGGGCATGACCTTGACATGACATTAAACCTCATAAAGGATACCAGGTTTCCTTCAATGTTTCTCTAAATAGAGAAAAAAACCTCTTAATCACACACCTCTTTACCAAGGATGACATCAATTTTAACTTTTCACTTGAAGGACATTCAATCTTGACTTTGACATAAATGACAATATTAATGCTTTAATACCAATAATAGGACCATATCTCAACAATATCCCCCATTTCCATTGATGGAAAACACTCTTAAACATATCAAAAAATTATCCAAAAATTGAACTTGAAATAGGAACTTTCTCCCCATTTGACATTAATGACAAAGGTTCACCTTCTTGGTAGTTGTTTGATCCTTGGATGTGGGGCAACAACTTTTATTTTAGACAAACTTCATCAAACATTTCTTTAGCATAGAATAGGTTCATATACCTACTCATGAAACATGATTGACTTCCTTTGTTTCCATGAATATTCAATACATTTTCAAAACTATGACTTGGTTTGATCAAGTCATCATACCAACTTTTTGTGACTTATCTCTTGAGTTCACATCTATAACAGATCTCTATAATTGAAAATAGAAAAAATATTCTAAGATCACAAAACCTCCCCTATGACTAGGCATCTTTCATGCTTCTAGTTTTCTAGCTAAGTGCCTCCATGAAGCTTAATGGATTCACTTCTAATCTAAATAGATATAATAACATAAATTTAACATATTACCAAATCTCCATGTCTTTATATGACTGAATCTCCTCTATGATCTTATTCTGATTTCTTTGTCCTTCTAGCTTGATCACTTTAATTTTTTTTGGGTATCATTTTGGCTTGATTCATTGATCTTATTTCTTTTATTAATAAATTGTGTTGAGAGAGAAAATTCTTGGCATTCATTTACATCTTGATTTTGTTCTACCATGGCAAATAGTCCATTTGAAATTTCAGACTGGTTATCAACCTTAGCCATCTTAGGTTTACACTTAATGCTTATCTCTTGTGTTTTAGAAGACTCAAACTTCTTGTCTTATCTTGAGAAGTTATGCTTACAATACTTTGTAATGTGACCAACCTTATGATAGTTAAATCATGTTATCCATCTAGATGGAAACACACCATGACACATACCTCTTGGCTGATGATTCCCCTTATAGTTCCATGTAAATTCATTCTTGAAGGGCCTTATGGAATGCCATGCTCTATGACCAAATTTATTAAAAGAATAATAGTATCCATTGAAAGGATTATCATACCTTATGTTATTAGTGTTCTTGATATTTTTGACCTTTGTTCTAGTAGCATCCTCATTATTTGATTTATTTTTGACCCTTTTGATCGCATTATTTTTCTTCTCTTGATCTTTAATAAAACCAAGACCTATTTTATCATCAACAATATCTTGACTACTTATAAGGTTGTTTAGATCATTGTTACTCTATTAAAACCTTATAAAGGACTTAATCTTATTTGATGCTTATTTCAATTCAGATATCAAAGAGTTCACTTTATCCACATACTTTGTACATTCTTAGTCTTTTACTTTTAGGCCTGTAGTCACAGTTTCAAGTTGACTTTCCACTTGTTTGACTATTTCCTCTTATTCTTTAGAGTTATTGCTTATTCTAACTTCAAATAAGTTAATTTGATCCTCATAGTCCTTGATAAGAGACTTCATTACTCTATTGTTTTTCTTGACCATCTTTAGTTCTTCTATAGTATTCATCAACTCAGCTTTAAGATCCATCTCATCTCCTTCTTCATCTAAATCACCAACAACACCTCCAATCTATATGGATTCTTCTTGATTTGACAAGATTTCTTCTTTGACCATGAAGAGAACCTCATGTACATTAGGACCATCACTATCACGATAAATCTCTGAATCACTTCTTCACTATCATTAGATGAGCTACAATCTTCCTTGGTATAAAGACAACTTTTGTTTTTGAATAACGTTTTCTTGTTATAATATCTTCTAAAGTTTTTATTGCTCTTATCAGTTTTATAAGACCTTTTATCATCACCATGATCTTAATTATGTTATACATCATCCTTTGTCTTATGTTTTTGAGGATATTTATTGGATAAGTTTCCAACCTCTCCATAATAAAATCATTTGAAAGGAAAATTACCTTTGTACATTCCTAAACTTGGCTTCAACTTTCTTACAAACATAATAATTAACTCATCATCATCAATATTAGATTCATAATTATTTATGACTTTATTACCTTGTGAGTTCTTCTATTGTTGCTTATTTTCTACCTTGAACATAGCTTCCTTCTTTGTAGGTCTTCCTTCACTTGTCCTCATCTCATAGTTTGTTAGGGTTCCATGAAGTCCATCCATCTCAAGTTTGTCTAAATCTTACATTTCTTCAACAACACAACTTTGGAATCAAATTTGGGAGTTATAGACCTTAAAATATTTTTAAAAACATTAATTTATTTTATTTGTTATCCTATACCTCTTATGAGGTCAACCACCTCATAAACCCTCAATAAGTAGGCTACAATGGTCTCATCTTCATTTATTTTTAGACTTTTAAATTATCTTCTCTAAGTTTGAAACTTGGCTAATTTGACATTGGAGTCTCACCTATGAATAGTTTTAAAATTATCCAACATGTCTTTGGTAGATATATAGTGCATAAAATTCACAATTTCTACTTTAGACAGATCACACATAATGCCATTCATTACTTTTGAGTTGTCACTAGCCTTCTTACCTCCTGCATCCATAGGAGGAATAGGTGGTGCAGTATACCCATCCAAGACTAATTTACAAACATAATTGCCTTAAGACATCAGATATATCCTCATCCTAACACTCCAAAAATCATAATTGGATTCATTAAATAATGGAGTTTTGCTTGTATAGAAACCACCTTGAGTTTGACTATCCATCTTATCTTGTTTAGAATCTCCTTTAGGTTTTAAGACCTCCTTCAAAGGATATAATATGATACCAAATGTTGGAAGTGGATATTTAGATGGAGGGGGTGAATAAATTCCTTAACAATCACTATTTAATTTAATTCATCATTCTCTGAAGCATTCATTCATATAAAAATTTATGCATGAATAAAGAAACTACATAAACATATCACAAGGAAACATAAGAGATATGTGGGAAAACCTATAGGGAAATAAAAACCACTAAATCATGCACATGGAATAAATTCCTATAATTTTAATATCCAATTTTATTTAATCACAAACTTCACAAGGATCTCTAACACCTATCTAGATAAACACCAACTAAACTAGTCTTTTGCAAGCTCTATCTTGCAAGTAGGCTTCAACCCCCTAGGTAACTAGACACCAAATTAGTCACATATAATATATAATAACCTTATAACACTTCTTTATAATATTTAACTAATGATGACCTCATTTTTTCACTCTTTACCATTCAATCCTACTCAACCAGCCTCGTAGGCCTTCTTGTTTAAATAACCCTCTCTATGGTAGAAATAGGTAAAATGACCTTCCTTAATACCTATAAAATAATGGTTAAATAATAATGGAATGTTTTTCTAAAATTCCTAATATTTTTAAATCTCTTAAAATATTCATAAAAACACTATATCCTTTGCTCAATATCTCAATTCTCTAACTAGTCAAAATAGGCTTATTAGGTCTTGACTTTATACTTGATTATTTCTCATACCTATCTTGTTTGTCTAATAAACTTACAATAATTTGAATATGATTAAAATATATCACTAAACATGTTTCATGAGTGAAAAAAAAAACATAATTTGGTCATAGTCCATAAGGATCAAATTCTCCATGAGGCCTAATGGAGACCTAATGCAATTAGGTTTATCCTATCCACATGTTACCATTTTCACCCTTAGGTACACTTCCTATCTTAAAAAATGTATGAAACACTTCATAAATGTTTGTAACATACCCATGATAAGTTAAACTTGTTTCCCCAACTCCATTTCCCATTTTATTACTTGGACCTACCAATTAGGTCTCCTCGCCAATAGACCTTCTCACTGCCTGTAAGTCTATCTTACAAATTTGAACCAAATACACAAATTTATCACATAAAACATGCATTAAATAATATGATTATGATAATAATTACTTTAAAATATTTCCAAAAAACGTTTTTCTCCACCACATAGGTCAGAGGGCCTCAAGAACACTCTTGTAAATGACTTACTCGTAAACACTAAACACTAACAATAGACAGTCAAAAACATTTGACTCTCAAAGATTGATTAGGAACTTCCAATGAGAAAAAAATTCACTAAAATTATTATATTAATAATTTATAACATGTTTATTAAATTTTTATCATTCATATTAGTAAAAATTGACTCACGAACATCTTTTTCATACACACATAAAAGTTGCCTATAGGACCAAAAATACAGTCAAGAAAATTAACTTGTACCTATGGGGACATATTTGTGATATTACAATGGATTTGTGTGAACCTTTATCATAATTAGAACATATATATAAACATACATTGCATTTTCATGTATCAATATTGGTCTTACAGACCAATCTCACTATGTCACTCTACATAGACTCCACTATGTTAGACAGACGTATTTGGTGACAATTTTTTGCATAGGTGTAGGCATCATAAAAAAATATAGACAAAGGGGATAGGAGGGATAGGTATTAAATAATTACCCAATTCATTAATATACATACTTATTCCTCTTCAACCAATCCCTAATCTCATTCTTTTTCTCACCTAGTTTCTTCACTATTTTGGTCATTAGGCCAGTTTAGTGGTAGGCTAACTTCCATGACTAGTTTTGCACATTTTTGTTTAACAACCTGCTCAAAAAAATTTATGTGCATGAAATATAAGTCTTGAACATCAACCTACATCTAATTTCATTCTTTGACCTTGTCAACCTTACTTGTAGCATTAGAAACCCTAAAAATAAGGGTTTTCCCATAGCTTCTACTCAATATTAGGATAAAACAAAACCACCTAAGGAAACACTGAAGAGTCATTTTCATGATCTAAACACCAAAATTGTTCAAATAACCCATTATTATCCATAACCGATTTTATCTTTCCTATTGGGTCTTTGTAGGCATTTTAGGATGGTTTTGACCATCTTACCTTCTTAGCAATCATCATAAAGGATTGCCCTTTAATCCCAAAACCAATGCCAAGGAATTAAATCTAAAGAAATTCAAAAAATAACATGAAGTTATTATGATCTCATCCAAATGTTACATGTTCCAATGATCATGAGAAACTTCTTCTTGGGTCTACAACACCCTTTTATGTGTATACAGTCAACCTTATCATCAAATTTCTTGCTTTCTTATTTAGGTATTAACTTAAAACTTGGTAAAAATGATTATTAAACTCCATCACACCATTTTAACTTCTATAAATATATTTTATATCCTTTAAAATCATCTTTACCCCTCATTAGGCCATAATAGGTCACTTAATGCATTTAGGCCTTATACTACTAGTCGTACTTGGACTATGAACATAATGTGAAACCTCTTCTAATATTCTCAAATATTTATTAATATGTCATATAACCTCATAAAATTCTCTCATACTTATAAAATTTCTCACTTAGGTCTCTAATTTCTCAACTCACCATGCTATCACGATTATCTCACTAAGGTACTAAGCACGCAACTTCTCCCTAGGTCTCTTCATTTAGGAGCTAAGATTAAATCTTGTCCTTTGAAATTATATGAAGTATTATTTTCCTATTACTTACATTATCATGAATTAGAATACTTAATTATTCCTATACTAACTTAAATCATATAGTTTCATCATGCATCATATATATATTTTCTCACAGAGCTAGGCTAGGCTACTCAAGGTGCTTAGTGATTAGTATTTTAACACAACAAGCTAGTTAAATGATGTCATTATTTTAATCATGATTTACTAAAGATAAATAAATTCTCAATAGAATTTATAATCTCTATTATATTTATAATTTTTTACCAAGATATTCTTACCTTTTATGCTTTTCAGTACTTAGATCTCAAACAAGATGCTTCTCTTGTATCTTGAACATGACCTTCACATGACATCAAACCTTAGAAAGGATACCTGGTTTCTTTCAAATTTTATCTCAATAGATAAATAAAACTTCTTAGTCACACACCTCTTTACCAATCATGACGTCAATTCTAACTTATAATTTGAAGGATATTCAATCTTGACTTTGACATCAATGACAAGAGTAATGCCTTCATACCAATACTAGGACCATACCTCAAAAAAGATGGTCACAAATGATAACTTTTATCAAGACCCCTACAATGATGATGTGGTTTGTGAGACATATCCTTGTCCTCCTTACAGTACTTAATTTGAGTATCAAATTCAAGATCTATTAGCCCATTATTTATTTAATACACCTCTATATTCATAGAAAAAACAAGAACAAACTATGCAATATCTTACTAGCATACCATTGGTTATATAACAAGCTCAATAAAAATTATATTAATTTACTATGCCATAAATATATGATCTTTATTTTTTTGATCATCACTTTCCTAAAAATAAGGATGAGGTTTTAGTCAGAGCCACAGAGGTAGGGGCCAAGTTTTCAACAGACTTCCCCCATGAAAATTTACCTAGTCTAGTTAAATTGCCTTTAAACATGCCTTATACCCAACACATTGAGCATGCCTCTACTATCCATCCTCAAGTACTCATGCTGATGTCATATCAAGACCCAAATGTGCTTGTTAAAGGAAAGTGCCTCATCAAAGACCACTTTATACAAATGTAACAATAATATCAAACATAGTTGAATTTAGCATGTAGTTTTAATGCCATGGCCATGTCAAATGCTCCACTCATAGAGCTAGTTCCTTTATTAGGAGTGATAATTAAGTTGATAGGTCAAGATAATTTGGGTATATAACCATTTGAAAAAATCACCTCAATTAGTGACATGTATAATGGCCCATATATTGAAGAGGTGACTACAACTTCTACATATAACAATATGCCAAACATGATGGATAACACTTAAGTGTATTCCAATCTAGGCCAAAGTGGTTTAACTACACCAAAAAATATTCCACAAAAATAAGTGCCTTTAGTTAATACCATGAGTGGTTCACATTAGTAGGGGGTATGAACTCCTACATCCAAACCATAGTAGGCTACTTCTAATCCTCAACTAGTTGCTTCATCAAGCATACAACAACAAGGATTGAGTAATAAAGTGGTGTATAGTGTTTTTCCTCAATGACAAGTGATGAATTTTATCCCACCTCAATAGGTGACAACTAATATTCCATAGTAGTAGGTATAGTCTAATCTACTACCATAACAAAGGTAAAACACTATGCCATGTCAATAAGGGTAATAAATGTTCCACCTTGATAGATAATGGCAAACATACCTTAATAGTCATAGACCAATATGCATTTATAAGTGTGAATGTTATCTAATCAATAATATGTGTCTATTGGTTAAAGATAAATGCCAAACACCTAACCAATGTCTATTTCACAACCAATGTTTTATAACAAAGAGGTACCACTATCCAATAAGTACCAATTAGGTATCAATTGCCTTTTATTGAAAATGTGCTATAGATCCAAAGATAGGGCTTTGGTCGACAACAAGTTTTGCTTATTCAACCAAGTTTGATTAGTTGATAGTAAGTCCCTACTCAACCTCAGTGGGCATAGTATTTTACAAAAATCCATATCCTTCCATCTCAACCTTAATTCCTTCAAAACTAAGGATTTTATACTAGATATAAACCAAAATATAGCCCAAAAACACGTGAAATTTCAATAATTTCATCCCAATCCATGAATGCATATTCCTAATCAACTCACTCATCAAACCAACATTCCATAGCAAACCATAACTCCATTATCCCCTAGTCAAGGTAATCCACTTTTGACCCCTAGCTACCACCTCAACCAAATTTACTGTTTAGTTTCTTGGCACAAGAATTGTAATAAATGAAAGATGAAATTACCACCATTCAAGAAGGGAAGTAGACTAATAAATTCAAGTTAGATTATGTGTGATCATACCCATTCAAGATGGAGTATTTTTAGATACCATTTCCTAGAGGATATGAACCACAAAAAATTGATAAATAAAAGAGCAAATGAGACCCTAAGGCCCATTTGATATAATTATTTGTCTCTTGTCAACCAATGGCTTATAATTAAATTTACCTCATCTTTTTTATTCCTTTAAGTCTAGCAAGATAGTATTTGGAGTGGTTCCTTAAATTGCCAAAGAATTTTGTATCTTATTTTGATGACCTCCCAAATAAATTTGTGCATCATTTCTCTTATAATCTTGAGCATGATATTTCATTAGTAGATTTTACTTAGACCAAATAAAAAGTTGGTGAAATATTTTCAATATATCTATATTAATGGAGAGCACTTACTATTCACTTCAGCCACAACTTACTAGACAAATAATTGTCTATTAGGTTCACTAAACTTTTTTATTATGAGATATCCTATCATCTAGAGCTCTAATGTGTGCATAATTTAAAATAAATCATTAATAAAGGTTTACATATTTAAAATTAACTTATTAATAAATGGAATATCAAGCTAACCTCCTCGAATCAAAATCATAACCAAAACTAAGGCATAGACCCAAGTCAAAACCCTAACCAAGTCAAAGCTCAAGCATCAACACCAACCTAGGTTAGTAAAGACAATAAATCCAAGTAATACAAATATAATAAGAATGTTTTTAGAAATAGAGTAACTAAGTTATGTTATATCCAAATGGTGCAAACATTATCTACATAACCTATGCCTCAAATGTAGTTTACTTGGAATTAACAACCTATTTATTAAGTTCATCCTTCGTAACAACCTAGACTAGCTTCACAAATGCAATAAACACCACATTTGAAAATCCCTCATCCAAGAAAAAGACCCACTCTTTGAGTCTTCAGTGACCTTTGTGAACCTATCAAAGCAATGTTTTACAAGCTAGTTATAGGTAATATGAATAGTTGGCTAATTTTGAAGCACTATCTTAAGGGTATTGACTATTGAGACTGGTATTGAGAGCATGAGTTATATTAATACCATCATGTTTATGGACATAATATACACCATTATGTGAAGTTGAATAACCTCATAGAGAATATGTTAGAAAATGGAGGGATTACATTGGATAATAGAGCATCTACACCCAATTAGAACCTATGTATCTCCCAAAACCTTTTTCCTCAACATAACAATAATAATTAACAACAATAATAATGAAGACCAGAACAAAAATAAAAATAGTATCAACAACCACCATGACAAAAAAAACAATATCAAAAATAATAACAAGAATGTCAATTGAATGGAAGGAACCAAGGCCAAAATGATTCCAACAACTAATAGACTTACCATTTAGTTGCACATGACTAAAATAAAGTTATAGGTCATATTTTGGGATGTCACATTCTACCATCACCATTAATCCTGGACCAAGTGCTAATAGACTAAGACCATTGCCAAACAATTCCAATCAACCCACCTATGCTAGTAATCCTTCCTTAACCTAAGATCACAACTAAGTACAATAGTAACTAGGGATTACTATTTCAAGACCTTATACCAATAACTCATCATTGTCCCATGACCACAATCAAGTGCACTAGTATATATGCTTATCCTATCTATCCCATACCCATCATTGTCAAGTTATAATGGTCCTATATCCAATATTGATTATGTAATCACAACTTGGTAGTCTAAGATTACCATTCTAGGCCCATAACCTCATGCCAATGAACCAATCCAACCCATTATACTAGCTAGGAGCAAGGCATATACCATTATTGAGGAAAAGTTGTATGACATTTTGGAATAATTCTAAAAGACACTTGCACAAATCTCCAATATAGATTTTTTGTGTGCATATACTATCCAAAAGAATATCCTAATAGAACTCTTAGGCCAATCCCAAGTTCCTAATTACATAACCACAAATAAATTCCAATATTTGGTTAGAAATCTATCCCCAAGCCAATAATTGACCTTTAACCAAAGCGATATGTCATCCCTTGGCCCTCTCTATAACAATCCCCTATACATTAAAGTTTTCATAACATGATAAAAGTGAAACATGTCCTCATAGATAATGGATCAAGCCTAAATATTGTGTCTCTGAAGCTCATCAAGTATCTCAAATATATAATAGCTAATCTATAGACATAAATTATCACTATCAAAGCCTACAAAAATGAAGAATAGGAATCACAAAGCACCATAATCTTTCCACTTATCATTGGTCCCTTGACCCACAATACACTTTGCCTTTTTTTGGACCTTGACCTATCTTATAATTTGCTCTTGGGTAGACCTTGGATACATGAAATTTATGCAATCCCTTTGACATTTCACTAGTGTCTCAAGTGCTCTCACTTAGGCATGGAGGTCACCATAAATGGATATTTTTAGCTTTATGAACATTATAAACATTTTTAAGATGAGTAAAAAAGTTACAACTACCACTTTGGACTAGATATGGTTCCCAAAAATAAAAAAGATAAAGAAATACTTGTTAAATTGCCCAAGGCAAATTGTATAGACCCATATAGCCTTGAATCATATTTACATATGCTGCATCTTATAATGTCTAATCATTTTAACATTTCAACCAATGGCCTAGGAGAGTATTTGACCCATGAGACATTCCATATTAGTAGACTTACATAGAACCCCAAGTCTTATGGAAGACCTAAATCTAGGCCATTTTTCATGGAATGGAAATGAAAAGGAAAAGGTAAACATCATAGTCTAGAACCTACCATTTTCACACTAACCACTAGCCAAGAGGACCTAACCCACTAGTCAATTATGAATCTTGGTTGTATAATGACAAGTTGGCTAATTACTAAAAAAATGCCAAATATCCCATTCCTAATAGGATAATGGAGAATTGAGCCTATGAAAGAGGAGGCATTGAGCCAAATTAGTAGGGAACTCTTGAACTAATTTATATAATGTGGTATAAAATAACTTATGGTGTCAAATTTACACCACCTAGGGGTGACCCCACATATCTTATTCATGTTCCAATGCCAATGGCTAGTGATGATGATATCAAAAATGAAGTAGAGTCTGATCACAACATTTATGAAGACTTTGCCAATACTAACATGTTTGAACCACATACCATTTGTACCATTACCCTAGTAATCTAACATAAAGTGCTTCCTCTATATCACCCTTAAATTATAGCCTAGTACTAACAAGAATCCATAGTGGTTATAGATAATTTTGAGAATGATGAGGCCTTTTGTGATTTTTTAGGCATAAGATGCAATGTTTTGTTAGGAGACTAAAAATAAGGGTTCTCTATCAAACTAGATACTGCATCCTATTTTGGAGAATAGGTGAACACCCTTAGCCAAAAAAATAATAAAACATTGAGGTCCGAAACTGAAAATCTCTTTATGATGATTTTGGACTAGAGTAAATGTAAAGAGAAAGGCAAGTCTTTTGGTGAAAACATGTTTCAGGCACCATTAGATAGGGGTGCTCACCTTTCGTCAAATGAAGCTCAAGGGACCACCAATGATGAACTTGCTTTTAGGTCTAAGTTTAGTTCTATAGAACAACATGTATTTTATCAAATTGTCTAAGAATTTCCAACAATATTTATAATTTAGCCATCCCTACCATTGAGAGATTTATATTCATCTTGTTTAAGATAACTTGAAAAATCAATCCAACCAAAGGAGTTTGTAATTGTAGGCCAATTCACATCATTATCAACCATTCTGTAAGGTGGCTTGACTTTCCTCATAGAAGATACTATAAAAGTCAACATTGGGACTCTAGATGACCCAAAGTGGATCAAATTATGTGCATCCCTCACTAAGGAGGAACATGAAATATTTTCAACCCTTTTGTAGGAGCTTATTGACATATTTGCATGGGCCTATTCAAACATGCCAGGTTTGGACCCCACCTTGGTTATAAACCACCTTGTTATACATCTTAATGCCAAACTTGTGAAGTACAAATTATGCAAAATACATCCTCATATTGCTATACTAGCAAAGAAAGAGTTGTGAAAACTCTTAGAATTAGTATGCATTTAATTGATCGACTACTTAGAGTAGATCTCAAATGTTATGAATATTAGTAAAAATTTAGAACAAATCAAAATTTGCATTGATTTCAAAGATGTAAACAAGGCCTACCCTAAAGATAGCTTTCCTTTGATGCATATCGACATGATTGTTGACTGCACAAAAGGGTATGAAATGCTTTCACTTATGGATGGATTTTTAGGGTATAATAAAATTAGGATCATACTAGAATAACAATATAAGACAACATTGAAAAATCTTTGGGGAATGTTTTGTTATCAATTTATGCCATTTGGCCTCAGAATGTTAGGGTCACATACCAAAGAGCCATGCCAATCATATTTCATGATACAATGCATGACATTGTTGAAGACTATATTGATGAAATATTGGGTAAATCAAAGAGTCATGATGATCATCTAGGTGTACTAAGAATAATATTTGAGAGGCTTTATGAATAAAATGTTATACTTAATCCTAAGAAGTGCTTATTTGGTATCACTTCAGGTAAATTGTTAGGCTTCATTGTCTCTTTACAAGGCATTGAAGTTGATCTTGCAAAATACAATCCATTATAGATATGTCTTTGCCTTCTAGTTTAAATAAACTCCATAGTTTGTAGGTAAAATTTCAATCTATTCGGTGATTCATCTCACAATTAGCTAATAAATGCAATCCATTTACACACTTATTGAATAAGGGTGTCACATTTCATTGAGATGAAGATTGTCAAAAAGTATTTTAGCACTTGAAGGAATACATTTCTAATATACCTATTTTGTTACCACCAATGTTAGGAAAGCCATTTTTACTATACCTATCTACCACAAAAAATCCTTGGGACCACTTCTAGCTCAACATGATGATAATGAAAAAGAGCATACCATGTACTATTTAATTCGTATACTAGTTTCATATGAGCACAACTAAACACCAATAGAAAAATATTATTTAGCTATGGTCTTTACATCCTAGAAGCTATGACATTACATGTTTAACAACAAGACCATAGTATTTCCAAAGTATATATGCTCAAGTATCTACTATCTGAGACATCTTTACAAGGCCACATGGCTAAATGGATCATGATTTTGAGTAAGTTTGAGATATAATTCATCAATCACAAGGCCATAAAGGGACAAGTAATTATAGATTGGCTTGTTTAAACTCCCTTTATAGATACCAAACCCCTCACTTTTCAATTCTTAGATGATCCCATCATGACCATCATAAAAATACCTATTGGGGAGTAACATTGGAAGTTGTATTTTGATGGATCATTCACATCACATAGATTAGGGGAATGCCTATTATTTATTACACAAAATGGGGATCTTATCCCTAAATAATTTTGTATCAACTTTCATTGTACTAATAACATGGCTAAATATGAATCACTCATTACAGATATTTATTAGGTAATATAATGGAATATTCAACATCTCACAATTTATGATGATTCTTACTTAATCATCAATCAAGTTATAGACCACTTTTAGACCTAATATGACAAGTTGGTGCCATACAAGGCCATGTTCAACATTCTCAAATAATATATTATTGATGTAAAATTTGAATATATACCTATAGCCAATAACATGATAGTGGATGCCATGGCTATCATTGGTTCCTTGATCTTCCACACAAATAAGGTAAAAGAATGTTAATTCCTCATTAAAAATATTCTAGTGCCTTATCATGAACCTTAAATCACTGTAATGATATGTGATATTGTTGGTCCCAGCTCTATTTGGTACTTAGACATTTATAATTACCTTCATGACCATATCATGCCACCAAACCTCTCACGTAAACAATAAAAGGCCTTTAACACCAATCCTCATGTTATACCTTACTTGGTCCAACCCTTTACCATTGAAGCTTTGATGGAAATCTTCTTCATTTTTAAAATTTGGTAGAATCCACATTAGCATTATGGGAGATTCATGGAGGCATATGTGGATCCCATACCAATGGGGCCATCCTAGCCAAAAAGGCCTTATGTATTGGTTACTTTTGGCCAACTATGGAAACAAATGTGATTACTTATGTCAAATGGTGTGATAAATGTCAAAATCATGCTAATTTGATTCATGCCTTGGCTAAAATGATAAAACTAATGCTTACACCATGGTTATTTGTAATGTGGGGACTCAATCTCATTGAAAACATTAACCCTACCTCATTTGATGTCCATAAACACATCCTCATCGCTACTAAATATTTCACTAAGTGGGTTGAAGTTATACTCCTCACTTATGTGAATGGAAAATATATTTCCAAGTTCATCTTCAATCATCTCATCTACTTCTCTAATATCTCATCCAACATTATATTTAATAATGGTGGATCATTTAAAAACAAGGATTTCAAATACATATTACCCACAAGGTAATGGCCAAGTAGAGGTATCCAATAAAAACATTTTCAACATATTTAAAAATAATGTTAATGATGTTGGATGCAAGTAGCATCTCTAAATATTTCATGCCCTTTGGGCATATCACACTAATTATTTTAATCTGACTAGTGCCACTCCATATTACCTAGTTTATGTCACTAAGGCCATTATTTCCATCAAGGTTAAGTTAAATCCTTTATTATCTCATTGAAACACACCCTAGATGATGAAGATTATAGAGTAGTTCACCTATAAGAGCTAGAGTTATTTGATTAAAAGTCATGGTCGATGTTAATAACCTTAAAACATACAAAAACAAACTCTATGTACAATATAACCTATGAGTAAAACATAAAGAGTTTGAGATTGGGGATCTTGTTCTCAAAGAAAACCAAAAGAACACCATGACCAAGAAAAAGAAGGGAAAGTTCAAACCCAATTGGATAGGCCCTATGTCATTGTTGAAAATTATGGTTTTGGAGCATACAAGGTCACTACACCAGATGGAGATGAAATTGATGAGTCAATGAACATTATACACCTCAAACATTATTTCTCTTGAGAGACATAAAGTATTATCTATGAGGAACATTTACATTGTATAATATCAACATCTTCTTTGTACTATACCATTCTACTATACCTTCCATATTGACCAAAGTTATTTTTACCCTCCCTCCCCACCTCTTTGACCTTGGTTCCATTCTATGGGTTTTTCATAAACCTTCAGTGAGGCTATTTAGATGAAGTTTATGTAGTTCATTCAGTCTTATAGATAGAGATAGTACCTTGGACCACTATAATAGTGGTTTGGCTATTACATCCTTCATTTGTTATTTTGTTTCATTGTGAGTGTTACTAATTATAACTACCTTTGGGAAAATTAGTGTCCCACTCCATGCTACTAATTATAATCATCTTTGGTCAAATTAATATCATTTCCCTATGATGTTGTTTCCTAATTATAACTACCTATGGGAAAATTCAAAGAAACACCTTTACCATGCATGTTCTAATCACCTTTCCATTCCTATGCTATACTATGCCATTTGCTTAATTCACAAACTTTACCTATTCGAATCCTCCACTATAAGGCATAACTATAGTGACTTGAGGCCCTATGGGACTATGTAGGCAACACTCAATTTATGTTGAGGTCATATCAATCACCCTCTAGATATTCTTTCTATTTTGTGACCAATTTAAAGTTTCAACACTCTCATCATTTTGTGAGTTGGACCATTTAGTATCTCATAATTATCAAATCAATTTGAGATTCTTTGAAATCCCTAAACATTTTTTAAAGACATAGGAAATCCTAAAAATCACAAACTCATGAAAATTGGCTTATAATTTCCATATGAGATATAAAGTCATCTAAAATTTTGGGATGGGCCATCTTCTTTGTTTAATTTATTTCTAGACCACCTTGGTCTTTTTCCTCCCATTTTTGGTAGAACTACATCATCTTGAAGTCTATACGAACTATGTAGGAAGCACCTAGATATATGGGGTATCTTGGGTTATCTTTGACACACCCTCCTTTCTTTTTTGACCACTTATTTTCCTTAAAGATGTTGGGACTCCTAGCTATTTCACAAATAACCACTTGTCCTTTAGTTTCACAAAATTAGCTTAGAAAATTTTACAAACACTGATGTCATGGTACTTCTCCTTGGTCACCTAAAAAATTCTTGATATATCCAAATCATTTCCAAAATATAGAGTAATTCAATCACAAATGAATTTTATTCCTTTATAGTTAGGACACACATCTCCATACTAGCTATTTCACAAATAATTCATACTTCTCTATATCAGCTTACTCTTACTCTATGAGTATGAATTCCATAAGTAAACCCCCTTTTCTATTTTTCCATATTACCCCAAATTATTCTACTAATGATTATAACTAGCTTTGGGTAAATCTTTATGTTTTAATCTATCCACATGTTAATGATTATAACCACCTTTGGGAAAATCATTATCTTTATCCACCCATTCGGGGCATGTTTTCATTTTGCTAATGTTTATAACCACCTTTGGGAAAATCATTATCTTTTTAACTTTTCATTATTATAAATATTATAAGCACCTTTGGGAAAATAATTATCTTTTTACCTTGTTATAATGATGATTATAACCACCTTTGAGCAAATCATCCTTTTTATTTTCCCAACTAGGGCATCTCACTATGCCATTGATTATAACCACCTTTGAGAAAAACAATATTTTCTACCCCCTTTACCTTTGGGTCTCATCATTTTCCTTATTTTGAGGAACTGATCATTGACCTTCTATGTCCCCTGCTCCTTCAAGGGGGCATCTAAAACTCATTTATCACCAATTGGGGCATCAGGCATTAAAAACATTTTCATTCTTTGAGAAGATGTTACTATGAATGTAGCTTGTAATGCCTTCCCAAATAAAGGAAAATTATAGATACCCCATTCTGGTTACAACTGACTTCCAACCAGAATTCAAACTAGTATCTACCAAATAATGCAAATTAAGCCTAAGAATCACTAAATGCCCCAATTTCATATGCACACCATAAATTAATGCTTATAATCATGTTAAGGAATCCCTTTTTTAGGCATTCTACCATACACAATATTATTCTCTCATATATTCATTCCAAATCACCTTATGACCTAACAATTGGTAGTTTGGCCTATGGACCCATTAAGTAGGGCACTTGAACAATTCCTAAAAGAGCTAAATTTTAATCAAAATGAATCAAATAATTAAAACATATTAAATGATTATCTAAATAATCCATTTTCAATTAATGAATATCTAAAAATATAGATTTAAAAATTTAAAATATCAAACCTCTTCATCATTGCCTTTTTGATTTGTCAAGCTCTCACAAATATCTAAAAATATCTACTTTGACAACCATGCCTATTAATTGAAAATCATAATTACATGTAACCTCCTTTACTCAATTGGAGTTAAATTTAACTTACCTATATATACAATTCTTTACCTATTAATCAACAAGATCTTTTGGTGTAAAGTTATTATTCTTAAATAAATTCAAGAATCCTTTCTATTAGTTTTACCATGCCAATTTTATAGGCCAAGCCAAGGTGCCAATGAGAGGTGGAGCAATGGAGCTTCATTGATAAATATTTATTAAGCACATAGTTGAGCAACCCAATTAAACAAGCCATATTGGAGCTACAAGGAAGGTAAAAGGATGGTTTCTTTTATTTTCTGGTTAAGTTTTCATTATATGCTTGTTACCTATAATCATCCTAGTGTCTAGGATATAGGTGTTAGTGTTTAGTGTGTTTATTTTGAGTTTATTTTCTCAACTAACACTATACTAATCTCCCCTCTATGGATTCCTTGTTCACATATGTCACCTTACAACACTAAGTTGGATCCTATACATTGTTTGTATCATGGTTGTATAAATGGAAGTGGTGTATAACATGTTCCTCCTCAAATTTTACATGTACAGTATAAGAACCAATGCTATCATTTGAAATATGGATCAATTTACCTTCATGGGAAAAAGATATACCTTGCTAATTTTGATCAATATTTTCTTCCATTTGATATAACCAAAGAGTTCTCAATTTAAATTCATATGGATATTTTTTTGGTGTAACCCAAACCTATTTTTAACCACTTTAATATCACAAGAAATTGTCATTTTCATGTTTCCAAAGGAGTCCTTCCAACCTCTTTTTTTTTTAGTCTTTTAGATCAAAGCCAATATGTTGAAAATGTCTTATATTTCAAGTAGTTTTTGTTTGTGTAGGATCAATATGGTTATGCCAAAAATAAGCACAACCCATAAATAATTTTATTGTTAAATTTTGTTGGTATGGATGTTTTTTGGGTTATTCAACTGAGGGTTCTTGCATAGGATGTGGACCTTAGAGTGGTCCCATATTGAGTAAATTTTGTAAGGCTACCATATAAAGGTTAGGAACACTACATTTTTGTTCATAATGTTCATTTGGTAATTCATCACCCTTCTTGGTTTGAGGGATAAAAATTTGGTATTTATAAGGGAATATGTTAATCTCCTTTGGATGAGCAAGTATGCATGAATCATATATATACACAACCACACATAAATGGGTAAATAAATCATATTATTTATGAAATTCTCTTTATTTTAATGGATAAATAATACATTCATTAAAAATTAATTACAATACCAAATATGAAGGTCTAAATGCTAGTTCATATTTTGTACTTCTGAATTGAATGATAAATCCTGAAGAGATTCATCATCACTTTGTTTAAAACTATTATTAAAAATATAATAGATACTTAATAATATTATAAATATTAAAATAACCTAATAAATAAATAGGAAGAAAATAAAATATTAATGGTTTTAATATTATATATATTATTTTTAATATTATATAATGTTAAAAATAACCTAATTGATCAATATAAAATAATACAAAAAAGAAATAAAATCAAACACTCAAAATATAAACTAAAAACTAAGCCAATGTATGCTACGAAATAGCTACAACATTACTAAATAATAATAATTTTTGAGGAAATTCTAAGTTATAAATATATTAATATTTAAAGGACCTAAAATTATAAAATATCAAAAATAACATAATTAATCAAAAGGAAGAAAAAATAGGAAATATAAATCAAACACTTAAGAAAAAGACCAAAAATTAGCCCAACATACACTAAGAATAAGTTATAATATTACTAAAAATATATTATACAAACTAGTAATATTATAAATAGTGAAAAATATTAATATATAAAATAATTAAAAATATAATAGACACATTATAATAATTGTAAACACACTAATTTGGTCAAACAAACACAAGTACTATGTCTTTAGGTGTTGTTTCACATGAATGTCTTAGTGATGATTATAGTCATATATATGGTCATTTTGAGTCTTTTGATCTTTATTATGTCTTATTTTACTTATTTTTAACAACCTAATGGTTATATGTCACCTATTCCTAGTTACAAGGGCCCCTATCCTATCTTTCCTAGTTTTAGCTCTACTTTAAGCCTTAGGACATTATCACCACTTTTAGGATAGTAGCACCACATGGTGATAGTGTCCAATTATGTCTCTAGTGTTTAATGATCCTTTTCTCTTGTGTTTGAGTCCTAAACATTTTATGAGCCTTATTTTATATTTTTTATCCCTCTTTTATGACTTGTCAACTAGTGAGCAGACTCTTATATTAATATCAAATTTAATTCTATATAAAGACCCTCACAAGGAATTTTACATATAACACTTACTATTTTGGCACATAATTACATAAAATTAATCAATAATACATCTCAATACTCTACGAACTACTCAGTCATCACATATAGACATTGCATGCTTGATCAAAGAAGGGCCTAAGTGAAAGTCATTATAGCATAGCATGAAAGTTGATGGTGCATGCTACCTAAGTGAGAACTACATGCAATTTGATACCCATAACATTGGGGTTAATATAGGTAGAAACTAGGATAATAGGGTTTCTACTCTATGCAATCATAACATCCCACAACCTAGTATTTTCTTTCCTTTTTGTATTTGATCCAATTATTATTTCATTTGTGTAGGTATTCATTAGGGTTTTTGAAGAGATTCAACCAAAACGGTGACACAAGAAAGCACTTTAATGACATAGAACCACCTACAAGACCTTCATAACGTCCTATAACTTCCTTGAAAATTTTAGATAATCCCTACATGAAGGACATTACTGCTAGGATTGGACATTAGTGCCATATGGCACTACTTTCCTGATATGGTGCTACAATTTGAGGTCATATTTCAATAAATAGTTAGAAGATGAAATGTGTCTACCTATATTTCTAGCCTATTCTAGTTCCTTGATCTATGTAAAAGTCTATTTATTTCTAGATAAGTATCTTTTGTCTTCTCACTTGATATTTTGGGAAAGTTTAATTAAATCAATCATTTCCAGATTAGAAACATACACAACCCTTTAACAACATAGGATATTCATTGAGATAAGTCCTAAAAGGTTAAAATATATGGAGAACCTGACTTACTTTGAATATTGCTTAAAACCCTAGTTTTCCATAAGGTTTACCTTATCCCAATTTTTTGTGAATTAAATTAGGGTTACAAGATTCTATTTTTATGATTTTTTGGTATAATCTAGCTAGTTTAATCAATCCTACATTAGGGATTCATTCATTTAATTTAATTTAATTTTTTTCAAAACAACCCTAATTCAAAACCTTAGATCCACATACTAGGTCCCTATATATATAAATACTAGAAATCAAGGTTTCACTTATAATCCTATTTTCTATTAAAGACTTTGTTAAAATTTTCTCAATTTTAGATATACTTATGTTAGATTAAATTATACCTCTTGTGTGTTTATTATTCCTTATTTACATTATCTTCTTTGGCAAGTTTATAATGGAATCTAAAAATTCCTCTACCCCTCACCCAATTGATGAAAGTTTGAATTTATCTCATGATTATAATAATGAGTGGACTAATTTTCAAGATTGTGCATTAGAGTATAATAATTACTTCATTTATAATGATGATGACTATTGTTATAATGGTGGATATGAGTATTACTATGAGCATGACAATGAAAATGAACATGAGGATATATTAGATACATCATCTTCTCTTTCCTCTCACTCTTATCTTACTCCTCAAAATAAAACTAACAATATAATGCCAAAAGAAAATCTTGTTGTTAATGATTTATTCCAGTGTGATCCTATATTCTCAACTACTTTTGTTACCTCATTATTCAAATTAAATCAATATAAGTACAATACATGAAAGCCACTTTTTCATGGTTCAAGTAAAGTAGATAAGAATAGTACATCTTCTTTACCTTTCTCAATTAAATTAGAAAAAGCATGTACCAGTGATATTATAAACTTTTTCAATACACAAACTAAGGTAGATGAAATTATTTTATCCCCTTCCTTCACATTCCAAGCTCAATGCAATGATTCTTTACAACAAACTGATAATGCAAATGTCTCTAACTCTTCTCATATATATCATAAAATGCAAAAAGAAAACATGATTGTTACTTATTCTACCCTTGAATCTAAAATTGAAAATGATAATCATGTTTACATTCTACATATAACTAGTGAATAAATACATTTAATTACACCTACACATGATGACACACTGCATAGTAGTAAAAATAAAAAAATTTCCTCTTCTCTTTCTCTTAATGAGCATGTGGATGATACTTATTATACTCTTACTTCTAAATATTAATTAAAATATGGTTTTTATGAACAATGGGATAATGATGATTATTGTGATAATTATGAAGAGGAAATAGAATCTACCCCTTCTATTTATTTTCCTACTTGACATATTTCCCTTGTTCAACCAAATACTAGGTCACATTTAAACACACACACACACACACACACACACACACACACATTCTTATTTGCATAATTTACATTTACTTAAGAATAAAGTACATTCTATTCAATTATCATGTGATACTCTTTTGAAACTTAGCAATTAAGAGATACCAATTAATCTCCCTCAACCCCTCTTACTATAGTAGAACCTATTTCTTAAACTAGCCTAAACAAGGGTGGTAGCTTATTTCCCTCTAACCAAGCCCCAAATATCACACCTCCAAATGTTACAGAGAGCAAACTAACCCTCCCTAAAAAAGGTTTCCAATATAATATACCAATGGCTAAGATAAATTAAAAAACTCAAGCATTAAATAAACCCCTTGATAATGATAATATACCTTCACAAGATTTAATTTTATTGATGCATGTTGTGGGGTCTTTGCAAAAAAAAACACCGTCTCAATTTGGAGAATAAAGAATACCAATCTCAGGTCATTGCTAATTTTATACATGCAAACCCTATTCTATGTATAATTTACACTACAAGGTTACCACATAACTTTCAGATACCAATACTACCTATATTTGATGGGCATATAGATCCATACTTGCACCTTCATGCTTATGAGAAAGCCATGACACACATTGCTAATAATTTGAATATACTACAATTATTTCCAAATTCCTTAGATGGGGAAGCACTAAATTGGTTCTAGCATACAATCCCTAGTAGGTCACTACATACATATGAAGAGTTAGAAATAGTCTTTCTCAGAAACTACATACAGAATAAGGGACCTAGAGTCACACATGTGAGGTCACCTTCATTACCTCAGGATGAGATAGATCTAACTTCTAAATACATTCTAAGATTCAAAGCTTGTTTTCATTAGTTGATTTATCAACTGACAAATTTAGAGGTACAATACATCTTTTTAAGAGGATTCATTTTTTCTCTTAAGAATAAATTACCATATTATACATCAAAATCATTATAGCATCTATATAACATAGTTATAGCATTAAAGTTAGAATCAGGAGTAGTAGTTACATATTCAAAGGCATATTTGGATGTAGGCCCCTTAGAGCCATAATCATCTAACATGGTACAAAAGCCTACTCCATTTATAATTAATAATTACGTGGAATATAAAAAAATGGTGAAGATACTAAATAAGGACAAAGAGCCACTTCATAGAGATCCTCCTATAGTGAGTAAAATATAGAATATACACAGAGGGGTTATACAATTTTTAGATATGGATGAACCTCATGACACCTTTTTTACACTATTAGATAGGGATATGATCACACTTCCTCCTACTAATCATCATCCACCACACCATTTGGACAAGGTGCCACATAAGCCATATTGTAATTTTCACAAAATAAATGGGCATTCATATGATCATTATTATGTACTTCAAGCTCACATTGACCAATATGTCAATAAAGACATTATAGCATTTACATATGAGGAATTGATATCTCATTATCCACTCTCTTAGATCACACTCCTCTATGATAGATTTATCCTAGTAAGGTCCTTTTAAGGAGCCATTAGTTACTCAATGTATGATCCATGTGGTCTCTATGACACCTATTTATGAAAAATCTTGTTTACCACATTGTCAATAGAGATTGGCAACTAGTTTATAGAAATTAGAACACATCTTTAGTTAGTATACCAATTAATATATATGGAGATAACTATAAAATTTAGGTTACAAGATCAATTTCAACACCAATCAAGATATATGGAGATAAATATAGAAATCAATGCACAATATCAGTTTAAACACCAATCACGATATATGGAAACAACTAAAAAGTTAAGGGCACAACATCAGCGTAAACAACAATAAATTTATATGGAAACAACTATTAATCTAAGGGCACCACATCAATTCAAACACCAATAAAGATATATGGAAATAACTATAGAGATCAAAACATAGCTCCAGTTCACACACCGATCAAGATATTTGATAGAAATTATATATTTCAGAATTTAATTTCAACACATCAACCTATCAATATCTTTGATCTAGAGTCTACACATCTACCCACCAAAAGTGTATCACACATAGTTTCAGTTTCAAAGTCTCCTTCTACACTGACACAACATGAGTAGTATGGTCATTAGTTCTCCATGCCATATGGGTTCAAATAGGGAATACGATAGTCACATGATCTACACAAAAATATTATGGAATACATGAAAACCCTATAAAAATAAATAAAAAATCATAATCCACTACACATATACCTAAACATTCATAAATAAAATACTAAATAATTAACTCTACTTTGATAAAAACAATATAAAAATATCATCATTTATAACAATCAAACTAGTTAAACACATATCAACATATATAATATAACCATATCTAGATACCAATATACATAATGATAATTTAAACAACAAACATCCATATATATAACTCAATATATAGTTTCTATATAATTTTAGTCCATCACTCAATGATGTGGACATGGATGCTAGGACCAACTCCCTCACTCTCACCCTTAGACATATCGAGAATATAACTAGAGGCTATGCACTCTCTTTGTGACTTAGACTAATGAATCCATCTAATCTCTCTCTCATGACACATACATGAATCAACCAACCATACACTCTACATGATCTCATTAAATACATATGTAGTCATCTACTATCTAACTAATAGCAACACCTAGAACATAAGGTGTAACCATGGTATGCCTGTGAAACTTTGTAATACCTCATCTCTATATATATTCACTCATCTATATGTTTTAATAATTATCATAGCTTAGTCAATTAAATGGGCACACTATCCAAATTTGTGGCCTTCTTTTTCAATCCATCCTCCATGGCATCATCTATAATATGCTATGTTAGTAAATGAAACACCAAATTGATGGTGGTCTCTTAGTACTCATCATCACCTGAACCTACCATGTCTATGAAATACATCATATTCCTAATTACATAAATAAATAACCAACTATACATAAAATATACAAACACACTAATAAATTACCATTTACATCCCTAAGGGGCTATACCTCTAGTACATCCTCTGTGATAATCCCACCTCTCATAAATAGAGGTGCCCACCTATGATCTCTCCACCAGGCTATGTAGGCATCCATCATTCCCATGTCATCTCCATCTGATACATCAATATTAGTATATAAATTTGTCAAGGAAATAAGGGATAACTTAGTAATAGGTGGACTTATACTTCTTCCTCACCTCATAAGAGCCTAATAACTCCTCAACAATATAGTTAGTGTTGGGGGCACATCCTGAATTACACAAAACTTTTGTGTGACTTGCTCATATTAAAATCACTCATACACATTGACCCAATGGTCATGTATATAAAAAATAATTTGAATTTGTCTAATTTGAGCATCCTTAATCCATCCCTCGTAGCCCTTATAAGGTCTCTAGATAGTATCCCCCACTATCTAACTATCTAACAACTATCGACACTACATAGTGCTCCTCTTGGATACATAACCCATCCCCATCCACCTTTATACAATTAATTTTGGATGAGCACAAACATCTAATATACATACCACTAGCCTGTTCACTGCTATGTGATCAAATGCCCAATAATGTAACAATTTTATTTCTCCAATCCCTCCACCACACATCTTATGGTGAAACTGTATAGGTCCTTGTATAGGTGGGCTAACATCATTTGACCCCATGTATACACAATGTCATGCTCCTCAATATTCTACACTATATCATGAATCATATAGTATATCAACACCCAACTCCCATCTACAACCACAAATGAAGCTAGCAAAATGGCTAATAAATTCTACAGTTATGGAAGCTTAGTAGTCATAATCAATGTCAGTAGTATGTCAATATGCCTCTATATGTGATGGTTCCCTGTTGCACTAGTAGATAAATACCTATAAGCCCATATTATGTCTAAGCACCTATATCTTCTTGTAGTATGGATCTCTATCTAGAGATAGGTAATCATAGAATTTGATTCATATCCTTTAGAGTAACAATTATCTCCCTAGTTGGTAACTAGAAAGTACATGTATCTACATTCCATCACTCACACAATGCAATCATCAAGTTCTTATCCTAGGGAATAGAATCCATGAATGATACATGTCTTAAACCTATTCTCTTGAGCATAACCATATTAGTGTCTACCATGTGTAGACCCCACAGGGTCTCCATCATTTGTCTCATCTGAAACTCCCTCATACAGGCATCAACCTACAAAAGTATAACCAAATTAGTCATTAATAATGTAAAATAAAAATAAATAGATACCAATAAACATAAAAAACTAGTCAATAGTAATCATCATTATAACCCTAGCCTATTGGATAGTAGCACCACATATAGGATAATAACACTAAATAGTAGTCTCACATATTAGACACTAGTGCCAAGTCATGGAAAATAGTTCCCAAACAAGGATAGTAGTGCCATTTTTTATAATTAGGCCTTAAAATAGAAATGTTTTTAGTAAAAATAGTAAAAAATGCATTAAAAATAACAAAAATAGGAAATAGTTCTGGGTCCTTACCAAGATAACCTCTACCTCAGCCTAAATTTGTGCCTCAACCTCTTCATAGCAGATCAAACTGGATATTCATCTCCTTGACATATTTCTCTCTCTTACACACATAATTTATCCCAATTCAAATACTCTAAATGATTTTCAAAACAAATAAAATGACCTATTTAAGTCACACTTATCAAATGCCACATTATTAAGGTTGATCTTGCATGCCAATTTCACCAACTAATACCAATCCCTTGTTAGTGCAATATCTTGAGAATCGTAGATTTGATTTCCAAGCCATTTCTTACACATGGGATTTGACATCAATGTGAAATGCCCTGTATTGGTTAGACCAATATTATAATCACTTTAAAATCTATAAAATGGGAAAAATAATATTACCATAATTCAACTCAAAATAAATAAAACATCTATCCCATTACACATTTTATTATCAACTATGTCATAATAAATACACTATTCAAACTTAAAACAACATCACACCTACTAATTAACTCTAGTACAATAGATCATTAACACTTTTGGTTACACACCCTCATCACAAGTGCCGTCTCTCTCGCCAAAAGGGGGGAAAATATACATAAATTGCTTTAGATATACAAAGGTTCACATAGACACACACGTCTACACAAATAATTAGATATACATACACACAAGTTTAAAAAAGTATTCAAATATACAAATATTAAGATTCACAGGTTCTCATATATACAAACATGAAGGTTTACATAGATGCCTAGATATATAGATACACATGTTTACATAGGTATTCATATATACAAATATTTAGATAACAAGTTCTCAAATTTATAAACATGGGTTTACATAGGTATTCAAACTTATAGATATTTAGATTCATAAGTTCTTAGATATATAGAAACATATGTTTACATAGGCATTCATATATTAGATATTTAGATTCATAGTTTCTCATATACAAATACATAAGTATTCATATATATAGATATATAATCTACATAGATATAATTATGTAGATATACAGTTTTAACTCAGATACTTAGATACATAGTTATATTACTTAAATATTAGGATTAGGGGGCATGCTGTAGAAAACAAGTCCTTGATCTCCATTTTTATATTATCAAGTTACACTTAGTATCATCACCAAGTTTGCACCAATTTTGGGATTCAAACAAAATATTATCAAAATAGATCATGGAAACCAAAAAATAATGACACCAATAGGAAGGGATAGAAAAGGTAAATCAGAATACAAATCACATGCTTACCATCAATTTTACCTTCTCATAGCTTTGATCCAAGATTGAGATTTATGTACATGATTTTTATTGTTGGATTGCTTTTAGATGCTTAACAATGGCTTGGATTGGCTTAGCCTTGGCTTGATGATAATAGCTTGCTTGATATACTTCTTCACTTACTTGTGCACTCAATTACTCATTCGAAATATCATTTAAATGTTTATTCAAAATTATTCATTAGATTGAGCAAGGGAAGGTATGTTGGTTTTATAGATTCATGGAGGGAGATCTTATGGTCCAAATTTGAATCTAGGCCATCAAGATCTAGGGTGGAGGATTTTCCATGGAATTTTTAATTCCATGGAATCCTCTAGAATATAGGATTCTAGAGGAGACGATCTAGAATGAAAGATCTCTAGAATTATCTAAATTCTAGATATTTCTACATTGGGTTTTAGATGCTTAGGAAAGGCTAGTGTAGGGTGGTGGGTGGGTAGTTAGGATTTTCTTGAATTTTAAATTGACAAGTGGGATTAAGGGTAGGTTAGTAGGTAATAAGTATTACTTAGGGATTAATGATAGCATTAATTGGTTTTAGGATAGAACAAAGGTTAAATGGGATATGGGAATGACTATATAAATTAGGCCAAGGGTTATTATGGCTAGGAAATGGGATAATTAATACAAATTAGATGGAATTGGGATAATTAGTAGAGTGAGTATATTTTAGTGCATATGTTTTGCCCCTATTTGAAAGGGAATTATGAGTGGATGGGGTGGAAGGAGTAATGGTCTTTCAAAGAAAAACCATGACATGGATGAATGATGATGATGGTGGGTATGATTCCCCCTTGAGGGGACATGCGAGGAAGAATGAGCTAAATGGTCACTCGAAAGAGGATATGAAGGATGGGATGTAATGGAAAGGCAAGGGGTTGGGATGCCAGATGTGGGATAAAAGATGAATAAGAGTGAGTAAACTCAAGCAATAAGATAAAATTTGATAATGATGCCCTTGGCACAGACACATGCATAGGGAATAAAGATAGTAAGTGTAATAGTAGGAGATATATCCCAAGAAAGGACACATGCATGGGAATCAACTATAACATGATGATGATATGTCTAAATGGCCATAAGATTAAGATAGATCCCAACTAAGGACACATTAAAGGGAGAGCTAGAGGTTAAATATTATATTGAATTGATAAGGTAAGATGAATGTAGCTTAAAGCTAAATCAATTGAGTTGATAGAGAAGAACTGATGTGATAAACTAACCAAAAGGATTGGGATGATGCCCCTAGTAGAGATATATAGAA
Organism: Torreya grandis; assembly: GCA_037957365.1. Classification (NCBI taxonomy): domain Eukaryota; kingdom Viridiplantae; phylum Streptophyta; class Pinopsida; order Cupressales; family Taxaceae; genus Torreya; species Torreya grandis. The sequence goes on along the minus strand of JARHVA010002883.1, from coordinate 293,873 downwards.
GGGAGTGAGGGAGGAAATAATGGCCAAGCTAGACTTAGGCATTGAAAAGTGTCCAAGTGTTACCTTCATAGCCTAATAAGAGATCAAACTAATATAGTGCAGGCTAGGATAGAGATAATGATTAGAGATAAGATAGGGACCTGGGTTGGATTAGGTGGATGGTAAGGCTGGAAGGAGGTTAGTAGGGAGATAGTAGAAAGAAGAAGGAATGGAAGCATTGTTCTTGAGGAAGAATATGGAGGGGTGAGGGGGTTGATATAGGCTAGGGGGTAAGTGGGGAGGTAATTTGCATTCTTTGTATGTAGAAATCTAGAGCTCTATCCTAAAACTATGGACCACATTCCTTGAGCTTCACATCATAGAGAATGGGTCCTTGCTTACCAAAGAGAGCCTAAGGTAGGACCATTGGTGAGTGAATCATTGTGATTTTCATGGTTTTAGAATGTTTGTGAATTTGTAGTGGATTTTTAGGTTAGAATAGGCTAAAAAAGAATTGGGGCACTATAGGTTTACAATTCCATGACTATGGGTTGTATCGTTAGTTACGGTATTGCAGACATGAATAGTAGGATTGGGGTGGAAACAACATGATTACAATCCCACATGGGGGGAGTATTAGGATTGTAATCTCACTACTAAGGGAAATAGTAAGATTACAATCCCACTACTAGGGAGTCACAGGATTGCAATCCCATGAGGGAGTAATCATGGGTTTACAATCTTATTAGTGGGAAGTCATAATATTTCAATACCATGACTAAGAAGTAGTGATATTACAATATGGCCACTGGCACTAGGATGATAATTATGGGATTGTGATGGGGGATGGGTGGATAAAGGCCTAGGATAGGAAAGAGGACAAAAAGACTATGGGGCTAATTAGGGGATAGTTAGACTTAGGAAAATAGGTAGGCTAGATGGGTGGGGCAAATGGGTTGAATAATGGTAAGATAAGGTAAATATGGAAAGTGAGGGAGATGAATTGACTTATTATGTAGGAATGATTTAGGAGTAATTAGGGATATTAACATCATGATTGAGGCACTCAGAGATCTTACATGAGATGTGGTGGGTGATGGACAAAGAGTATAGGGTCCTAGAGTTGATAGGTCTCCATGATGTGGCTACTATGCTATCAATTTAGATTGATCAAGCATTGATCATAGCCTTGGCAGAGTAGTGGCACTCAGAGACTAGCTCCTTCCACTTTATGACTATATATATGACCGTGACACTAGAGGACATGTATAAGATATTCCACTTGCTGATGACTAGGGTGAATATCTACTAGAGATCTCATACTTTGAAGTGGATGTTATAGTAGTTGGGTATAAGTTTTAAAATTGGATTGCATGATGGGTCCATTTATCTAGATCGATGCTAATGAGAGGAGACCCTAGATAGGCTAACATTAATAGTCATGGCTCTTATATCTGGCATTTTATTTCCAGATAAGAGTGAGAGATGGTTCCACCTTGACTTGAGGGAGGTGGTAGCAGACATGGTAAATAATCAATGAGTGTTTACTTGGGAACCCATTATCTTGGCCCATTTATATAGGGAGCTACATCTTGGTGCCTATAGGGGTGAACAAAGTTTTGGGCCATTAGTACTTCTTCAGATATGGAGTTGGTAGCACATTGTGATCCAGTGGCTATTGGGGACTCTTGCTAGACTAGAGCTAGGGTAGTTGATTGTTTTTTGATGGCACATGATTGTAAGCATGGCACTAGGGCACACAAGAGATATGATGTACTATAGAGAGAAATTTAACACCTTACACCTAGATTAGATCACATGGATGCCATACTAAGGCATTGCTTATGGATGGGGAGATGAGGCATGTACTCAACTCATGTTGACCCCATGCTACATTATTGGGAGACATGCTTATATCATTGAGAGATATATGTTAGATTGAGTATAGTGCCAATTTGTTTTTGTTCAAGATGTGCCCTATCTTGAGCATATTTTTTCATGAAGTGTGTGAGAGAGACCACATTACGGGACATTAGTGGTGAGGCTAGATGTGATATTTGACTGAGGATGTGTCACCTCAATAATGGGATTTTTTGATAGTGATACCAAAGTCAAGGGTTATAACAACATATCTAGCATGATGGTAGACATGAGTATCAAGGTAGTTGACATGACCTTAGGTGGTGATGAGGTGAGTAGTGTGGTGGGTTTTAGTAGCATGAGCTCACATTTATGAGAAATCATGGCAATAAAGATGGTATTGGCCTAAGATGTAGGATATGGGGGAGGGGGAGTAGATGGAGGAGGAGTGGGGGATGCAATGGATATTGACATGGGAGATGGTGGATAGGGATAGGGGCATATTGAAACATAGGGATGGGATAAGATGGATGCATAGGGATAGGGAGGGATGGATACATAAAATTCTATTCCATAGGTTCCTATACAACCAACTAGAGGAGCAAGACCATCCCATCCTCCACATTCTATAGATGATGAGGAATTGATATCTAGATTGTAGATAGAGATTTAGGCTTGGATTGTGGAGATTGGGAGTATTAGTTAAGAGTAGGACTAAATTCATATATGGGTACAATCACTAAGGACATAGGAGGATGGGAGATTGACACAGGCATAGGGATAGATTGTGGGATTATAGGTGTGTGTCACTCAGTGGGAGAGTGATTTATCCTAGATCTAGGTGCAGGTAGTGGATCTATAGAGTTATATACATCAAAAAGATGCATATATTATTACCCTATAGGCTCAAGTTAGTCAGTAAGACACCTAGTTTGTGTAGGCACAATCATAGATTATGACTTTACAGTGATAAGTGGATGGGATCCTAAGATAGTTGGCACATTAGAGGCATGGATTCAAGGATTCTAGGGAGAGTTGCTTATTTTAGAGAGGGCCTAAGATGATGTAGACATGGGTTCCTAAGGATAGGGATTGATAAGGATGATGAGCCAAATCATGTTATTAACATGGGAGGGTTAGTATAATCAGACCCTATATGAGGCTATATAACAAAATAACATAGAGCATGATATTTTTGGGTGAATTAGTCCTTAGTAAGGCAACCCTAAAAGAGTAAAGGGCTGAAGATACCCTCATTACCACAGCTATGATATTTTGTGTGTGTAATTTAGGACATTCTTTTGTATATTATATAGGGATTTATATGTATTATATGATGATTCATTCTTTACATACTCATGCATTATGATGATTATTTATGATGTTTGATGTGATGATCATTTGATGAGAGAGGTGTGGATGTATGATGACTTATTATGATGGATTATGATGATGTTATTTTATTACTTATGATGGTAATGTATTTATGATGATGATCTCATGTTTTTTATTATTTATGATGATGTATGTTATGATCTCATGATGTTTGAGTATTTTAGGTGCTTTATGTTAGCTTATGACAATGCATGTGATGATAATGACCTTATGATGATGATCTTATGTTATGGGCATGTTTTATGTGATGATGCCTATGATGATGGTATATTTATGTGATGATGATGATAATTTATTATTTATTGATGATACATGTTAGATGGGATATGTTGACTACAATTATGGCTATGGTGTTTTATTGTTATGATTGATGGATGTGATGAATATGACATTATTTATGATGAGTGAAATGTTTGATTAATTATGATGATGGTAACATGATGGATATGATGGTGATGCACTTAGGTTTATTTACAACTTTTTATTGTCATGCTTATGGATATGAATCATGCTATGAGTGATGTGCATATTTTTGTGATGAGATATCTTTAGGATGTTTGTGATGGGATGGATATATAAGATGCTAATTTATTATTTTCCTTATGATAATATTAATAGAATGGTTGATGTGGGTATTTAAAAATGCATGTGAGATGAAATTGTTTTAATTATATATGATGGATATCATTCCTATTTAATAAATGATTTTCCTTTAAGATTTGGTGCTCCTGCATCATGGAGGTAGAGGATTATAGGATCAAGGAGGATAGGGAAGGTTTTGATATAGGGTTTTGGGATGGTTTGGAAGATATGTCTTAGGATTGGTTATGGGGGTAGGATTTTTGTTTCAAGGATATTGTCAAGTAATTATGCAATATATGTTAATGTCATAATCTTTATTAGGTATGTCAATGGTCTTGATAGGGACAAGACATTTATATCAAAGATGTATAGAGGGAACTCCATTGAAAGTGGGATGATCCATCCAAAAGTGTTTGCTTCAATGGTTCACCCTTATCATCCTCATTCCCATATGTTTATGCATATGAAAAAGTAAACTAATCAAAAGGACAATACTTCATTTCATACACGGACATACAATTATCACACAAAACACATATATGTGTAAAAAAAAAAATCATATTCCTCTAAATTGATTATGAAGATGAGAATGAAGGGCAAAGATGGGGATGATTAGATGATGAAAATGATAGTGGCCAAACTATCTTTGGGCATAGAAATGTGACCAAGTGCTACCTGCATAGTCTAAAAGACCTCAAGTCAATGTATTTATAACTAAAAGGGTGTTGATGATGATGATGGTGACTAGGAAAATAGGTGATAATGATGTAGTGACAGATACCTAATTGTAGGTGATATGAGAATGCAACACAGATGATATATAGACAAGGTTTGAATCATAAATCCAAAAATAAAGGGGTTTGAAATATTTCATGAGGAATCAAAATCATAGTAACCCCATTGTTATGTTGACCTTTACTAGTGATAGTGGGAATGGATGGTTGCATGGATGGCAAAGATTCAACATGATGTGGTTGGGGCTAAGAGGAGACATATCTATCATAAGAATCTTGTCTAAAAGAGAAGATAGAGATATATGGGGTGATAAAGGATCTTGGGGATATGGATAATGTTTTTAAGGAGAGGTAGATTATTTGGGAAGGTCTCTCCAACAACTGTCCTAAAGGTATCCCTTATTGATTTTGTGATGAAGATGTTGATTCCTACTTATTGAGACCAAGGCCATGTTATCCTTTCCTTTTTAAATATATATCGATGGATGGGTCCTATAGATGGAGGATATAGGGACCAGCCATAGAACCACTTGAGATGGATGATGTTCATAGGATCATCCAATTATTTTCCCTTAATCATGGCCAATTTGTATGCTCTTAAGCCAAATTTGGAAATAATGATGTATGGACCCATCCAATTAGCTTTGAGTTTTCCCTTCTTGTATCTTTCTACATTAGTGTTCTTCTAACTTTCCTTGAGGACTAAGTCACCTATTTCAAACTCAGCAAAAATCTTCTAGTGGTATTGATTCTTGAGCTTATTTTGATATGCCCTTGGGTGATTCAGGTCCTACTATCATTTTTCATCGAGGAGTTCAAACTCTTATAGGCACTCTTGCTAGTGATTGTGGTGAATAATTATGCCTCATAATGGGAGATAAAGAGAAAGGAGCTCAACTTATATGGTTAATATTGTTTTAGCTCCATATACCAAATCCCATGATGCTGGATATAATTGAATATGCTAATCATGTCTAACTTGATTGACTGTCTTCTTCAAGATTTTGATTAGGGTCTTATTAGTTGCTTCCACTTGTCCATTTCCTTAGGGATAATATGGGAAAGATAAATTCTACATGATGTGGTAATTTTGATAAAGGACCCCAACATCTTGATTCTTGAAATAATTACCATTGTCCAATATAATATTAGCAAGGATTCCAAAGCATAAGATGATTTAATTGAGGATGAATTTAGATGTTTGGAGGCCAGTTGTGTAAGTTAGTGGTATTGTCTCTACCCATTTTTTGAAATATTCTATAGTTGTGATAATAAATTTTTTCCCATCCAAGGAAGTAAGATTAATTTTGGCAACTAGTTCAAGGCCCCATATAGAGAAAGGCCATGGCCTCATGATAAGATGTAGTTCTTGTGTCGATGCATGGATAAGGTTTTCATGCCTTTGACAGGCTTCACATTTTTGTAAAAATTGACAAGCATCATTTTCCATGGTGGGCAAATAATATCCTATTTGGTGGAGCTTCTTGGCTAAGTCCATCCCACGAATGTGCTCTCCACAAATGCTAACATGGACTTCCTCGACTTTGTGAGCTACCTCATCTAAGGTCAGACACCTTAATAGGGTTTTATTATAACACCTTTGATAGAGCATGCTACCTAGGATGGTATAATGGGTGGATTGATGGAGAAATTAGTTTTTTTTATGGTGAGTAAGATTAGTAGGTAGGATATTGTCATGGAGGTATTGGTAGATGGCATGATACCAAGGGAGACTAGGATTATTAGTGGGAAAAAAAATTATGAGAGCCAAAGAGTGATAAGTTAGGGTAATTAATTATTCAATCAAAAAAATTCCATCTAATACACCTTTAAGGAGATCAATGAGGGAGCCCATAGTATCCATAAAGTCAACTGCCTTATTATTGGCTCATGACACTTGCTCAAATGTGATATATTGAAAACTAGTTTTTAATTCATCAACCAGTTATTTGTATGGGAGAAACTTCTCATCCTTTATTTAGAAATATTCATTTACATATTTTATGATTAGTTTAGGGTCCCTAAATACTTGAAAATTTTGGATGTTCCATTGTATGACAAGATTAAGTCCTACTATGAGGGCCTCATATTTTGAGATATTGTTGGTACAGGGGAATGTGAGATGAAATGCTTTAGATATGAGATCATCTTATGGGGTGACCAGTAGGATTCCTACCCTTGACCCATGAGTGGTAAAGGAGCCATCAAAATATAACTTTTAGATTTTTACCTACAAGGTACTCATAATGGATTCATCTGGAAAGGGAGAGGTAAGAGCCTCAACTAATTCTAGTGGTGCTTCTACCAATTGATTTGCTATGACCTATCCTTTTATTTATTTTTGATAAATATATTCAATAACAAACTTAATAATAAACATGATCTACTTGGCCACACGACTTGTTAATGCAGATTTAGATAAGAGATACTTTAAAGGATATATTTTTGCAATTAATTCTACCCAATTAATTAGCATATAATGCTAGAGTTTTTGGGAGGCAAAAACCATATCTAAACATTCCCATTTAACTAGTGTATAGTTTAACTCATATGCTATTAAGTTATGACTAAGATAATAAATGGATTACTCCTTTCTTTGATCATTATCCTAAATTAATAAGGCTCTAATGGCATAAGGAGTGGTGGATATATATATATATATATATATATATATATATATATATATATATATATATATAACAATAATGGTTTCCTTGGAATCGGTGGAGACAAGACATGTGGATTTGCTAAGTATTGCATAAGATTATCAAAATAATTCTAATAATTTTCATCCCACTGAAAGGTTGCTCCTTTCTTAAGAAAATGAGTGAATGGATGACACTTATTAGTGAGCTATGAGATAAAATGCCTAATGTCCTAGAGCTTACCTTGAAGACTAAAAAGCCATTTCAGTGTCCAAGGAGCTGATATTTCAGTGATTACTTAAACTTTTGATAAATCTACATCAATACCTCTCCTAGAGACAATGAAACCTAAAAAATTTCTTGATGTTACATTGAATACACACTTCTTGGGGTTTAAGCACACCTTGTATTCTCATAGTCTTTTGAAGATCTTACAGAGGACTATAAGATGTTTGGATCATGAGTGAGAATTTCCCAGGATATCATCAACATAATCTTACACAATATCATGTATCATGTCATGGAAGATAAAAATCATCATGTATTGATATGTTTCCCCTATGTTGTTTAGGCCAAAAGGCATGACTTGATATCAAAACATTCTCCAGGGGGTGATAAATGTTGTTTGGTGTTAGTCTTTGGGAGTGATTTTTATTTGGTTGTATCTTAAAAAGCCATCCATATGAGAGATAACATCTCATAACTAGTAGTTTAATTTATAATTATATAAATATTAGGAAGTGGAAAATCATCTTTGGGGCATGCCTTATTGATGTCATGAAAATTGGTACATATCTGAATCCCATCATGTGGTTTTAAGACAAGGACTATATTAGATATCCAATCAGAATAGTCAGTAGGACAAATGAATCCTGCTTTCAAGAATTTTTGTAGTTCCTCCTTAAATATAAATTCCACATTTGGATTCATCTTTCATAATTATTTAATTAGTTTAGCATTATAATGGACATTAAGATGATGGATTACTAGTGAAGGATCCAACCTAGGCATATCTTTGTAACTCCAAGTGAAGACATCGATAAATTCTCTGAGTAAAGTAGTGAGAATTTCACACTTTTATTGTAGAAGAGATCCCCACAATTTCATGATCTTTGGTTTTTCTTCAGTTCCAATATTTATTTTAATGATTTCCTCAATGAGTGAGGGAGATTGTTTTGATAGATAAGGGGGGTATTTGATTTTTGGTATGTTAGAGGTATTAATTCTTAGTAGCTTGATATCAACACCTAGATAATCTTCTAACTAAATGGGACTATCTAGAACGTCATCAGGTTCTATAGAAGAGTCCTCTTATACTTTAGATGTTTCATCATCACTTTGGGTGATTAGTGACTCTTGTTCTCTAGAATATGTTGATTCACACAAATTGACTGAGAATCATTTCTTGTGGTCTCTAGATGGAATGAAAGTCCTTACCCCTAGGTACTCAAGAATAACCTCATCATTTTGAAATGTGTCTAAGGCAGGCTCTTGTTTGGCATCCCAATCTATGATGGAGGGATAATGGAGGGAGATTCTGATGGTGAAGATGGAGGTGTTAGAAAAGAGGTTGGTGGTAGCCAGCTCTTTAAATTGACTATAAATAGTCCCCATTTTACTATCCTCATCAGGGAGAGTTTTCTCTTTGGTCAAGATAGAATCCATAATGACATTGAGAGGGTCATCACCATATGGTTTTTATCATAGACCATAATAGGTTGAGGTATCTTAAACATCAATAGGCTCTATCTTACCCCACTTCTTCCTACCTAGTCCTTTTTCTTTATAGTTCATATTTTCTATCATGTGATGGATATTAGGATATTTTTTTTTGGGGTGAGATGAAGGTATCATCATTAGGAAAGAGCCATGAATCATCACTACCTTCAATGTGTTAATTTGATAAAAATCATACACTTTCAAAAGTCATGGGCCCAAATTGATACTTTTGGTTTGGACTTCTTTCATCTCAAGGGACCTATAAAAATGGGTAAACAATGGTAGATGGCCAATGGAAAGGGTTTTGTACTCATACTCACCACAACCCATAGATGTGATTTTTAACTTGGTAAGGTCTAGCACTGGGGTAGATGTGGTGGCCAATTGACTAAGAGAGACATATTTGATAGCTGTAGGAATGAGGATGGAATTTTTAGTGCCTTGAGATAATGACAGAGAAGAGGTTTAATCCATTTAATAGTTGTGATGGTTAATAATCCCTGAGATCATGACTTCCATCATTGAATGGGGGAATTTAAGGAACTAATAAAGAGTGGATGGGATGGCTTGAATTTCATGAATTCATGTTCTCCCAAGAATCATATTATATGGCAAGTCCACATTGACCACATGCACCAATGTTTGATGGACTACAAGCTCCACATTAATGGGAAGATAAATAGACCTAATAGATGGCCACTTATTATCATCATACACTTTGATCATGATGAGATTATGCCCCAAAGATTATTTATAGTACCCTATATTCTTTAAGAAGTCCACATTACATAGGTTAAGCACCGATCCTCCATCTATAAAGACATAAGAGACATGGTGATGGGTAATGGAAAATTCAATGTACAATGGGTAGTTATGATGAGGGCTAGTTGGTTGTATATCTAGAGTACTAAAGGTGAGTTATGGGGAAGGGGATAAATGAGCCACTAGTGCTCGAAAATAATTGGTGTATAAGTTACTAGGTACTTTTAGGTCATTAATCACTTGCTTTAAAATTTCCTTATGAAAATAAGATGTTTTTAGAAGCTCCATAAGGGAAATTTGAGTGGGGTTATTTTCTAGCTATTGAATAACATCATAAGACTTATCAATCCTATTTTTGGATTTATTATAGGTGTTCCCCCTTGGTATTGTGGAAAAATTGGATGGCTATTGGGAAGGTGTTGCTTTTATGGTTACTTTTTTATTCTTGGTAGTAATGGCACAATGAGATGTAACCAAATTTATTTTTAAAACTAGAGAGGGAGGCTCCTTGGATGTGGGGATGTGGAAAAGCTTGATAGTATTAATATAATGATATGTCACATTATGATAGTCAATACAATTAGAAGAGGATTCCTGACCCTAGTCCCTTGGTGATTTTTGATTTCTTTGCTCATGTTTGGGAAGATGATCCTTATAAATTCCCAACTATCTATTTTTTGATTGGGTAGAAGTAGGCTCCCATTCTAACTTGATGTCACCTATTTCTATCAAGTCTTGTACATAGTGTTTTAATTACATGTAATTCTCAGTATCATGGCCCTTTACCCTATGGAACTTACAATATTCATTATCATGATACCAATCTAGTTTAGGTTGGTGATCATTGATAGGACAAATCTTAGGAAAATTAATCATGTTGGCTGTAACAAGCTACTCTAATATAGTCACCAAGGGGATACCCAAACTTATAAGAGGTCACCTACCTATACAAGGTCTTAGATTCCCCCTAGGAACCTTGATAGAAGAGATGTGTGGTTGTGGTGGGAGACCTTTTCTATAGATATTTTGGATATGGTGTGCTTTTAGTTTGGAATTTGTCACTCTATCTCCAAAAACACTCTTATTTTTGTTGAAGACCTTTGGCTTATTTGAAAAGGATTTTCATGAATTCATAGTGTGGTCATTACAAGAGAATGGCTCGATGGTTCTTTCTTCTATGAGGGTTTTTCCAATTTGCATTCCCTTTTCTATAATCTCATTGAATGTTTTCACACACTATAATTTTAATGGACATTTTAATTTTGTATTAAGATTGTCCAAAAATATTTTTACCATTTACTTTTTAGGTATGGTGCATCTCAATCGACTTACCAATCCACACCACCATTTCATAAAATAAACAAGATTTTCACTATCTCTTTATTTTATGTTATAGAGGTCACTAATAGACACATCATACTCTATGTTAAAGGAGAAATGCCTGATAAATTATTCCAACAATTCTCCAAAGCTAGGAATTGACCCCTTGGGAAGGTTCATGAACCACTCTAATGTTGGTCTTGTTAATATTATAGTTAAAAACCTTAATAGGTGGGCATCTTCTTGAGATATTTCATGGAAAGCAATGAAAAATTCTTGCATGTGATCCCTCAGGTTATTTTCCCTTATATTTTTCAAATTTTGAAATTTCAAAATGTGAAGGGAATGAAATTTGTAGAAGGCTATTATATAAAGGTGATGAGAAAAAATCCTCATAGTTATATTTGAGGGCTTGTGATATAGGGCCCACTTATTGGATGGTTTCTTTCATCATCTTCCATTCTTGGGTAAAGGTAAGATCCTCAAGAGGATAGATAGTTTGGTTTTGATTTCCTTGTAGGATATGGGTATGATGGCTATTATGAGTGGTATGATTGGTATGACTATTATTATGGACATTTTTGGGAGTTTATGTTGCCTAGAAAGTGTTGGTATTATCTTGGGGTGGGGATGATGCATGTTGATTTTAGAGGAGAAGATTAATTTGGTATGTAAGTTGGTCTAAGCGATCCTCAATGGTAGCTTGTATCCTTTTAGCCTTAGTATGTTGATTATTGAGAGGTGGTTGTTGGTCACCTTCATCTAAGAATCCATGGTCCACTTCTTGGTGATCATTATGTTGTGGGGTTGATGGATGGTCAATATTATTTAGGTGGGTGCCCCCAATTTCCATATTCTAGTTTTGCTGTATATATTATTCCAAGAGTTGATCGACACCCTCATTATTAAGGATGTTATTAAGAAGGTGAGAATTATAATTTTCCCTTTTAGATGTAGGGATGTCACTATGGAAATCCTCATATTCCTGAGTTGAGTCTATGAGTTCCCTCTAGTATGGTCTTCTTGATTAGAACCTTGTCCTTGGTGGAATAGGGCTCAGGTTTGGATGACCATGATGAAAGAAGATAAGGTGGGATGAGGTGATATTGGATGTATTTTTACTATTAAATTTTATTCCAAAATATGAGACTACTAGTGGTCAAGATAAAATTTTGATGGATAGGATAACTAAAAATTATCAAGAGAACAATATTTCTTTTAAGAGATCAAACTAGCAAGGATAAAAAGGGGATGATAGGATCAAATAATTTTGTCAACTAGCAAGTGGACAAGTTGATTGGTGCTTAGAGACAAAAGACACTTGGTAAGGATAAATGATAATGATGAGTGCTATCTTGATGTCTTATATGGCTATGTTCAATAATAATTTCAAGTTGAGATAAGATGATGATGATGTGTAGAAAGGAAATGACCACCAATAGTTTGATCTTTTGTCCTCAACTAATACTCAAAAGAGGGATGAGGAGAAAATGGGTGATGATGGGATGTGATTAGAAAGGCATAAGGATAAGGCCACCAATAAAGATAAATGTATGGGGGTGATGCCAATATTATGACCACACTTAACAAGGGGTTGGGGGAATAATATGTGGACATGAGTGACTCTTACAAATGGGTAAATTAGGATGGATAAATGAGGGTGATTCCAATGTATTAAAATGATGACTCTAGATCTAATAATGGGCATAGACAAGGGATGATTAATGGAAAAGGGATAATGGTAAGTGAAGGATAATATAGGGGATATGATTTTAATAAATGGACTATAAATTAGGTGCTAAGGTGATGATATAAGAAATGGATGAAAAATAAGAGTGGGTGATGAAAGATAATCTATGGATAATATTCACAAGGGGGAATGGACCTCTATAAGTGATATACAAGTGATACTAAGATATGTAATATGTCAAGGTATTGATGATGACTATATGGAGGATGTGAATGTCTAAGTACAAGGGGAGGTTTATGTAGGTGAAATAAGTATGGAAAAATTATGATGGGGTATGACAAAATACAAATTATGGGGACAAAAATTAAGGATTCAAAATATGGATTACCAAAGATGGAGGTATAAATACTATATATGAAGGATGATGATTTTGTCTACTCAAGATATAGTGATATGGGATGATATGAAGGGATATGTGGGTACAATAAGGGATAAGTGGTTTGGATGTGATATGATTGGATGTACAAGGAATATGGGGTAAACAAGGTATGATTAGGATTAAATGGACAAGATGATGATAATGTAGGATTGGATGATGAAGGATAAAATGGGTAAGATGATGATAAGATCTTATTAGAATGATGAAGGATGTTTATTGATAATGGGATAATGAATGGTAGAAATGGGATGGGCCAAAGTATGGAAATTATCAAAAGAAGATGATATGGTATAAAATTCTAATGGTATAGATGTAGGAAGAGTGGTGTAATGTGTTATTTTAAGGAAAATATGGATGATGGTGGGTGGACTATGGATTACTAAGGGATAAAAATGTTATGGGGGTGTGTATAAGGTGACTATGGATAACTAAAATAAATGGTGATGAAATAATATGGATATGATGAAAGGTCTCTATGTATGATGGATAAAGAGGTGAAAATGGAGATGAATGTTCCTAAATGGTTATCTAAGGTATTCACACAAAAATTTCAAGGGTGTGGCTGACTCAGCTAACAAAAAAATGAGCCTTATCATAACACATAAACAAATCGTGCACATATATAACCCCTAATTAGTAAACCATATGGGAGTGTAACTTGATTTCCACACCATCTAACAACTACACAAGTGAGGTTGTAGGCTGGTGATCCATTACAAAATCAATTGAACCTTCTCAACCTTGCTTGCTCTTGATGGTCACTTGGGTGCTAATACTGACACTGATAGTGGAACACCTGTTATAGTCATAGGCTCCTATTCTAAGGTTTACACAAGTATCTAAGGGAGTCCCCTATATATGTAAAGGTATGATGGGGCCCAAGTTTGTATACGAGGTTGTTTTATTTACCTAGGTATATGGACTTAATCATCCTCACTCTATGGAACCCTTTATGGGGAATTTTTATTAGGTTGTAACTACAATTCTATCCTAATTTTTATAATCTACTAGAACACAAAGTGTGGTTAGCACGTAGTGGGGAAATCCATGATACTAACCCCTAAAGACTAAGCCACATGCATGGTGATGAAATCCATGTCATGTGCTACCCGAAGGAAAGAATTATACAAATAATAAAGCTCATGATATAGTTAATTAACCCTTATAATTACCTATGTGATCTTCACACAATATGAAAAATTAAGTACACATAAACAAACAAAGTATACACACACAAGGATCAAGCAAAGTTAACAATTAACTACTAATAATTTAGTAATTATAAAAACACTTAATCAAAATTAATCAAAATAGGCACCCCTTCATATAACATAAAGGTTATAAATCCACTAGGGGTGCCTCAAGAGTCCACCAAGACCTAAAATATGGTTATAAATCTTAAAACTACAATACCGCTACTACACAGAGTAATATCGCTAGTTATAGAGTCAATATTGCTACTGAGAGAGTCGTGGAATTGGAAGTGTTAGGCTACCCAATGTTATTTTCTATAAATCAAGCTAAATAGTTATAAATGAAGCTAAATAACTCTATAGACTAAAAAATAATTACAAGGCCTCATTTTTTCAATACAATTATTGATATCAAAATTGTCTTGAAACCTAAGATTGACCCTAAAAAGACTAATCTACAATATCATTAATCCAAACAACAATCCCAAAACTTGTGAAATAGTGGTATTATAGAAATTAAACTAGTTTAGTAGGCTCCCTATATTTTATAGGTCTTGAAAAATAGAACCACCCTCAGTCAGTTTAGATTCTCATATATCTGATGAGAAGAGATGTAGAATTTGTCAAGATGAATAATAGACAAAAATGTGACCCTTTGATTAATATGATGTTTCAAACCTTTACATATCCTAATATCCTTTTATACCTATATAATAAAAACTACACAAGGTGAAAATTAAATAAAATACTGACAAGGAAGGGTTCTGACTTGTGTGTGTTGAATACATAATACCACTACTAGAAATAACAATACTGCTACTTACAGTCCAATATCACTAGTTTGAGAGTGGTGGGATTGTCAAAACTAGGAAAAAATCTTTATCACCTTAATGATATTTCTCAATTGTTTCCCTCATATAGATAGCTTAGATAGCCAAACATAAGGAATCTATATAAGCAATAAGCAGTCTAAAGTAACATATGATATATAGGCTATCACTAAAGTTTGCACTACTATGACTATGATCTAAAATACCACTAGTAGCAAGATGATATAATGACTTAAAGAGTAGTGGGATTATTAAAATGTTCTTAGATGATCCTATGGTGATTTATTAAGGAGAAATGTCCTTCTTGTACACCACAAACACCATGCTTGATGAAAATATAGAGTTAGTCCATCAGTTATCTAAATGTGATAATTTTTAGTATGAGTTGTAATAACACTATTAGAAATGATTATATTATTAGTAGTAGAGAAAATATCATGACTTGAAAATTAGTGGTATTATCAAAACCTAAAACCCTACTAAAACCCCTGATTGCTAATGGCTTAGTCTACAATACTGTGATTGTCAATAATGATACTACTACTGTAATACCATAATTTATATAGCAATACCATGACTCTCAAAAAACAATGAAAACTCAAAATACATTCTTTTTTTCTCTTCCAATTGGCCTTGTTATAATATAAAATGCTTCTACTAAGGTGTTAGCCTAAATAAGTGAGGTTGGGCCCACCGTGGTTGCTAAAATGTGCACCAATTTTGGGATTCAAACAAAATATTATCAAAAGAGATAATGGAAACCTAAAAATATTGATACCAATAGGAAGGGATAGAAAAGGTAAATAATAATGGAAATCACATGCTTACCATCAGTTTTACCTTCTCATAGCTCCGATTCAAGATTGAGATTTATGTGCTTGAATTTGATTGTTGGATTGCTGGTAGATGCTTGATAATGGCTTGGATTGGCTTGGCCTTGGCTTGCTTGATACACTTCCTCACTTACTTGTGCACTCAATTTCTCATTCAAAATCTCACTCAAATGTTCATTCCAATGTTCATTAAAAATTGTTCATTAGCTTGAGCAAGGGAAGGTGTGTTGGTTTTATAGATTCATGAAGGGAGATCTTATGGTCCAAATTTGAATTTGGGCCATCAAGATCTAGGGTGGAGGATTTTTTGTGGAATTTTTAATTTCATGGAATCCTATAGAATAGAGGATTCTATAAGAGAGGCTCCTAAATGGATAGATCTCTATAAAACTCTAAATTCTAGAGATTTCTCCTTAGGGTTTTAGGTGCTTAGGATAGGCTAGTGTAGGGTGGTGGGTGAGTAGTTAGGATTTTTTTGAATTTTAAATTGGAAAGTGGGATTAAGGGTATGTTATTAGGTAATAAGTCTTATTTAGGGATTAATGATAGGATTAATTAGGTTTAGGCTAGAACAAATGTTAAATGGGATATGGGAATGATTATAGAAATTAGTCCAAGGGTTGTTATGGCTAGGAAATGGGATAATTAGTAGAGTGAGTATATTTTAGTGCATACACCAAGTTTTCACCATTTTGGGTCATAGGATCATATACATTAGTTGATCCATATCATTCCACCAAACTCATTTTACATACTTAGATTTAGCCTAGATATTAGAGTGGGGGAAAGTGAGCTTTTTTTCTCCAAACATTCAATTACATACTTAGATTCAATCTAGATATCATATTAGGGATAAGAGAGGATTTTTTATCCAAAAAATTTAATTTACATACTCAAATTTAGTACATATATTAGGGTTGGGGGAAAATAGGGTATTTTTCCTCATGATTCAGTGTAGCATTCAGATCTAGTATAGGAGCCATCCAAACCATGGGTTTCCTATCGCATATTTCACTCTATCTCTTTTCCACTTTTCTAACCAAGAAGTGGTCCAAATCCAAAACACATTCATCTAGGTAAGTACATATATGGGTTCCTCTTTTTATTTTACTCTAGTACTTTCATTTCATTGCACTACTAGAATAAAAGGGGGACAAATGTAAGCACCCTAATTTGGTCAAGAGACCATAAATACTATGTTTTTAGGTGATCTTTAACATGAAGGTCATATGATGATTATAATCCTTGTTCACATGGTCATTTTGAGTCTTTTTATCTTTTTACGTCTTATTTTCCTTATTTGTAACACTCAAGTGGTTATGTGTCACCTCTTCCTAGTCACATGGGCCCCTATCCTATCTTTCCTAGTTTTAGCTCTGTTTAAAGCCTTAGGACATTAGTTCCAATTTTAAGATAGTAGAAACACATGGTTTTAGTGTCTAATAATGTCTTTAGTGTCTGAAGATTCTTTTCTTTCGAGTTTGAGTCCTAACCCTTCCATGAGCCTTCTCTTATGTTTTTATCCCTCTTTTATGCTTGTCATCTAGTAAACAAGGTCTTATATTCAAATCAAATTTCCTTCTATATAAAGAGTCTCACAAGTAATTTTACATATAAAACTTACTATTTTGGTAAATAATTACATAAAATTAATCAATAATACAACTCAATACTCTAAATACTACTCAATCATCACATCTAGACATTGCATGCTTAATCAAAGAAGGCCGTAAGTGAAATTTATTTTATCATACAGTGCAAGTTGATGGTACACATTCCCTACGAGATAACTACATGAAATCTAATACCCCTAGAATTGGGGTTAATGTAGGTAGTATAAAAAATAATAGGGGTTCTACTCTGCATGATCATAACATCCCACAACTTAGTTTTTCCTTTACTTTTTTACTTTTTATTCAATTAATATTTCATGTGTATAGGTATTATTTAGGGTTTTAGAATATATTCAACCAAAAAATGACACAGGTGAGCTCCTAAATGACATGAAACCACCTATAAGACCTCCATAACTTCCTATGACTTCCCTAAAAGTTTCAGATAGTCCCTACAGGAAGGATATTAGTGCCAAGATTAGACATTAGTACCACATGCACTACTATCTTGATATTGGTGCTATTACTTGAGGTTAGATTTCAATAAATAGTCAAAATATGAAAGCTATTTTCATAACTTTCTAGTCTATTCTAGTTCCTTGATCCACATAAAGGTCTATTTATATCTAGATAAGTACCTTTTCTCTTCTCACTTGCTATTTTGAGAAAGTTCAATTAAATCAATCATTTCCAATTTTTATTCTAGATTATCAACACACTCATACCTTTAACAACATAGGATTTGCATTGAGATAATTCCTAAAAGGTTAAAACAATAACCTTAATATTCTATAAAAAATATGGAAAGTTCTCAAAATAAATAGATAATTTCCCAATGATTCTAAAGAAAGGCTAAGGAAGAAACACTAACCCGTATAAATCATAGGCTTTTATGCATGAATAATTCCTATCCCTTCATCCCTATTTAAATTTTTAGGTTGTTTCAAGATTTAATGGCCTCCCTTACCTTATGATTTTGGAATTGATCTTCTACAACAATGACTCTAGATTCCTCGATGTTGATAGTATGTTTTGTCTTAAAGGAGTGCTTTTCAAGAGCCAATTTTTATTTTATTTCAATATGGATATCTATTACATGCTTATTAATTTTGGTACAAATAAACGTCTGTGTCTCTCCTATGTAAGGGATACTATAATAAAAATCAATGATTTAGACTTTGATCTAAAGATTAGGATTCATAGGGTCCTTGGTAAAGCCTAAAGACATACATAACTTATTAATAGGAAGGAAAGTGAAGTTAATATTTTGGAACTTGAGAATTTTAGCTATCTTATTAAAAATTCCTTCCACATATAAGGAATTCATACTTTCAATTCTAATAATATTTACTTTCACTTGTTTGATAACTTTATCTATTTACTTACCCATGCACCCATTCAGCTTAAAAACCCTTTTTAAGTTCTCAATTTCTTGATCAATGTTGTTTTCATCACAAATTTTGAAATCCCTATTTATCAAAATGTTGAGAACCCCTACCATTTGAGTAGGATGATGATGATATGATGCATGCAAGTAAATGTCTGTGTGTGTGCCTTTTCTATAGACATTTATACCTAAGGAGCCATCCTCTTTTCTTGAAATAAGGACATCTAAAAATGGTAGTTTACTCTCTTTCAATTTCTTTGGGAAAATTTATGTTGGGTAATAGACTATTAAGGTGGTAATGACATTATTCTAGACTTTCTAAGTCATGTTGCCAGTATAAATTTGTATCAACTACATATCTTTTCCACCATTTGGGTTGAAGTTTAAAAGAGTGAAGAGCATTATATTCAAAAATTTACATGAAGAGATTGTCCACTACCAGTGACAAATGAGAGCCCATTGCTATGCCTTCACATTATTCATAGGTAACACCTTTAAATTTGAAACAGTTAAATTTAAACATAACAATACTAGATTAGTTACTTTTTTGTTAGTAATATTTAGGACTACCTTAATTGCTTCTTTGATGGGTACTTTAGTATAGAGTTAAACCACATCAAAACTGACAAACAATTCATTATTTTCCACTTTTTTGACTTTGATAAAGTCAACAAAATACCTTGATTCATGAATGTAAGAGGATGTTTTACCTACTACAATTGTAATTCATGATTTTTTTCTCATAATATTAATGTTACTATTCAAATTCCTTGGTCTAATGAAGCTGAAATTCACACTAATTTTGATACTAAAAATAATTATGATGTATATAATGAATATTAGATTCATATTGATCCATAATAACTTAATGGAGTTTATCAAAATCAAGTGCAATAATTATGTGAATTTCATCAATGTTATCAAGAGAACCCGCAAGAGGTAAAAAAAGATCATTAGTCTCCTTTTTGAATCAAAATTTGAGAATTAAGCTAAATTGGCCATATATCCACCATAAAATTTGCCTTTTTAGGTTGTTAAATCCCTTCCTTCCAATGTTTCCACATATATTATTGCATCCATTCTTATTTATACACCTCTAGTTACTTCCATAACATTATCCCTTTATTTGGGAACATAACTTGGTTTCAAACAAATATCCATACCTATGCCTACTCATGCTACTTATAATCCTCCAATCACCTCTACAAATACTACTCTTAAACTTACAATTCTTCCCTTACAAGTCAAGCTATCTCAAATTGAATAAATTCTTTCTTGTGCTAGCTCCTTCATGGATTCATGTTCCTTATTACATAACCCTTTGGAACCCAAAATTTCATCTTATCCATTACCATTTTAGTTTATATCTCCTAACCTTCCCCTATGTGAAGGTAAATGTGATCTTGAACAAAATTTACATGCATTCCATGTGACTCATCTAAACATGTAGATAATGACAAATTATTGACAATTTTTCTCCAATAAGTCTCAAATAATATGATTGTAAATGGTTTTATGAACTTCCTCTTCAAACAATAAATGATTTTAGTCCTTTGGGAAATCAATTTATAACACATTTTTATATCAATATTGGTGATAATTTATCATATGCTCAAATTACAATGCTCAAACAAGGATATAATGAAACGATCAATGAATATGTTCTATGATACAAGACTATGATAGAAAAAATAACAAATCAAATTGTTTATAATGAGATCTAAGTTATCTTCACTAAAAGGTTTTTATCTCCACTTCAAGAGTCAATTATGCTAGATAAGTTTAAATATTTTGATGAGTTATGTCATAAAATCAAAGAGTGTGAATTCAAATCACTTACTTTGAATAAGCTAAATTATAATTCAAATGAACCTTCTAATTCAAATGTTAAGATTAAAATTAAGCCAAATTATAAGATCAATCCCAACTAAATAAATAATGAATCTAATTATATTTAATGTTATTTCACAATCAACTTAAAATCTGCACCAAGGAGGCAATTATCAAGCCTACCATCACCTCCTCATCTATTGTTTTAAAATCTACATAAATGTAACCTCAATTCTCTTCCTCCACAAATGTAAGTAGACATGTCTAAACCACAATATAAAATTTCTTATAGCAATTTATATTTTTATTATAATCAATATATTGGGAATTCCATAAAGAGATACTTCAAACTCAAGCACAAAATTCAAGATCTTAATGTTGATAACATTATTTATATCACAACACCTACTAAAGAGGCTAAGCCATAAGCAAATGAGAATTTAAATCTATAAATTTATGAATATATTTTTCCTAACAATGAAAAAAAAAATAACAAGGATAATTCTAAATTACATTATGCATATAATGTTTATCATTCTCCTTCTACATATGGGCGTCCACTTGATATCATCATTGGTACAAATTACAAGAAAATAAATATCATGTCTTATGATTACATTTGATGATAGTGAAGTTATTTATGTACATTTAGATAGGCATGCACTCTTTATTTGAGCATATATTGACAAGGAATCCATACATAGTGTCATGATAGACAATGGATCAAGAAAAAATGATTGCAACATAGCACTCATCTACTTTCTTGGTTATACATAGAAAGATCTACATGATACTTATAAAGTTGTTAAATAATTTGATGGTGATACACATGATACTCTTGGGAATATAGTGCTACCTTTACAAGTGGGACCTCTCATAGTGACCACTCCATTATTAATTATATCAAGCACATGGGTCTTTGATATGCTATTAGGACACTTGGATATAAAATATTTAAGAAATATATTCTATAGTTATTAAATGTATCAAATATATTAATGGTAATAAAGTGGTCAAATTTGAAAGAATCCAATATGAATATATTTTTTAACAATGATATTTATTCCTCCTACAAAATAATTAGTTGACACATACATTTAATAACATGGTAATGAAATAGTCTACAAAATTATCCATGAGCATGATCTAGATATCCAAAAGGATACTTTAGAATAATTTTATCCATCTATAATTGAGCATGTTACAATTACACATGAGCATAATTAGTTAGTTCTAAAGATCATTGTGCACTATCCTAAGTAAAAATTGGCACTAAAAAATAGTTCTTCATCTCCTAAGTCACCACATGTTATTCAAACCACTTCACCATAGGTTTAGGTAGATAGATATTCTCCTATTACACATGAGGGTATAGGTTTACATGGGTATATGAGTAGTGATTCAGATGGTTATATTACATCATATAATTCATATTCATATTCAAAGGTATCTACAATTGGCACTTATTATTTATACATATTCACCCCTTCATATAATGAATTTGAGTATACACATGCCCATCCTCTTGGTGAGATAGTTGGTTAGACACAAGCTCCTACTTCATCCCAACTCTTGAATAGCTATATTCTCTTGATTATCTACCCATATATTTTCCTTTATACATAGCTTGTTTACTTATACTTAATTATTACTTATTATATCCATTATCTAAGCTTTATTACATCCCTTGGCTTTAATTTCACTATGGGCACTTTCTCTCTTTCATTTTAAAACTAATTCAAATAATCTAAAATAAATATCTTATAATGCTTATAATGCTCATTATTTATGACAATCCACTTACTTAATATTGAATATTTATCATGTTATGGATTACATTACATTTATATGTTCACATCTATCTACTCATACATTATAAATGAGCATACACAGATTCTTTTCCATTGGGGGCACAAACACCCTTATCTACATAATTATGATTCAAATCCACATAAATTGGGGGTATTTTTATTTCCTTCCTCCTTGATACAATATATTTTATCACCTTATTATATATTGTTTGAATCATTACCCTTATATTTTTGAAACCTTACTTCTTACTATATTTTAAAATCTTCTAAGTATTTAACCCTAAAATATAGATTAAGGAATCTAAGGTTAAATGGGATAAAGATAGCTTAGAGCATAAGGGTGCTAAACTATCTCTATATAAGGCTAATTAATTACAAACTTAGATTAAAAAAATATCCTTAATTTAAATACTAATATATGATAAAAATAGTAAGTACAACCAATAATCAATATTTAAATAAATAAAAAAGAATGGTACTTAGGTGGATTACAATGCACATGTGAATCTAATGTAGAATAGGTTAGAAATCAATTATATCTATATTCTAGATCAATCATAAAATTCTATGAATTTGACCTATGTAGCCTTGGACACCTATATCAACTTAGGATGGTTACGTCGATGCTTCTATTTGACTTAAATGTAGGTGTCTAGTATGGAAAACCTTGTTGGATCAAAATGTAACCACTTAGAATATTTTGGGTTATATGTCACCTTTGATCTAGTACACTCAAGTTTGGCTCATGGATTGCCATTATTTTTGAATCATCAAAATCTTATCTCTTCATCTTCATAATGACCTTGGGAAAAATGGGTTAGTGATCTCATGGTGTCAAGCTCACCTCAAAGACCCCTCTATCAGGGGGTGCTACTTCCCTAGCCACTACTCTAAATAAGACCTTATACTCATGTAATTCCCCCTATATGTTTTGTATGTCCATAAGGATGTAATGTGTGATAAGAAAGTATAATAGTGACCTAGCTTATAACTTGGAAAAATATTATATGGAGTATTCTTTATATGATTCAAACCGTTAGATGTGATGTCCCTAAAATTGATATGGAAATAACATAAATTAGGGAAACTTAGTTCACTTAAATTCTTGATTGAATGTTTGTGGCTCTTTTCCTTGTGAGAGGTATGAAGTTTCTATGTGAGAAATGAATGAGGATTAATTATGCATATATACTAATCCTTTTAGGAAATATCTCAAAATAAAGTACTGAGGTTGACCATAGGGATACATTACATTTAAAAATTGGATGATGGTAGGGCATTAAACACTTGTGTTATCATAGGAAACTTGAATCAATATAGGCATCTAAGTATGATGCAAGTGTCTTGGAATTTAGAAAGTAGGTACATGTACCAAACTTGTAGTTATAGATGATAAGTAGGTTTATAGCATTTTAGGTAAGATAGAATGATTGGGTTATTAGAGTAACATTGGTTAGACTAAGAGATAAGTAATTATCAGATAGATATGGAAGATGCCATCCTTTTAATATCATTAAATGGTATAGAACTGAGAGGAACAACCAAGGTCCATATTTTTCAAGTGTACAAGATTGAGGTTTTATATAATTATTAAATAGTGTCTATATTTGTGCCCCCTTTAATCTAGGAATGAAATTACTAGTTTAAAGGAAAATAAATGCATACCTAGGTATATATAACACACCTTACCTTTACATAATCCCAAATTGAGACATTTTCAAGTGACTAACCTAAAACTAAGAGCATGGTACATTATATAACTAGTGCATATAATTTAAACTTGAAAGAGCAAATTTTTAGGAGTACACATGTGTATCAATGCAACTACCTTATCTTTTGACAACTTGATTTGAATGAATGTATCATTATGAATCATTATAGTTGAGATTAGTGTTGTCACTTGAAATTTCACCCATTGAGGAGATGAAAAGTCTCTCCTCATTAAAATGGCACAATGGAACCATCTCAAGGCTATAGGTCACAAAATGTGAGGTGGATCTCTAGATTAGGGGCTTGTTCCCCTTGATGCATCACTATAGCTCAAGCCTACTACTAACACTCATGGAGATGAAAAGGGAGAAATATAGTTAAAAGTAAATTTAATATATGGGAGGTGATACACCAAATAAGTTGTCCACTCACACCATTTAAAATGAACTTCGAACTAAGAAGAAGTCTGCACATACACTTCATCCAATGATAATCTCCTCTCTCACATCAATGTTTCAAGCATGGGGTCTTAGAGATAGCCTAGGCTAGGAGGACTTAGAAAATAAGAATGATAAGAAACACTATTGAATAGAATACTCACTATAATTTTAATCAAATTAGATACTTTTTTCTGACCTATAAAAGAGAGATTCCAAAACACGCAAGGCACTAAGAAGAGTAACATGTGAGGGTAAACCAAAATACACTTACACAAGACCAAAAACCATTGTGTACAGTAACTAAAATATTGAATAAGGTGAACAAAACTATATTTATTATCTCAAGGCAAAAATTTAGTAGGGTATGGCCATACCAAGGTGTAAAGATCCCTACAATAGCCCAAAAGGCTAGAATTTATAGAAATTGTGAGAGGAGAGAGAGAAAGAGGAGCTCAAGAACCATAGAGACACTTGTCAAGGAATGAGAATGAGTTAAAATAGTCATAGAATCATGTGTGAGATATTTTTTAAAGGTAATCAAGGACAAATGTCCCTAAAACTTGTTCAACTCCTCCACATGTCGCATAGATTCCCTTATGCTTACATAAGAAACTGCCTTCATCATTTACCTTCACAAAACTACCTCATATCTACATAAGGCCAAGTATGATGTTGGATTTAAGTGGGAGGGGTTACAAACAAGACCTAACATGGATTTTACTAATCTTTGATCATTTATATTCTTCTAGTCATGTACAATCGTGCATGATAGTCCTAAAATGACCTCTTTCCATGCACCTCTCACACTTGGCACCAAAAACCCTTCCAATTATATAATATGATCAATGAAAAATAATGGATGACACTTTTAAAGAGTTTCCATAGCATTAGTTTCATCAATCAAGACTTAAAAGGCTTCCCAATTGGAGCTTCACCATTTTCACTAAGTGTTTAGTATCTATCCATTGGACTAGTTGAAATGAGAGAGGTATAAAACACACTTAGGAGTTTAAATAAATCATAAAATTTCCATGGAGACTTAGAAAAAGTCTCAATATAACTCCCATAAGTTATTGAACCTTTTGAAACTCCTTCAATCCTATAAAACATAAAAAATTATCAAATAAAACCCTATTAGACCCCTTTCGTATAGTAGGGTACACCTCAATTGCTTGTGTTAGGCCCATAAAGATTCCTGTACATATTAAAATTAGTTTCATGTCATTTACACCCTATTTGGGTGCTTAAATTTGCTTCTTTACCTAATGGGGTCCTTAATTGGGTTTGTAAGGGTTTTGGAGTGGTATCTGGTCTTAACATTTATTCATAAATAAAAAATGTTATAATTCTCTCCCAATTACACTGAGGGATACTTAAGGACCCTCTACATCATATCCAAACAACTCATCTTCCCATACAAAGCATTATGGGAGTTTTAAGCATCCAAATTTACCATTCCAACTCTTTTTCTACATTCTATGAGGGTCTAAGTACACTTTAAGCCAAAATATGGAATTTAGGTGGAATTTTATACAACCAAAAATATCAAACACCTCTATTATAATACTAATAACATATTAAAACTGATTTCAATAGTCATTTATCTCTAAAATGATGATGCATTGCTTATAGGTACTAGGCCTAGATTATGTCTAACAGGCCTTACCTGCAACTCTTGTTCTACTTAACCATCTATTGAATTACTATACATTTTTAAGGTTCAAAAAAATCTAATATTCCCATTGACATTAATCAAATCACTATAATTATTAAATAAAGCTAAAACTGAAAGTAGTTCCTCCTTTGAGGCTAGGTTTGCACCTTGCCTAGCTACCCTACATGTAAACCTTGTTGTCCAGTCCCCATTGTATAGATTGAAACATTTTATAAAAGTTTCCCATGTTTTTTTAGGTTTTATATAGATTTAAAAATCATCATACAAGGTTTACCAATCTTTTGGTGCATTATTTTAGCCTTTTTTCTCAAAAGTGCCTTGCCTCTGAGACAAAATAGAAGCATGTTCTCCTATTTTATCATCAAAAAATAATAATTTTATGTTGTAATATAGGTTATGAGGGTAATTTTTACCCAATTTTATATTTAAAGTCCAAATATAAGACCACCAACTCTCTCCATCTCCTAGGCAAACATTTCTTAGGTACACTGTCTACAGGGTATGAGGAAGTGGACTATGTTTTGCTTGTTTATAGACATTTGCTTTGAAATATTATCATTGAAAAGGGACTATTCATATTTAATTATAATTTTTTTAATGGATTCAACACCATTATATCCTTTTTGTCTCTCACACACATTCTATGTCCTTAGAAACATAAGACTGGGCTTACCCTGTTGACTAAGACAACCTCTTTTCCTCCTGCCTATAGGTTGCCATGTAGATACTTAGATTAAAAAGATTATATAAAACCTATTCTAAGCCTCTCATAATTATATTACCATTCTATATATAACTTTTATCCCCTTGAGTGACTATAAGCCATTAGTTAAGCATCACTGTTTACTTACAATCACCTTCAATAGGGTATGTGTGTGTATGGCCTACAATTTATATTTGGTCATGTGTTTAGAGGTCCTTCATAGGGATTTTAAAACCACTTGAATATTTATCATGCTTGTATCCACCTTGAAATGGATAAAACATCATTGAGATCCCAAATGAACACTACTTTATCTTCAAAACTAGCTGACTGAGACAACTGCCCTTAACCTTATTGTAGGTCACTATTAGGTTTTTTAATGCTTGGTCATGTCTTTATTTATCCTTTAATATATATATATATATATATATATATATATAACTATGCCCTTCACTGACCTAAGACCTAGTTCCTCAAATCTATCCATCTAGATGCATGCTTTGTCCTGTGTACAGATTGGGAGTGAGTCTAGGGGTTCAAAATCATAAACCACCATCTTACCTTGATATTTCAGTCGATGGATTCCATTTTAAAAATTTATAATCACTCTTATATGGAATGCAATCTTATTTTACAATTTTGGTTGAAGGAAACCCTCTTTTGGTCCTAAACTTGTTGATGTTACTGAGTGTTCTCAATGTGTTTGACCTTGACTTTGAGCCTCTTGAACACCCCTCTCCGCTTTTTCTCATAGTTTAAAAATTGGCATGGACATTGTCTATGGATATGGATATAATACCAAGCTATCACTATGAATCATAAAATCTTATACCTTAAGGAGCACTATTTTGTCCGTTTAGGGAAAGGATATGTGAATGCAATATTAAGAGTTTAAACATGGTTTATGCCTTTGTCTACTTAATTTAGCCATCCAAACATAAATTTAATGATATATTTGACATATTAGGACTCTATGGAATATTTAATTCATTCTTGAAACTCTATGGATGCCTCAATCCCCTATTCTATCACCTTTAGGTAGACATGTCTCAGTTTATAGGTAGATTAGACCTGGATAGTGATCAAGGAGTGAAAAATTTGAATTATCATTTGACCCTTGTGCCTCAATATTTATCTCAAGATTCCCAAATTAATTATTTATGTTTCAAAGGTTTGAGGAAAACTTATTAAAACCATCAACACACCATGATCTCACTATGAAACCCTATCCAAATAAATTAAAAAACATATTCACATCATCAAGGATATGAAACAAGTTCCACTAATTCCTTTTCAACATGAATTCCACTTTTGAAGTCATCTGAGATAATTTTAAGTGAAAAATGGATTATTTGCAAGCATATGTAAGCCTAGAAGAGGCTTATTAAGATCATGAAACTCAAAAACCAAAAATATGATGGAATTTTTTTTGTAGAGGCCATGATAAACATATGAAACTATCAAACTCATCAAATCAAAGAA
Source organism: Torreya grandis (assembly GCA_037957365.1). NCBI lineage: Eukaryota > Viridiplantae > Streptophyta > Pinopsida > Cupressales > Taxaceae > Torreya > Torreya grandis. The sequence goes on along the minus strand of JARHVA010002883.1, from coordinate 265,241 downwards.
AAATTATCTGAAACTAGCTCAAACAGTGATGCATCTTGGATTTGAATGCATAAAAAATTATATGGAGTCTAAGTGATGGTTCATATATAATAAGCCTTGAAATTGAGAAATATTTCTATTAAAATTAATTAGACTTAGATTAATTTCCACTTCCAAAGGCATTCCTCCCAATTCCAACTGTATGACCCATACTATGCATCACAAAATGACTCTCCTTAGCTTGTAAGGTCAATAAAGAAGGAATAAAAGAAAAAAATGAACTTTATGATGAAAAATATTCACACCAAGCATGTAAATTATCTTATGGATCTAAAGGGACACCATCTCACATTTTTTGCTAAAGGAGGACATCCCAAGTTTGTACAAGTGTCATTAATATCCTAAAATCATGGAAAATTTGCCTTTTTATACATATAACTACTTTTTGGACTGACCTCTAACATATCACTAACATATCGTGACCTCTTACACATTAAGATCAATCTTGGTGACAAATTTTCTTCCTTGAAAGTCTGTACATGTCATTTAATGAGATAGAAATATGCCAAAATGACACTTTTTACACATAAGGCATGGTAAAGGACAAAATCGAGACTTAAAAACACCTTAAAACATCTAAATGACCACATTAGGATATTTTAAAGATAATTTTGACCTTTTACTATGTTTTACTAGGGTTTACCAACTTTGACTTTGGTTGATTAGGTAATTACAAGGGATATGAGCTTAAATCAAGGCTAGAGTAAGGATAAGTAAGATGATAGACCAACATGACACACCCATAAGAAATATGGAAACCTTCTTCAAAACTTTAAAAATTTATGGGTTGACCCAATTTGACTAAAAGTCAAATTTGGTCAACACTTTTTGGTAATTCCTAGGGGTAACATGCCTGCCTATGTTAAGGACCAATAGCCTTATCCTATCCTTTGGATAAAGGGAGTAAAAATTCACTTTAAAACAATAGGACCAGACCTTGACTTGACCAATAAGACAACTTATTTAACTCAAAATAGACAAAGTAAAGAACAACACACAAAAATACCAAGTAAACACACAAATCAAAGACACACTTGTGCTACTATGCTCTTGGGGAAAACAAGACACAATAGAAAAGGAAACTAATTATGTAAATTCAAATTAAACATACCTCCCTTCCTAGATCAAAATGTAAGTACCTTGAATATCTTTCCTCACTAGATGAATGAGGATGGCAAGCATGCTTCCTTTTGGATGTGGTATTAGATGACTCATGTTTCCTTTTTACTCTTTGGCTTGGCATGTCATCTAATGGAGTCATCTCCCACAAGTATCCAAGGTAGATGGATTCCTTTTAAACATATAAACATGATGCATACTATTGTCCTTTTATCTCCTCATGATATATTTGAATATCTATGAATGGGATAGTTTATTGAAAAACTATGTCTTCTTGAAGGATCCCATTGTACTTCTCATTTATTACAGCCTCTTCAAAGTCTTTAAGAAGTGTTGTGTCATAGCTTTGTAGTAGTGTTTCTTACTCAAACTCTTCCTTGATGTTGGTGGGATTAACTTCATAGGTGGCTCTAGGATCAACTTCTGAACCATCTTTAAAAGGCCTAAGATCATCATAGATTGATCCATCATGATCTAGACTCTCTTGATGATGATGTTCCTCAATATATGCCTACTTTCTAACATCTTGGGTTTATCTCATTAGGAGTTTTGTCTTCTCATATTCTTCGTACTCTTTGAATATTTGCATATAGGTCTGCCACATGTCATTCTTTTGAGACACAACATCTTGCTTGCCATGGCTTGTAGTCAGCACCAAAGGACTTTTAGTCCTCTTAAGGTCTTCAACTTCATTGCATATGTCCTCAAATATCTACCATAAGTCATCATCCTTTGACCGGTCAACATCGTGAAAAGGAATAACAAGAGAGGTTCCTTCATTTTATCCTATGGGTTCCATAAAAACCTCTTTTAAGACCTCTTCTTCAACATAAGGATGATCCTTTTCCTCATCATCACAATATGATCTCTCCTCACTAGTAGCCAACTCATCTTCATCTTCCTTCTTAGTAGTGCCAATATTAGGCATCTCAAAACTAGGAATATTAGCCCAAGAAGGCTCCTAAGGAAAAATGCAATCTTCAACATTAAAAGGTTAAAATAGATCAGCTAGAGGAGGTAGAAAGATGGGTTCAATGGCTTCTTGAGGAGGGGTGGGAGGGAGTTGAGTAGTTTCAAGTTTCTCTCCACTTCCAACTTCTCCACTTAAACTTCTCTTGTTCTTCTCTTCAAAAGCTTCCACTACCTATTTCCATCTTGGGAAGCTATGCTTAGAGTATTCTTCATGAGGTTGAGATACAAATGAAGGGGTGAATGATAGGTTTAGGAAACTTGGGGTTTCCTTGGGCTTTGCTTCTTGATTCCAACTTGGAAAAGTAGTCTTAGAGATTTCATTTTCTACTTCCAATATGGATTGCCTTAAAATCTGATTGGCCAATTTAATCTCCTTGTCAAGATGAGTCTCAAAACTCAATATTCCTTTCTCAAACTCTTCTCCAAATAATTCAACTTGCTCAATAGTGATATCCTCCTTCCTTTGGCTGCTCTATTGGATGGAATTATAAGAAGGGAAAATTTGGTGAATACATGAAGGACTCAGGGTATTTTGAAACATGGTTGCATTAGTATCTTGGAAAGGCATAGTTGACACATATGAAGGTTAATGTGGGATATATTGGGGCTGACAAGACTAAGCTAGTTCATGAGATATCAACCTCTCTTTTAGGTGGAAAATTAGGCCACAAACATCAAGCATCTAATAGAAAGACATTGCCAATTAGTTTTCTCTATAGGCATCCATTCTCCCTTGACTTGCTCCAAAACATTTTTCACACTTTTAATACAATCACTAGGGATGACTTGACCACAACCATTTCTAGTATCAAGGTTTAACATGTAGTATTTATAGAAAATGAGAGTCTTCTTGAAACTTCCAATGGAATGACTTGGAGAGGAAATAGGTGGACTAGGTGAAGCACAAACTTGATAGGGCTGATTATAGGTAACATAATATTGATAGGGATCATGACAAGTTTGGACAAGTACATGTTCATATTGAGTAGGAATAGGAAAAGAAGGATGTGTCTCCACAACTTGTGTTAAGCCAACTCAACATCAAAATTATCTATGAATCACTCATGAGAAGACCATAGAATAATAAAACAACTTCAATTATAGAACTTAGACTACTTTACTAGTATATTTAAGCTTGGATTCACCATCAGTATTTAGTGAAATTACCTCCAAAGGTTGTTATCTTGAGGAAAACACCAAAACTCCTCAAGCTCTTGGAACAAGATTCCCACTGGGCATACAAAAAACTATTATCACTTGAACTATTACCCATTGAGGAGATGACAAGTCTCTCCTCCTTCAAGTGGCACAATGTAACCACCTCAAGGCTGTGGGTCACCAAATGTGAGGTGGATCTCTAGATTAGGGGCTAGTTCCCCTTGATACATCACTATAGCTCAAACTTACTACTAACACTTGGAGGGATGCAAAGGGAGAAAGATAGATAAAATTAAATATAAACAATAGGAGGTGATACCCCAAATAATTTGCTTACTCACATCATTTAACATGCCCTTGGAACTAAGAAGAAGTTTGCACATACACTTTATTTAATGACAATCTCCTCTCTCACATCAATGTTTCAAGCATGGGGTCTTAGAGATAGCTTAGTATAAGAAGAATTAGACAATAGGAATTCTAAGAAAAACTATTGAATATAATACTCACTATACCTTAAATTCAACTATATACTTCTCAATAAATTGTAAAAGAGAGATTCAAAAACACACAAGGCACTAAGAAGAGTAACATGTGAAGGTAAACCAAAATACACTTGCACAAGAACAACAACCATTATGTACACTTATTAAAATCTTGAATGAGGTAAAAAACTATATTTATTATCTCAAGGAAAAAATTTGGTAGGGCTTCACCATACCAAGGTAGAGAGATCCCTACAATATCTCAAAAGGGTAAAATTTATAGAAATTATGAGAGGAGAGAGAGAAAGAGGAGCTCAAGAGTCATCAAGAAATTTTTAAAGAAATGATAATGAGTTAAAATAGTCATAAAATCATGTGTGAGATAGGTTATAAAGGTAACCAAGGAAAATTTTCCCTTAAACTTGTTCAACTCCTCCACATCTGGTATAGATTCCCTTATGCCTACATGATAAGCTGCCTTCATCATTTGCCATCAAAAAACTACCTCATCTCTACATACGGTCAAGTATAATGATGGATATAAGTGGGAGGGGTTACAAATAAGCCCTCACATGCAATTTATTAATCTCTAATCATTCCTATTCTTTTTTCCATGCACAATCATCCATGATAGTCCCAAAATGACCTCTTTCCATGCACTTCTCACACTTGGCACCCAAAACCCTTCCAATTCTACAATATTATCTATGAACAAGGAGGGATGACACTTCTCAAGACTATACATAGCATCAATTTCATTAATCAATCCTTAAAAGGCTTCTCAATTAGAGCTTCACCATTTTTCACTAACTGTTCACTATCTATCCACTAGACTGGCTAAAATAAGAGAGGTATTAGACACACATAATAGTTTATATAACTCATAAAATTTCCATGGATACTTATAAAAATTCTCAATCTACCTCCCAAAAGTGATTACACCTTTTGAAACTCCTTCATGCCTACAAAACATAAAAATTTGTCAAAGAAAACCCTATTAGACCCCTTCTGTATGGGTAGGTTACACCTTAATTTATTGTGTCAACTCCCTAGAGAGTCCACTACATCTTCAAATTAGTTTAATTTTATTTACACCCTATTTGGATGCTTTAATATGCTTCTTTCTCCAATCAGGTTCTTAAGAGGGTTTGTAAGGGGTTTGGAGTGGTATCTAGTCTTAACATTTGTTCAAAAATAAAAGATGTTATAATTATCTCCAAATTCCAATGATGGATTATTAAGGACCCTATACATAATATCCAAATAACTCATCTTACCATGCAAAGCATCATGGGAGTTCTAAGCATCTAAAGTTACCATTTGAACTCCTTTCCTACATTATGTGAGGGTTTGAGTACACTCTAATCCAATATATGGATTTTTGGTGGACTTTTATACAACATAAAACCTTATAAAACTCTAATATACTCCCAATAACATATTCAAATTGATTTCAATAGTAACCTAGCTCTAAAATGATGATGCATTGCTTCTAAGTACTAGGCCTAAAATAGGTCTAACAGGCCTTACCTAAAGCTCTTGTTCAACTTGACCCTATAATGAATTAATATAAAAATTTAAGGTTAAAACACCTCTACTTCACTCACATATACATTAATCAAATCACTATAATGGTTCACCAAATCCAAAACTAAAAGCAGTTCCTCCCTTGAGGTTAGGTTTGCACCTTACCTAGATACCCTACATTTAATCCTTCTTGTCCAGGCCCCCTTATCTAGATTCTAAAATTATATAAAATTTTACCATTTTTTTTAATGTGTGATACATATTTAATAATTATCATACAAGTTTTAACAAGCTTTTGGTGAATCATTTTAGCCTTTTCCCTCAAAACTACCCTTTTATACAAGGCAAAAGTGCCCTACCTCTGAGATAGAATAGAGGAATGTTATCATATTTTATCCTCAAAAAAATAATTTTAGGTTGTCCTAAAAGTTATGAGGGTAATTTTTACCAAATTTTATCTTTCAATTCCAAGTATAAGACCACCAAATCTCTCCATCTCCTAGGTAGACTTTTCTTAGGTACACTATCTGCAGGGTATGAGGAAGTGGATTGTGTTTTGCTTGTTTGGAGCCATTTGATGTTCAATATGATAATTTTATATGGAATATTAATATTTAATGATAAATTTTTTAATTTATTCAACATAATTATATCCTTTTTTTCTCTTAAACACATTGTATGCCCTTAGAAACATAGGACTAGGCTTACCCTGTTGACTGAGACAACCTCTTTTCCTCATGCTTGTATGTTTCCATGTAAATATTTATCTTAAAAATAGTATATAAAACCTCTTATTATACTATTATAATCATATTACCCTTGTTTATATAACTTTTATCCCCTTGAGTGACTATAATCCATCATTTAACCATCATTGTTTACTTACAGTCACCTTCAATAGGGTATGTGTGTGTATGGCCTACAATTTATCTTTAGTCATGTGTTTAGAGGTCATTAATAGGGATTTAAAAACCAATTAACTCATTATAATTATTTTATCCACCTTTAAATGGCTAAAACATTAGTTAGATCCTAAACGAACACTACCTTACTTCAAAACTAGCTGACTGAGACAATTGCCCTTAACCTTGTTGTAGGTCACTATTAGGTTTTTTAATGCTTGGTCATGTATTTATTTATAATTAAACATATTTATATAGGTAAAATTATGTGTTTTTAATTTTTGACTTACTTTATTGTTCAAAAATAGCTCAAACTATTCCCTTGACTAACCTGAGACCTAGTTCTTCAAAACTCTACTTGTAGATGCATGTTCTATCCTGTGTATGGACTGGGAGTGAGTCTAGGGGGTCAAAAGCACAAAACACCATATTAAATTAATTTTTTAGTCCATGGTTTCAATTTTAAACATTTATAATCACTATTATATGTAATAAAATCTTAGTTTTTAACTTTGGTTGAAGGAAACCCTCTTTTGGTTCCAAACCTGTAGATGTTATTACGTGTTCCTAGTGTGTTTGAGCATGACTTTGAGCATATTGAACACCCCTATCCACTTGTTATCATCCTTTAAAACTTGGCATGGAAATTATCTATTGATAGGTATATAAGACCAAGCTATCACTATGAATCATAAGATCTTGTCCCTTCACCATGAAAACTTCAAAAAACCTTGAGGAGTACTAGTTTGGCCCTTTAGAGAAAGGATCCCTAAATGTAGTATTGAGAGTTTTAGAATGGTTTATACCTTTGTATACTTACTTTATCACTAAAAAAAATAATTTCATCATCTCTTTGACATCTTAGGACTCTAGGGAAGCTTCAATTCATTCCTAAAACTCTATGGATGCCCCAATCCCCTCTTCTCTCACCTGTAGGTGGACATGTCTTAGTAGGCAGATTAGACCTAGACAATGATCAGGGAGTGAAAAATGTGAATGGTCAATTGAACTAGTGCTTCAAGATTTATATCAAGATTCAAAAATTAATTATTTATGTTTCAAATGGATGAGGACCACTTATTAAAAGCATCAACACACCATGATCTTACAAAGAAACCCTTGGAAGTGCATCTTGAAAAGTTTGTGGGCAGAGAATGGAATTGGAAAGAACATGGTTTCAAGGTTAAAAATGAGTTTAGAACCTATCCAAACAACTTAAAATAAATTATCACACCATTAAGGATATGAAACAAGTGCCAATACTTCTTTTTCAATGTGAATTCCATTTAAGAAGGCATCTGAGACAACTATAAGTGCAACATGGATAGTTTGCAAGCATATGTAAGCCTAGAAGAGGCTTATTAAGCTAATGAGACTTCAAAACCAATAATATGATGAAAAAACCTATGAATATTCCCTAAGAAACATATGAAACTATCAACTTATCAAATCAAAGCAAAATTATCTAAAACTAGCTCAAATAGTGACCCCTCTTGGATGTGAATATATAAAAATCTACTTGGAGTCTAAGTGATGGTTCATAAATAATAATCCATAAAAATAAGAAATGTTTAATTTAAAATTAATTAGACTTAGATTAATTTTCACCCCCAAAGGCATTCCTCTCAATTCCAACTGTACGACCCATACTATGCATCATAAAATGATTCTCCTTAGCTTGCAAGGATAAAAAGGATGAAATAGAAGAAAAATGAAATTTATGATGAAAAATATTCACATAAAGATTTTAAATTAAATTATGGATTTGAAGTGACACCATCCCACTTTTTTTGTTGAAGTAGGACTTCCCAAGTCAATACAGTGCAAGTAATGGCCTAAAATCAAGGAAAAACTACCTCTTTCTGCATATAACTACTTCTTGGACTGAAATCTGAGGGATAAATAACATATACTAACCTCCTCCATTTTAGTATCAATCTTGGTGACAAATTTTCTTCCTTTAAAGTCTATACATGTCATTTTATGAGCTAGAAATATGCCAACATGACACTTTTTGCACATAAGACATGGTAAAGGACAAAATCAAGACTTAAAAACACCTTAAAACATCTAAATGACCACATTAGGATATTTTCATGATAATTTTTACCTTTGACCATGTTTTACCATGGTTTACCAACTTTGACTTTGGTTGCCTAGGCAATTACAAGGGAGATGAGCTTAAACCAAGGCTAGAGCAAAGATAAGTAAGATGATAGACCAACATGACACACCCATAGGACATATGGAAACCTCCTTCAAAATTTTAAAAATGTAGGGGTTGACACAATTTCAATAAAATTCAAATTTTCTCAACAATTAATATAAATATAAATATTTAAAGTGCATAAATATATAAATATTGAAGGGCACATGTCCCAAACTTTGGAGAAAAATGTGAGTTTCCACCTGGTAGTTGAGATTAGCTCAACCATGAAACCCAATCATACTTATAGCCTCATGATAATGAGTGAACCAAAGTATATCACTCTATAAATATAGTGAGGTTGGATGATGTAATCAAGTCCAACATATAAACTTGGAAAGATTTAAATATTTAATCACCTTAACCATACCAAAAGTGAACCAAATACTATAATAGATTGGCTCAATAACTATTTATAAAAATCCAAATTGTGAGTATTTGTAGAAGTATTTTTAAGTCTAAAACTAATTTTTTTTCTTAAAATTAGGTTCTATTTACATGGAATATGCATCTCATATATGTCTCATGTTAAAACTTTGGTATAACAATGGTATCAATATATAGAATTATACAAATGTGTATCTATATCATATAACTGTGTGATTTGACCAATTTAAAAATTATTCAAATGTGGATAACATGTTTCCATAACATGATAAAATATAATATGAAACTAAAAATTGTTGTAAGTGTGGATAACATGAATTTAAAACATGCCCCTACTGTATATATGAAATTGTGATAAATGTGGAAAACGTGTTTCCAAAACATGCCCCCACTACAATCTGAATCTGTGACAAATATGGAAGACATGCCTCTATGGCATTCCACCACTAATATGCCCCCCATTTTTAGTGAGTAGAAGTAGCAACTGGTAATTACCTTACCTCAAAAATATAATATAGTCATGTAAATTATGAATGTATCATGTAACATATAGGAGAAACATATCTAGGTATATATGTCATTGAAACACATAAAATGTGATCACATCAAAGCCTAAGATGCTTGCTATAGATCATGGAAATGTATAGAGAGTAACAATACAAGATCAAAAATAAATCAAGAAAACTCACAAAAGCACTCAAAATCAAGTCAAAAGATAATGGTCCAAGGATAACTCAAACAAGGTCCATGTTCAAATGCCGAATAATCAAATGGACTTGTCTTAGTCAAATGTCCACAAAATAAGGAATGACATATTAAAATTTCCATACAAAAAGTAATTCCATATTCAATTGTTAAAGAGGCAAACAAAGGCAAATGGGTCACAAATAATAGATCATATTCAATTGCTCAAAAAAGCATGATAATAGTAAGGTAAAACACTCAAGTAAGTGCACAAAGGAAAACATAAGCAACCAACATAAACATATAATATTATCCCATGGATCATATTATTAGGATGTTCACATTATTAAATCATTATTAACATAAATATTGTTAGTTTAAAAATATTACGTTAATAGTTTTATGTGGTATATTATTGTTGTGAATAACAACAATATTATATGGGGTGGTTTTATATAGTTAGTTGGTTAGTGTGTGAGAGATTGAAGGGATCCCACTATCATGAGTATAGGAAACATATATCCTATATAACTTTGTAATATCTCATATGTAATCAATTGAATAGATTAATTTATATTTTTTTTTGGTATTATTTATACTATAAAAACTCTAATTTTTACCAATATCTAGTATCAGAGTAGGATATTTGTGATGGAGGTTTAAAAAAAGAGAAACAATGGTTTTAACTTCACTCCTATAGATGAGATAAGAATATATTTTTTATTTTATCTCAGTTTTATCATCTATTATTATTGATTTGTCCATCTATGCAAGTGATTGAGTAATCTAAGCTTTGCTTTTTGCATTTGCCTCGAGTGATTTATTCCTAGTCTTTTATTACCAAAAAATGGTTTGATGGATCTCTTCAAATATGGATCCCACTTAGATGCCTAATTTTTTTTTTGGAATAACTTGCATCTACTTTTCCATCAATAGTTTTACCATATTATTATGACCTACCTATGTGTGCAATTTTAAATAAGCCAATCAATGTGAAAATATTCTATAGATTTTAGTTTACATGAGAGACGTGTTTTAATTCATCAACTTGTTTAGATCTCCATCACCAATCCATCTTATTATCAACAAATCTACCACCAAAGCTTGATCTATTTGTATACATGAAAAGGAAGGCCCAAATTTCTCCTTTGAATTATAGATAATTGATTCTTGATATTCAATAATGATAGAGTTTAGTCAATGACCAATAAAAATCAAAGGACATCCATTTGCATCATTATTTATAAACTCCAATAATATGACACCCAATCCATGCATTTAGTTTTTAGTTTTCATAGATCTCTATGCATAATAATCTACATGTTACATGCTCTTTTCCCATGTGTAGATATGATACATACACCATTGGATTATTTGGTTAAAGTCAATGAGTCCAACTTCAACTCTACCATCACTCTATGAGCCTAAAATGGGGACCTTGGCATTAGACTCAATGAGCATCCTGACACTATGTTCATTCAACCCGCCACTTGTCTCTATCAAAATAATCAAGTGTGCAACATTAATAATCAAAAGTTTAACCTTTTTATAAGGTTTTATTTTCAAGTTAATTATAGGAATCTAGGTTTATATTTCTCATTTGATAGGTGGTATCATTTTTTTGTGTGATTATCATGTCATTATACTTTGAGTCTTAGGTTAATTTTGGTTTATGTTAATAGTTACAAAGTTTTTTTTATGTCTAGTTTCAAAGAGTCATTTATTTTTCAAAGTAAAAATAGATAAAATATATAGTATTCATGTTTATATGCAGCTCATTACTTTATATGTAGTATGTTCAAAAAAAATTTAGTCATTATAAAATATAATTTTACAATTATTAGATTTTTTAAAAGTTAAATGTTGTCAAAATAGTCTTGATAATATTTTAGTCTTGTATATCAATATTGTTAAAATATGTTCTATGTTAAAATATTATATTGTACAAAATAATATTCTTTATGAGTCTTTATTATTGTCAAAATCAAAAGTCTAAAAAGTGTCAAAGTTAAAGTCAAGAGTGTTCAAATGTAAAAGGATGCATTATCACTTGTATGCAATATCCTAAGTCAAATGTTAAATATTTCAATCTTGTGGGGGAGATCCTATTCCATTTATAAAAACATTAGCTTCATTGACATATAATTTAATTAATAAACCTCTAAAATTAGAGGTCAGAGGTAATAGAGTTAGGAAGTTTTAGATCCTCTCGTTAGCTACTAGTGACAGGGCCACTTTTGCTTTAGTGGTGCATTTTATTTTTAGTTGTGTATTTGATTTAAATTTTGTGTGAATAATAATAGATGATGTATAAATTTTCATATTTGTAATAAGTGAACAAAAAATTCCTTTATAATTTTCTGAAAGTGTAATAATGAAGAGAGATAATAACTGTACTGCACATCATGATGTGGTTTATGGTAAGCCAATTGCAAAACCATTTTTTCTTGGTTGTTGGTAATCCAATTGAAAACCTTCCCATTTTGTTTTTTGGTAAGACATATTCAAAACCATCAGTAAGTTTGTGATTGTTATGAAAATCATCAAATAATGAGTACAAATGTAGATATAGGATTGATGTTTTCCCCATGTTCACATTAAGGGGGTGTATACTAGCATTAATAATGTTCATAAGGGGTTGAATATTAGGGTGTTCACATTATTAAATAATTAATAATGTAAATATTTTTAGTTTGACATTAATATTTTTGTGTGGTATATTATTGTTCTGAATAACAACAATACTATATAGGGTGGTTTTATATAGTTAGTTGGTTAGTGTGTGAGAGATTGCAGGGATCTCACTATCTCGAGTATAGGAAACATATTTCCTATATAAATTTGTAATATATCATATGTAATTAGTTGAATAGAGTAATTAATAATTATTTTTTTATTCCCTATTAGTCTCTGGTGTTCTTTCCACTATACAAATGATGATTTTTACCAATATGTGTTAGCATAAAATGATAAGTACATAGCATGTAACGTACATAGTGAAATATATAACCAAGAATAAAGGTATTTGTATGTAAATAAGCTAAAACGTGATAATTTAAAATAATCATATAATAATATAACCTAGATATATCATGATAAAAGAATCAGATGCCCCTAATATCCACATGAAATAGTAGAGGGAAGGCCCAACATATGAAAAATCCATAGATAATTTATTTATTTATGCCTATATCACACTCAAAGGATGTGTGAAACACGTGTATATATAAATAAATGATATTCTATCCAATAACATGGAACTAAAAATATCGATTCCAAGCAGCCAAGAGAAAATTTTGCTATTGAAGATATTTTTTGATTTTTGAATTGTTTATTTTTTAAGTATTTTTTGAATATGAGGAGGAAAATATAATAATTCCTCATCATCAAAAGGTGTAGGATCACATGAGAAGTTTTTCAATTATTTATTATAGTGATGCATCACTAATTCCTCAATTTTTATGTTTAGTGCTTTGTCAAAAGCTAATGGTGCAAGAAGAATATCATATACATTATGTTGTATGAGAATGTTCATACCCATAGTAGTAAAGGTGATACACATGTTTATAGTATTTAGCTTTGTATTCCAATTTTCTAGTAAATGTTTGCCAAGTTTTAATTTTAAATGTAGCTCGTAACCTAATATCCATATGCTTTCAAGGACCACATATGATAGGTAAATGTTGTATCCTCAAGATTACGACATCAGTGGAGAGTATATTAGTTCATCTATAGTATGTCTGAGGTATTAGAGAAATAAAGTGATACAATTTTTATCATAATTATTCATACAAAAAGGGAGATGTTGGCAATACACACCATCAATATGAGCATTAGTAGTCAGATATTCATGCTTTGGCCACTTTGAAAGATGGCTCTCTTTTGGAATATTTTAAGTATTTTGTATTTTCCATGTTTCAAACATAAATTATATGCATATTTCATTCTTGTATTTTTAAATTTGGTTTCTCAATGATTCACATTGATTTATATTTTTGGGTGAATATTTTGTTGTTAACTAACTAACAACAAAATGGGTATATCAACCATAGCACAAGGAGATTTATACAACAAAAATTACAAGTTTACCATAGCATAGCGAGATAAATCTCTCCTCTCATCAAGGGGAGGTTCCCTATAAATTACTATATATTAATATAAACTAAAAATAGACTCAAGGGTGAAATTACATCATCCATCTCTCTTTTTTTAGAGATGATGTTGACAAAGTAAATGTAAATTTCTGTGTAATAACTGAAAACAGTCCTCTTCTTTCAAAAATGGGATCTAGTAAATAGTAGGAAAACTTTTTGAGTAGTAATGAGATCCACAAGAAACCCATGAAATCCCAAAGTCTTTCATTTCTTCTTTTGCTGATTTATGACTAATAAAATTGTAGGATGAAGCGAAGCTCAAAGTCTTCACCAAAAACCACAACAGAGTATAAGATCACAAAGGATAAAAGTAATACAAATCCTTTCTAATATCCTTTTCCACCAAAACACAAGAACCAAAAACTAAAGGTAATTATAGTAGCACAAAGTCTTCATAATTAACTTTACAATGTCTTTGGATAATTTCCACACACTTGCTTGTTTAATCAAATAAATGAGATATTATTAGGAAAATGACGTAAGAACAATCTCCTAAATAACACAAGTTATTCCAACGCAAAGTCTAAAAATTAACTTGCTTTATCATTCATTCAATAAAATATGATTTACAATGTCAGGATTAGGATCACAATTGATTACCTTTGTATAAGCAACTAAACACAAAATTTAACCAGAATCAACAAGTAACTAGAAATCAGAAACAACACAGAATTTGAGAGACAATACAATCTTGTATTCAATCATCCAAAAAGAAAATACAATAAAGAAGATGCCACTTCTTCTTACACCTCTAAGGCTTCCCACACCTCTAGGACTTCCAGTAATTCTAAATTAAGAGTTCTCTCTCTTAATTACAGTCACAATAATCAACTCTAACACAGAGTTGTTGTTCACCTCCAACCAGTCAGTATTAATACTGCTAGTACACAAGTACTCAAATTACTTCAAGTAGATCTCCCTGATCTTGCTCCCTGTTGTGTTGCAGATCTCCTTTGACCTTGCACACACACACACACACACACACACCTGTAGATCAACCAACCTTACTTACCCATATAGATCTCTTTGATCTTGCAACAACCTGTAAATCAAACTTGATCTTACATACTCAGAAGAACCCTTGTCCTTGCCTCACCAATTCCTTATGATTCTCCCTACCAACACCCCTATGGATCTTCTACCAGATCTTGCTCTCACACAGATCTACTTGATCATACACACTTGGCACTATGGCACTATGAGGAGCCAACCTTGCTCTCTCTATCTAGCACACTTTACAATATAGCCCATGAGTCTATTATATAGATCCCATGCCAAAAAATAATTAGAAACACAACTCAAGACTAAAATTAGTCTTTAACATGCAAACAACTAGTTCATTAACAAACTGTCTGTGAAACTTGTAGTTTCAAAACCGCATAGGCAATTGACGTCGGTCCCTATCTGTCTAGGGATGATTGACATCGACCGATCTCTGACCGATGTCAGTTGCCCTATTGTTTTCCCTTGACTGACATCAGTAGCTATGACACTCAGACCTCCTCCATGTTTGCATCTGGGTGAAGCTTTTAGCTCCACAACCTAACAATCTCCCACTTAGAGATAAATAGCTGCACCTATACCTGTACCTATACATCTTTCTAATTTGTTTCCTAGCTTGTATCCCTCTTCAAGCTCAATCTTGAAGACCAACCACCACACAACCTATGATGCTTCACCTGACACTACCGGCTCTGATCTGCACATGACCATCTTCGGTACCTACCTGTTCGATGCTGGTTCCACCTGACCAACACTGGTAACTGCGTTCTCCTGTGAGTGATGATATTTTACCCATGAGCTCTCTTTAGATCAACACCCTATCCAAACTGCCCTACTCAGAGTTATTCAGCCTTCTCCACTAATCTCTGTCCATCATCTCCTTCATAAACACCAAGGCTTTCTAGTTCTTAAGTTTGTCAAACACATCTGACTTCCTCTTAAGAACATGCATCTCTTTCTTGCTTATGTGACTAAGCCTACAAAGCCACATCTTCACAACAAAAGAAGAATCAATAATACAAGTAGGTAGATAAAGAGTACCTACTTTCTTACCACCAGCTAATTTAAATGCATCCACTGTGAGAGTTACTGTGCATCTCTCATCACCCAAATTTCCTATAGAAATAAAATTCCACTTTAGAACTAGGACATGCATGACATCCTTCAACACCCATGTGTTGCTCATCTGCAACTTCAGCCACACTTCCCCTTTGCCAACCATTTGACAAGGCTTACCATCCCCTAAATAAATCTCTCCAAAGTCTCCCTAGACATAATCATGGAAAGATGCTCTATTTGGGGTTGCATGGAAAGAGGCACCAGAATCTAAAACCCAAGATTCCACTTTATCCAAGGAATATACAAGAGTATCCTATGCAACAATATCTACAACATCTGCTTCTTCATTTCCTTCATGCTGATCTTCAACCAACCAACAATCTTTCTTTACATGCCCTTTCTTTCCATAATGTTAGTAGATTTTTCTGTTAGGCCTGGATCTAGGTCTCCTGCCTTTCTTAGTGTACTTTCTTCTGCCATTGCTATACTCCCACTCAATCAAAAAACCCTTGAGAGTGACCTATAATCAAACACAAACTTGCTCCCTATAACCTTAGCTCTGTTACCACTTTTTCAGGATTAGGATCACAATTGATTACCTTTGTATAAGCAATTAAACACGGAATTTAACCAGAATCAACAAGTAACTAGAAATCAAAAATAACACATAATTTGAGAGACAATACAATCTTGTATTCAACTCATCTAGAAAGAAAATACAATAAAGAAGATGCCACTTCTTCTTACACCTCTGAGGCTTCCCACACCTCTAAGACTTCCAGTAATTCTCAATCAAGAGTTCTCTCTCTCAATTATGGTCACAAAAATCAACTCAAACACAGAGTTGTTGTTCACCTCCAACCAGTCAGTATCAATACTACCAATACACAAGCACTCA
This sequence comes from Torreya grandis, assembly GCA_037957365.1. Lineage (NCBI taxonomy): Eukaryota > Viridiplantae > Streptophyta > Pinopsida > Cupressales > Taxaceae > Torreya > Torreya grandis. The sequence goes on along the minus strand of JARHVA010002883.1, from coordinate 248,649 downwards.
AAGTACTTCAAGTAAATCTCCCTGATCTTGCTCCCTATTGTGTTGCAGATCTTCTTTGACCTTGCACACACACACACACACACACACACACACACACACACACACACACACACACACACACACACACACACACACACACACACACACACACACACACACACACACACACACCTACAGATCAACTGACCTTACTTACCCATGTAGATCTCCTTGATCTTGCAACAACCTACAAATCAAACCTGATCTTACATACTCAAAAGAATGCTTGTCCTTGCCTCACCAAGTCCTTATGATTCTCCATACTAGTACCCCTGTAGATCTTCTACCAAATCTTGCTCTCCCATAGATCTACCTGATTATACACACTTGGCATTGTGGCACTATGAGGAGCCAACCTTGCTCTCTCTATCTAGCACACTTTAGAATACAGCCCATGAGTCTATTATATAGATCACATGCCAAACAATAATTAGAAATACAACTCAAGACTAAAATTAGTCTTTAACATGCAAATAATTGATTCATTAACAAACTATCTATGAAACTCGCAGTTTTAGAACTGCACAGGCGACCGATGTCGGTCCCTGTCTATTTGGGGATGACCAACGTTGGCCGATCTCTGACCGATGTTAGTTGCTCTGCTATCTTCCCTTGACTGACATCAATTGTCCTGATTGATGTCAGTAGCTATGACACTCAGACCTCCTCCATGTTTGCATTTGGGTGAAGCTTTTAGCTCCATAACCTAACATACAATCTGAGCTCAAAGTCTCAACAAGCATCTCAATTTGGGTAGATTTTTTGCTCTCAATTATCAAAAGATATCTCGATTACAAAAAAGATCAATCTTTTTACAAAAAGAGGCTCCCTTTATTTATAGGGAGAGACCTTGAAGATTAAAAAAACTTAAAAATATTTTCAAGTCGAAGATGGAAGTCTTTGTTGACTTTGGACTTTCCATCTTTTTACATGTAATTAAACATGACAAAAGTACATGTGCAAATGTCTAAAGCATTTACAAAAGTGCATTTAGAAAAAAGGAAATTAAACCAATAAAAAATTTATTCAATTTGTAGCTCCATCTTTCTTTATATGAGTGTCATACATGGTGATAGCCACTTGTATCCCAATACTATCTAAAGTAATAGTATTCTTGAAGATCATCTTAGCCCTGACTGTGGCATCTCTCACTGTTGTGACTGATTTCACATGACTAGTTAACCTAGTTTTCAATTTATCTAGAGTCAACTAATTATCCAGGACATTGTCCATAGAGGGCACTAAAAATGTTTTCTCCTCGAATTCCTTTTAGAACATACCTTCAAATTCTTGAATCATTTCTTCTACTAAAATGAACTAGTTGTCTTGAGTGGTAAGTTTGCAAGAAACTCCTCCAAATTATGCAATAGAATGATATCACTTTGTTCACTGAGGTCTCTAGAAGATTTGAGATCACTGATTAATTCCTTAAGCACCTGACTCATATATCAATGCTTCTTTAGTTTCAATATACGAGTCTCTATTAGCAATGATGCCAATTGATACTAGAGTGCTTATTTTTAGCTTCTTCATATCTGTCTATTTGTCAAGATATTTATCTGTGCTTTTAATATCCTAAGAAATGATACTGATAAGATCATTTAGTTATGCTCTCAATTTACTCATCTTATCCATTTTCTCAGAAAACTCTGCAAGCAAGGAAATCCCTTGTGTATGCATCTTGCCTAAGTAATCTTCAAGCACTTTTCCCTTGAGATAGGTCTTTTCTACCTTTTGAATCATGGGGTCATTGATGGAGATAGCCTCAAGAGTTAAATTTTTTGGAGTGAAATTAATCCTCTTTATGACCATAATCAATTATTCCAGCATTGGTTTATAATGGTCCTTCATTTCTCTTTCCCTATCAAATTTATGAACCATAATGTCCATCGCTGATTTTAGGTCACTCTTAGCACTTTTGTTAGTTACCTTCCCCAATTCAATTCAGGAGATAGAGTAGTCACTAATATAATTTTTTTCAACAGTTACATCTTGCAAAGGTCTAGCAACTTCCAAAAAGTCCCCCTTATGTTCAATCATTTTTGAAAGTATTTTTAGCTTTTTAGGAGTCTTGACTTTGGCTGAAACCATTCTAGTGTAATTGAAGTCATCTAGAGAGATGGCCTATTTTTTCCTTTTAGGCATGTATGTTGACAGCCAAGGTGGGAGAGTAGAAGCACTTACATTAGCAATAGTCATTACAGTTGGCATCACTGGGGTAGCACCTACACTACAGGTGGAAACAATGGGTGCAGTATCAATTAAAACCACACCTACTGCTGAATGGTCAAGGGCAGAACTATCTCTGATAGTAAAAGATGGAGATGACAAACTGGGGATGGATCCTGATGAATGAAGAACATCTCTAGAAGTGCTCTGACGGTCACCAAAAATAATTTTAGGAGAGGCAACTCTAGAAGATGGAACACTGATTGGAGAAATAGGTGAAGGAGTTACATAGAGTTAGTTGGGTGAAGAAGAATAAATTCATACATCTAGCTATACACCTGATTGTGGAGATAGAGTTTCCTTTCCCTATTGACCTATGGGCCTATCATCAATTTCCATCTCTTTCGTTACTAGTTTTTTGATTCTCTACTTCTCAACTTCCATGTCTGTTGTTTTCGATTCTTTCTCTATAACTTGTGACTTCTTTGTCACAAAGACGATCCTAGGCTTATGTGGTCTATCAGAAGTAGGGACATCACTTTTATTCTTTGTCTTATTTTCTTCCCTTCTCCTTATTTCTTCTTGAAACTCATCTTCTGACCCTATAATGAACTCTTTCAAAGTGATTCCCTTATTTACTAACCAATCATTGGTGTTCACCAATATTGGTTCGAATCTCATTCTCAGGGAAGTCAACTCCTTCTAAGACCATTAGATTAGGGGAAGAGGAGCATTGGCGACTTATTCAGTGTGGTATTTATTATTAATCAAACCTCCATCATCTAGTAGATTTTTAGGGATATCAATGAGCCCCATATATTCTATTTGCTCAAGGGACAATCTACTATAGTCCATCTTTCTAATGTCTTCAGCTATCCTCAAATTGACCCAAATATCTTTGATCATAGGCTCATGAAATTGGGTCTTCCTCTGGATTATATATTTCACACCTCTATAGTAAAAATTTGGCCTCTTTTTAAAATTCTTCATGCTTATTAGTTGCGTTTCAATATCCATTTATCTAGCTTTTGTAGTAGTCAATACTGAGAATCTGCCAATTTCAATTAGGAACTTGATATTGGGTTTCTTGAGTTCCATCTGCTTATTGTGCATGACAAAAATTTCCTGCACAACTCCATCAAGACCAATTTATCTGAGGGGAATCTTAGAAGCATATAGGGATAACCTTAGAAAAATCCAACTCATAGATAACAAAAAGTAGGGAACAACAAGAACATACACCCAAAATCATTCACGATAGTCCAGGCTTTGTCTGACACTCTTTTCTATTCAAATTAGGGATAAAAAAACACAAAAATACCATGAAGAAAGCATTGTTTACCCTTATAAAATGATGGGTGGAACCCTTCAATTTTAGCTGAGGATAATATTGATACACTAAGGTTGTTTTCCTATCTCCTTTTGATGTTAAACTTGGGAAGGTTTTCGTTGATGCCACAATATACACTAAGTATGATGTCATATACAATTTGGAGGTAGTGGATACCTTCATCAATTTCTCATTCAAAGCATTGCTAATTTTTTCTCCCCATAAAATGACTTGTTTTCCCTAGAGAATTATCTTAACAAAGGGGTACATCCATTTGTGAAACTAAGAGGAAGAAGGCAAACCTTGTACTCTGGTGAGAAGAGTGATCAAGTCACCAACTTCTTCTATGAAATCACTCTATGGAAAGTTTTGTGGCCATCTGGACAAGTTCACTCTGGGAGTTTTGAACCATATATTATTTATCACTTTCTTCACTCTTTTGAGATATTTGTCATATTCCTTTTGTGCTTCAAAGAAGTAAAGTTCAACACATCAGTAATGGGAGGGCACATGAACACTTTGTCGATGAACTCAGGGTCTAGTCTAATCACCATGTTACCACTGATGTCTAACATAGCCCTGGTATCCTTATTGTAGAACTAAGTGCACTAGAGAATGAAATTTGTGTGGTGAGCCACTATAGGAAAATAAGAGACCAAATGAATATTAATTTCAACTATCTTCTTCATTTCATGGCTGAGATTGCTTGATTTGGTTCTTTCTATGAATTTGACCATATCCATGTGCCTGATCTCTATATCTCTAATGTCGTCGATATTAGATGTAATCAAGGTGATTGGGAAAACACCTTGATACTTGTATTTCATCATCTTCAACTTCTTCAGAGAAACCTTAATCATTTAGAATAACTTTTGTAGAAAGGACATCGTCGAAGAAGGATCCTTGAGAGAAACTGTAACAAGAATCATGATCGTGCAATTAGGGGGAAAAATTGGTAATCTGAGAAAATTACACGTTGATGATCATGACTATGATAATGCACTTGAAAGGGATAAGGCGTGAGTAGGTCAAAGCATCTAAAAGGGAAGTAGGCTTGGAAAAATGAGAAAATCAAAATTTCTCAGAGTTAGGAAAATCAGAGGGGAAGCATGAAGGGGTGGCAAAAATTGCTGCCTTTGCATTTTGGTAAGAGACTTTATGCATAGGTGCCAATTTTTACTGCCTGTGCATGTTGAGGATGAGTAGTCTGAGCATAGGTGGTAATTATTATTGCCATTACATGTAAAATTCATGCATGGGTAGTAATTATTGCTACCTATGCATATGGGGCTATATCATGTAAGGGCGGTAATTTTCACCACCCTTGCATGTTGATAAGAACTTCGTGTGAGGGCAACAAAAATTACTACCCTTACATCGGTGGAAAATGAGTGAGCTTTGATGGAGGCAAAAATTTATAGCCTCACTCAAATGTGAATGGATAGTGTAATGGCATCGAAAATTACCACCCTTACATGGGATGAAGTAAATTACATAAAGGTGGCATTTTTAACCACCATTACACCACTAAAAATGGCCAACAAAAACTAGGGGGTGGTTTTTTATCGTTAACGAGGAGTAGAAGGAGGAGGAAAAATGAAGGAATAGATAAAAAATGACGGAGGGAAGAGAAAGAACAACTAAAACTTTTAAAAGAAAGGGAGAACAAAAATAAAACATAAAACAAGGAAGAACACAAAACCTTACCTGGCAAAAATCACAGCCCTATGCTTGATTTTAGAAAAAATGTGATCCCATTCATTTGCACAGTTGATTGGATGTAGGGAGGAGAAGATAACCTGGAATGGTTCAAAATGGTTTAAAAGGTTGAAAAACCAACCCCAACAACTTGGTGCATGTGGCCATAAATGTTGTGTGCATAAATTGAGATCATGCAGGGGTGGCAAAAATTGTTGCCTCTGCATGTGAGGTTGAAAAAGGATGCAAATGCAGAAAAAATCACCGCCTTTGCATGGATTGGATTGAAAATGCAAGGGCAGTGATTTTTTCCACTCCTACATGAAAGAATGCAAGGGTGGTAAAAAACATCACCTTTGCATGGGAGGAAAACCACATGCAATGGTGGAAAATAATGCCACCCTTGCATGTGAGCTACAAAAAAAATGCAATGGTGGAAAAAAATGCCGCCCTTGCATGGGAACCAAAAATCTCACTAACTCTTTGAAATTTATCAAAATTTGACGTTCTGATCACATCAAAATCATAATGATTTTCACATTTTTTGTGAAATCACAATGAGGGAAGGTCACAAACTTTTCAAGGATGTCAATTGACCAAACTTGAGATCAAGAAAAACTTGTCTCAAAAGATGAACTTAGAGTGAAAAATACGAAATGGAAAAGTTTCATAGGGATTGTTCCAAAAATGAGCGTAGCCAATTTTAGGAATAATAGTTGGCTCCTATTAGGGAATTCCCATTGATTGAACCTTGAAATGATTGACGAGAGTAGAAACCAATCTCTAAGTGCCTTCATCCATGCCATTGGGCCACAGAGTCAAGGTAAAAAATAAAAAGACATGAAAAACTAGATGAAAACAAATAAACATAAGAATATATAAGTGTATAAGTGAACTCATATAATACTTCAAGTATTGGAGTGCTTTAGATGTTGCCCACTATGAGGCAACAAGAATGGCATTCCATCTTGATATTATAGCAAGAAGTTATTTTCACCATAGACCTAATGAATGATAAATGGACCTCTCCACAAATAATCAAATTTACCATGCATTCTTTTTGGTTCTCTCCTCTTGTCCCACAACAAGACTTGATCTCTAATTTAAAAATCATGAATCCTTGTTCTTTTGTCATAGAGTTTCTTCACCTAATTTTGATGTGCAGTAATCCAGTCCATTACCATGGTTCACTGCTCATCTAGTTTGGTTAAGCACATGATCCTTTTATCAATAGAATTATTAAAAGTTGAGTCTTTGATTGCCTTTGCCAACCTTAGGGATGGTAGTTTCAAGGTGATTGTTATCTTTTCATTCAAACCATATAGAAATTGGAATGGTGACATGCTTATTGCCCTCTTGGGTGTAATCCTATCTACCCACAAAGCATTGAATAATGATTTATGCCAAGTCCTCTAATTATCATCTACCCGTTTCTTGATAATAGTGACCAAATTCTTGTTGCTTGATTTTGCTTAACCATTTCCTTATGGATAGTAGTCAGAGGAGTGGGAAAGAATAATCCCATAATTATAGCAAAACTCAGTAATCTCATGAGAAGAGAAACAAGTAACATTATCTGTTACAATCTTAGCTGGGACCCAAAATCGGGAGATGATATTTTATTTAAGAAAAGTACATACAACTTTAGGAGTAGCATGTTTAGTTGGAATGGCTTCCACCTATTTGGTAAAATAGTCAGTCACAGTGAGAACACAGTCATGTCCAGCACTTGAGGAAGGGTTCATTGCACCATTGAAATCAATATCCCATTGTTGAAAAGGTTCTTCAATCATCACTAACTTAAGAGGTAACACAACGAATTTAAGTTTCTTGATGAATTGTTGACATAATTCACACGTATGTACCCATTTGTATGTATCCAAAAATAATGTAGGCCAATAGTATCTTGCTTGTAGAATCTTATGGGCTATCATTGGTGCAAAAAAATGTCCTCCACAATCCAAATTATGGAAAGAGTCCAAAAGTTTACCTTGTTGTGCCTTATCAACGCAACAAAGAAATACCCCTTCAAGGCTTCTCTTGTAAAAACCATTGTCCCACAAGACAAGTTAGCAGCCTTTAACTTAACATTCCTTTTTTCTTTTTAGGATAGATGGGTGGGACACTCACCATATGTAAGAAAATGAGTGATATCAAAATACCATTCATTAGTAGTAGTGACGAAGAGAACTATAGGCACATCTTCGACCTTTGTTTCTTCATTTTATATTTCCCTAGGGATATTATTAACAATCAACTGGCAGAGCCCCTTTCCCCACACAAGTTTGGTAGGTTTGCTATCAAGATTAAACTCCTAAATTTTAGCAATCAAATTCCCCTTTTTATTACCAAACTCCTATTGATTTAGAATGGACTTCACTATTGTCTCAGGCACTAGAACAATAGTATGTGAATTCAGAATATAGAATCTGAAATGCTTTACCACCTTGACCATGGAAAAAGCATGCTTCTCCATATTTGAATAATTCAATTCGTGAGCTTTGGGAGGATAGCTCATGAATATATGGGAGATTCTACACCTTATTTGTTTTTTTTAACCAAAATAGCCAAAAGTGTATGCTCAAAAAAATAGCTATATATTACGAAGTCTTTGGTATAATCTAGACAAATTAGGATTGGTGTGTGGGTGATCAATTTCTTGATATCTTCAAATACTGACTTTTTTTTTTGCAGTCCAATAGAAAGTGGCTTTACCCTTCTCATATTGACAATGTGGTGAGTCTTCTCTACAAATTCCAGAATGAATCTCCATAGAAAATTCACCTTTCCAAAGAAATAATGAATGACAGTCTTAGTAGTAGGAAGAGTAAGGTTTTGGATAGATTTGACTCTTTTTGAGTCAATTTTTATGCCTTCTTAGGATATAGTGTAACCAAGAAGTTTAGCTTCTGTAACCCCAAAAATTGACTTCTTGGAATTAAGAGAAATACCACTTTGCCAACAATGTTCTAGCACTTATTGTAGATGATGCACATGATCAAGATGATGTTTGGAAAAAATGGTCAAGTCATCAAGATATACCACAATAAACTTCCCCATCTCATCTCTGAAGGCAAGATCCATCACCCTTTGGAAGGTAGCACTAGCATTGATCAAATTGAAAGGCATTCTGTGACATGCAAAAGTGCCCCAAGGTGTAGTGAAAGTAGTTTTATGTTGATCTGCTTCATTGAATTCTACTTGATTGTACCCAAAAAAACCATCTAACATTGATAACATTTTTGAAACAGTCACTATTTGCAACACTTGATCCATGATGGGTAGAGAGTAGTTATCTTTTAAAGAAGATTGATTTAGGTTTCTGAAATCAACACAGATATGAATTTCTCTATTATTCTTTCTCACGGGAACAATGTTAGCAATCTAGGTGGAATGATGGGTTGGAAAAATAATTCTTTCATTTAGCATTTTTTGGATCTCAGAAAGGATAGTACCTAATATTTTGGGGTTGTATTGCCTTTGTTTTTGCTTGTAAGGCAATAACCCCACTTTAGGAGGAATTTCATGCCGAATTCCCTCAAGCCTAAAAGATTTCAAATCATCATAAGAATATGCCAAAATATCAATGTAATGGTGAAGAAGAGTAACGAATTTGAGCTTTTCATCAGAAGTGTAACAATTCCCAATGTTAACCATCTTGAGATTTCCTGTTGTACTCAAATTCACTTGATCAAATTCCTTGGAGGAACTTGAATCCATTTTTCATTACTTGACATACATGTCATTCTTGTCAAACAACCTCTCGAGAGAAACCAAACCTTTTGGAATTTTATTCCCCTTGAGTTGAAGGAACTCCTCACCAATTTTAGAATTTATTTTGGGAACTAATTTCCATGGTGGAGATTCACTTTCTTCAAAGTAAAGTTCCTCAAAGCTATCCATCTTTTCCATAAAAGTAATGATTTGATTGTCATTATTAAAGACCTGCCAATGACTGGCATTATTAGGTACACTTGGTCAAAAGACTAGCTCAATAGTGTACTTGTCCCCTTTAAAATCTTTATGGAGAACCATGAGGGTTGCAGAGACCACCAATGAATCTACACGATCATTGAATTCTCTCAGCATAGAAAAAATATTGAAAGCATCAAAAATTTCAATATAATCCCATACTAGATTGCGATAATGTCATAATATTTCATTTTTTGTTTTATATAGGTTCCTTACCTAACAAACCACTAGTTCATTGTCTCTTCAAGCATGAAGAATCTTAATACCTTTAGCATAAGCAACTTTCAATCCAAGTAGTAAAGACTCATACTCGGTAGTGTTGTTAGTATTTTTGAACTAAAACTTATATGAATAAGGAAAATTTTCTCCTCGAGGGGAGATCAAAACAATTCTATCTCCAAAATTGGTAGAAGAGCAGTTGCCATCAAATTCTAAAATCTAGACATTCTTAAAATTTGATCTTTTCAAAAAATTCTCTTTGTTATTCAGGGAAGATCCTTTGTTGTTTGAACTTTGCTCTAACAATTCTTCTAACTTTGCATCTAAATTATCTGAGTTGTCACTAAAAGGACTTTTATCTGATGAGATGAAAACATCTTCAATAGTCAAGAAATAATTACCCATTCCTGATGATTCAAATAAAATTTGAGCTTTAGGATCTGATATTTGGGTGATTATATATTTCAACTCTTTTTTAAAAAGAATTTTTTTCATGATGCCTTTAATAGGTATCCTTACTTTAGACAGGTCCATATTCAATTCTCCACTTACATCCTTGTAAAAATTACACCTGAGTAGAATGCCATAAGAGGCTGGAACATCAGCTACCAAGACTGTCATTTTGATCTTCTTCTCTAGAAAAGTTACAAATGCAAATTAGGCATCTTTGATTTGACCTAGGAGTGGTACTTGCTTGTTCTCCATGGAAAAACATCTACAAAAATTCTTAGTTAAGGTAAGACCAAGACAATCTGCTACCTTGGCAGACATAACATTGTCAAAAGCCCCAAAGTCTATTATACAGTTGCTCAACTTATGACCATTTATCAAAAGAGAAACATAGAAAGGTTCTTTTTTTTGGGGGTAGTAGGAGGAGTAGTGAAAAGATTATTCTAAGTGGATTTATTATTTGAGGAATCATGAGACACCTTTGGAAAATCTTGTCCTACAGGGATGGTTTTATTTTTTACATATTCAGCTAGCCTATCAAACTATTCAAGATTAGCTCTCAAGTACTCAACTTCAGTCATTAAATATTAGTCTTTTTAGCATGATAAATTATATCAAATAACTGAAATGAACTAGAAATAGAGGAAGGAATTCCATCATCCTGATCTTTATTGGGTGTGGCACTGGTCTAAGAAATAGAAGTAGAAGGTACATGATGGTCTGAGGCACTTACTTTCTTATTAGTCACCGGGTCCTTTGATTGAAAGGGTGGTGAAGTCCCCCATTTAGTGATTGAGACTACTGGTTGGGGTTATCTTGATTTTCCTTTATCAATTTGTTGAGCTGACTAATTTTGGGACCTGGTAAAAATGGCATATAATCTATCAAATACTTCTTCCTTCTAGCTTCATCTTGGTAATTTTGGAAACCAATGTTGGAATCACCAGCTAATTATTCTTCTCCTTCTATGAAGAGATTAGCATCATCTTCTTGGTCCAACTTAGGTTGGAGTGAGAAATCATGTTCAACTTGAAGGTAACCAACTGCTGAGTTAGTCAGTGTTGCTTCAATGGCAAGTTTCTCCTATGGGGTAGTTAGATGATTTGGTTTCCCTTGATTTTTGGCAGCATTGCCTTGATATGACTGGTTCTAAAATGTCCTCCTTGACATATCCTAATAAGGAGGAGCAGACATACCTTGGGCCACTTGTCTTTTCAAGGCTAGCAATTTATTTGTCAACTTTTTCACCATAGGATCTGTGGTGCTTGTGGAAGAACTTTTAGCAGATGAAAAAAAATTATTTTTATTAGAATCTTTTCTAATCTTACCTACCAGGATAAGATCATCTTCAACCTTGGTAGCCAAATTTTGGGCTACAAAAAGATCCATAAGACTGGCTGCCTCAATGGAAAACTTACTTCAAGATGTTGAGAAATGATGAAAAAGCACTTGAGGTTCTCTGGTGTTGGTTGAGAAATCATAGGAATTCAATTCCTCAACTTATTGAATTTAGAAATGAAGTCTCACATAGGTTCATGAGGTTCATTATTCATTTACGTAAGCTAAGCCAACAAGGCATGTGCATCTTCAGTGGGTTTGAACCTAGCCTCAAACTTGGCCTTGAGCGTATTCCAGTTAGTTATAGTTTGAGCTTTAAGGTGATAAAACTAGTCTGCAACACCACCTTGCAAAGTTTTTACAAATAGTCTCACTGCTATATCTTCGTATTCCACACTTATCACACCACATGCTATGGAGAAGGCAACAATATGCTCATCAAGATGAACCTTCTCGTCACCATAAAATTTGGGGAAATTCTTTTTTGAACTACAAGGTAGTTCATGTAAAGGTGGGGCTAGATTGAGAGGACTAAAAGAGTTGCCCCAATGACCTTCGGCTACCCTGGTATGATGATTAAAGGGAGGGATAACAAATCTTGGTGGGGTAAGTATGGATAAAAATCTACTAGCACTAAAATTGGAAGCTTTGTTTAGTATTGGAGATCTGACATTAGTAGGAAGAATGAGATGGTGGAGGAGAGATCTCAAAATTATTTCACCATACTAACTCAAATATAAGATCAAAAATACCTTGAGCTCTCTGGCTTCGCATCTGCAGTGGATCTGCCTGAGTGAAAAACTAAACAAGGACTATAAATTCTTTAATTTGAAGCTTGAGGCTTCAAAGTGTGCATTTGTGTCTGCAGCAAAGTCACCATAAAAGTTGTTGGGTGAATATTTTGTCATCAACTAACTGACAAAAAAATAGGTATATTGACCACAACATAAGGAGATTTATACAAAAAAAATTTTAGGTTTACCACAACATAGTGAGATAAATCTCTCCTCTCATCAAGGGGAGGTTCCATATAAATTACTATATATTAATATAAATTGAAAATAGACTCAGGGGTGAAATTACATCATCCATCTCTCTTTTTTCAGAGATGATGTTCACAAAGTAAAGGTAAATTCCTATGTAATAACTGAAAACAATCCTCTTCTTTCAGAAAAGGGATCTAGTAAACAGTAGGAAAACTTTTTGGGTAGTAATGGGATCCACAAGAGACCCATGAAAGCCCAAAGTATTTCATTGCTTCTTTTTCCACTTTAAGACCAATAAAATTGTAGGATGAATCAAAGCTCAATATCTTCACTGAAAACCACAACAGAGTATAAGATCACAAAGGATAAAAGTAGTAAAAAGCCTTTATAATATCCTTTTCCATCAAAACACAAGAATCACAAACTAAAGGTAATTATAGCAGCACAAAGTCTTCATAATTAAATTCAAAATGTCTTTGGATAATTTCCACACACTTGCTTGTTTAATGAAATAAATGAGATATTATCAAGAAAAAGATGTAAGAACAATCTCCTAAATAACACAAGTTATTCCAACACAACGTTTGAAAAGTAACCTGCTTTATCATTTATTCAAGAAAATATGATTTACAATCTGAGCTCAAATTCTCAGGAAGCATCTCAATTTGGGTAGAGTTTTTGCTCTCAATTATCAAAAGATATCTTGATTACAAAAAAGATCAATCCTTTTACAAAAAGAGGCTCCCTTTAATTATAGGGAGAGACTTTGAAGATTTGAAAAAAACCTAAAAATATTTTCAAGTCAAAGATGGAAATCTTTGTTGACTCTAGACCTTCCATCTTTTTACATTTAATTACACATGACAAAAGTACATGTGCAAATGTCTAAAGCATTTACAAAAGTGCATTTAGAAAAAAGGAAATTAAACCAACAAAAAGTTTATTCAATTTGTAGCTCCATCTTTCTTTATATGAGCATCATACATGGTGATAGCCACTTGTATCCCAATACTGTCTAGAGCAATAGTATTCTTGAAGATCACCTTAGCCCTGACTGTGGCATCTCTCACTGCTATGACTGATTTCGCATGACTAGTTAGACTGGTTTTCAGATTATCTAGAGTCAACTGATTATCTAGGACATTGTCCACAGAGGCCATTGAAAATGTTTTCTCCTCAAATTCTTTTTGGAACATACCTTCAAATTCTTGAATCATTTCTTCTACTAAAATAAACTGGTTGTCTTGAGTGGTAAGTTTACAAGGTAGCTCCTCCAACTTATGCAATAGACTGTTATCACTTTGTTCATTGAGGTCTCTAAAAGATTTAAGATTACTGATTAATTCCTTAAGCACCCAACTCCTATACATCAATGCTTCTTTAATTTCAATATATGAGTCTGTATTAGCAATGATGCCAATTGATACTAGAGTGCTTATTTTTAGCTTCTTCATATCTGTCCATTTGTCAAGATATTTATCTGTGCTTTCAATATCCTAAGAAATGATACTAATAAGATCACCTAGTTCTACTCTCATTTTCCTCATCTTATCCATTTTATCAAACAACTCTATAATCAAGGAAATCCCTTGTGTATGCATCTTGCCTAAGTAATCTTCAAGCACTTTTCCCTTGAGATAGGTCTTTTCTGCCTTCTGAATCATGGGGTCATCGCCGGAGATAGCCTCAAGAGTTATAGTTTTTAGAGTGAAAGTAATCCTCCTTATCACCATAGTCAATTGTTCTACCATTGATTTATAATGGTCCTTCATTTCTCTTTCCCTATCAAATTTCTAAACCATAATGTCCATCACTAATTGCAAGTCACTCTTAGCACTTTCGTGAGTTACCTTCCCCAATTCAATTCAGGAGACAGAGTAGTCACTCATACCAAAATTTTCAAGAGTTGCATCTTGTAGAGGTCTAGAAACTTCCAAAAATTTGTGCCCCTTATCTTCAATCATATTTGAAAGGATTTTTGGCTTTTTAGGAGTCTTGACTTTGGCTGAAACCATTCTAGTGAAATTGAAGTCATCTAGAGAGATGGCCTATTTTTTCCTTTTGGGCATGTAAGTCGACAGCCAAGGTGGGAGAGCAGAAGCACTTACATTAGCATTAGTCCTTGTAGTTGGCATCACTAGGGTAGCACTTGCACTACTAGTGGAAATAATAGGCATAGTATCAGTTAAAAACACACATGCTACTGAATGGTCAAGGGCAGAATTATCTTCAATATTAAAATATAGAGATGACAAACAAGGGATGGATCTTGATGAATGAAGAACATCTCTAGAAGTGCTTTGAGGGTTGCCAAAAATAATTTTAGAAGGAGAGGTAGCTCTAGAAGAGGGAACACTGATTGGAGAAATAGGTGAAGGAGTTACATCAGGTGAGTTGGGCAGAGAAGAAGAAATTCCTACATCTAGCTGTACACCTACTTATGGAGATAGAGTTTCCTTTCCCTATTGACTTACAGGCCTATCATCAGTTTCCATCTATTCTACTGCTAGATATTTGACATCTACTTCTCAACTTCCATGTCTGTTGTTCCTGGTTCTTTCTCTATAATTTGTGACTTCTTTATCACAAAGATGATCCTAGGCTTATGTGGTCTATCAGAAGCAGGAACGTCACTTTTATTCTTTATCCTATTTTTTGTCCTTCTCCTTATATCTTCTTGAAACTCAGCTATTGACCCTGTAATAAACTCTTTCAAAGTGATTCCCTTATTTTCTAACCAATCATTGGTGTTCACCAATATTGGTTCAAATCTCATTCTCAGGGAAGTCAACTCCTTCTGAGACCATTGGATCAGGGGAAGAGGAGCATTGGTGACTTGTTTAGCATGGTATCTATTATTTATCAAATATCCATCATCCACTAGATTTTTAGGGATATCAATGAGCCCTAGATATTTTATTTGCTCAAGGGATAATTGACTATAGTCCATCTTTTTGATGTCTTTAGCTGTCCTCAAATCGACCTAAATATCTTCGATCATAGGCTCATGAAACTGGGTCTTCCTTCGAATTATGTCTTTCATGACTCTATAGTCAAAATTTGGCCTATTTCTGAAATGTTTCATGGTTATGAGTTACATTTTTATCTCCATTACTCTAGCTTTTGTAGTGGTCAATACTGGGAGTCTGCCAATTTTAATTGGGAACCTGAAACTATGTTTCTTGAGTTCCATCTGCTTATTGTGCACGACAACAATTTGCCTGCATGGCTCCATCAAGACCAATTTATCTAAGGGGAATCTTGGAAGCATATAGGGATAACCTTGGAAAAAACAAACCTATAGATAATAAAAAGTAGGGAACTGTAAGAACATACACCTGAAGTCATTCATGACAGTCTAAGCTTCATCTAACACTCTTTTATGTTCTAATTAGGGATCAAAAAGACACAAAAATACCATGAAGAAAGCATCATTTACCCTTCTAAAATGATAGATGGAACCCTTCAATATCAGCTAAGGATAATATTGATACACTGGGGTTGTTTTCCTATCTCTTTTCGATGTTAAACCTAGGAAGGTTCTCATTGATGCCGTAATATACACTAAGTATGACATCATATAGAATTTGGAGGTAGTGGATACCTTCATCAATTGCTCATGTAAAGAGTTGTTAATCTTTTCTCCCCAAAAAATGACTTGTTTCCTTTGGATAATTATCTTAACAAAGGGGTACATCCATTCATGAAATTGAGAGGAAGAAGACAAACCTCATACTCTGCTAAGAAGAGTGATCAAGTCGCCAACTTCTATGAAATCACTCTGTGGAAAGTTCTATGGCCATCAAGACAAGTTCAGTCTGGGAGTTTTGAGCCATCTATTATTGATCACTTTCTTTACTCTTTTAAGATCTTTGTCATATTTCTTTTGTGCTTCAACAAATTCAAGTTTCAACACATCAGTAGCGAGAGGGCACATGAACACTTTGTCAATGAACTTAGGGTCTAGTCTGATTACCAAATTACCATTGGTGTCTAACATAGCCCTGGTATCCTTGTTGTATAATTGAGTGCACTAGAGAATGAAATCTATGTGGTGAGCTACTACAGGAAAAGAAGAGACCATATGAATATTAATTTCAACTATCTTCTTCATTTCATGGCTGGGATTTCTCGATTTGGTTCTTTTTACAAACTCGACCATATCCATGTGCTCGATCTCTGTATCTCTAATGTCATCGACATTAGAAGTAACCAAGGTGATTGGGAAAACACCTTGATACTTATATTTCATCATCTTCACCTTCTTTAGAGAAACCTCAGTCATTTGGAAGAACTTTTATAGAAAAGACGTCGATGAAGAAGGATCCTTGAGAGAAACTGTGACAAGAATCATGATCATGCAATTAGGGGAAAAAATTGGCAATCTAGGAAAATTGCATGTTGATGATCATGACTATGAGAATGCACTTAAAAGGGATAAGGCATGAGCAAGTTGGAGCATCTAAAAGGGAAGCGGGCTTGGAAAAATGAGAAAATTTAAATTTCCTAGAGTTAGGAGAATCAGAGGGGAAGCATGCAGGGGTAACAAAAATTTCTACCTTTGCATGTTGGTAAGAGACTCTATGCATAGGCGGCAATTTTTTCCATATGTGCATGTCGAGGATGAGTAGTCTAAGCATAGGTAGAAATTATTGCCACTATTGCATGTAAAAGTCATGCGTGGGCAACAATTATTGCCGCCTATGCATATGGGGGTACATTGTGTAAGGGCAGCAATTTTCACCACCCTTGCATGTTGATAAGAACTTCATGTGAGGGAAGCAAAAATTGCTGCCCTTACATGAGGGGAAAATGAGTGAGCTGTGATGGCAGCAAAAATTTCTGCCCTCACTCAAAGGTGAACAGATAGCATAATGGCGGCGAAAATTGCCACCCTTATATGGGATGAGGTAAATTACATAAATGTGGCATTTTTCACTGCCATTACACCACTAGAAATAACCAATAGAAACCATGGGTTTTTTTTGCCATTAATGAGGAGGAGAGGTAGGAGGAAAAATGAAGGAATAGATAAAAGATGATAGAGGGAAGAGAAAGAACAACTAAAACTTTTAAAAGAAAGAGAGAACAAAAAGAAAATATAAAACAAGGAAGAACATAGAACCCTACCTGGCAAAAATCACTGCCCTATGCTTGAATCTAGAAAAAACATGATCCCACTCATTCGCACAGTCGACTGGATGTAGGGAGGATGAAAAGATAACCTAGAATGGTTCAAAATGAGGTTTAAAATGGTTTAAAAGGTTGAAAAGCCAACCCCAACAACTTGGCACACACAGCCATACATGTCACGTGCACAAACTGAGTTCATGCAGGGGTGGCACAAATTGATGTCTCTACATGTGAGGTTGAAAAAGGATGCAAAGGTGTAAAAAATTACTACCTTTGCATGGAATGGATTAAAAATGCAAGGGTGGTGATTTTCACCACTCCTACATGAAAGAATGCAAGGACAACAAAAATCACTACCTTTGCACGGGAGGAAAACCACATGCAATGGTGGAAAAAAATTCCACCCTTGCATGTGAACTACAAAAAAAATGCAACAGCAACAAAAAATGCTGCCCTTGTATGGGAACCAAAAAACTCAATAACACCTTGAAATTTATCAAAATTTGACGTTCTGATCACATCAGAATTGTAACAATTTTCACATTTTTTGTGAAATCATAACGAGGGAAGGTCGTAAAATTTTCAAGGATGTCAGTTGACCAAACTCAAAATCAATAAAAACTTGTCTCAAAAGATGAACTTAGAGTGAAAAACATGAAATGGAAAAGTTTCATAGGGGTTGTTCCAAAAATGAGCGTAGCCAGTTTTGGGAACAACATATATGATGACCAAAGATTTGATGACAATGAAAATATGCTAACCCATTTTTAGGAATAATTCTAATGCTTGATTAGTACCTATTAGGAGGTAAATATATCATGTGATGCTCAAATGACATAGAAAATATCATATCTGGTGTCTTGGTTTGTCTCAATCTACATAGTTTATTTTAGAGTCTTATGAGATAACTCCACATTATTTACATGATGTATCTACATTTTCCCCTTGTAAGGTTGACTCAATGTGTGTATCCAAGAGGGATATGTAGAATAACAAGAATTTACATATTCATCCACTATTTTTGCTTTTCCCTTATCTTGATTTGGTTTTGTATCCTCTCGAGGTGAAATTATATTATATGTACCAAGACCTCTAGGTTAGAATAGATTATGTGAAATATGCTCAAGTGGATCAAATTTTTATTTTGTCATATCATAGGCAACCTCATCATCACTGTCATAGTAATCTAAAACATGGCCATATTGTTGTTCAGTATTGGTCAATAAAGGAAGCTCAAATGTTTGATTTTCCTATTGTTTGGGTATTATTGATTCTTTTTGTAATGGTTCTTATTCTTGATGTACATCCATGTGTACCTTAATGTTTTTATCTTATTTGAATTTGGAGATAATCTATCCATTATACTTGACTCACCCATTTCATAAGTTTGGATATTTTTAAGAGGAATACATTGTGTAGGTGGTACCATTGTAATAATACCATATATTTCAAAATGTATCAATTTTAAGAATATGAAGGGATCATCATTGGAAGACATTGTCAATAAGGTCCCATCATGTATGATAATTATGCATCAATGCAGTGTAGATGGGATGGCCTCCATTATATGTTTTCAATGTCTACCCAAAATTAAATTACTATGTAATGAGTGAGACAATGATTTAAAATTAGTTGGAACTATTTTTGACCCCAATGTGATTTGACCAAATAAAGGACTTTGTGAATTATCAAACCCTTTGATGTGCATAACTAAATTTTTTAAGAAGTTTGGTGTTAATACCCATAGCAGTTATGAAATTCATGTTGCAAATGTTTAGGCCTAATATGTTATCAATGAATAATTTTTTTATTCCCTTGTTATGCATAGTCACTTGTATGAATAAAATAAAATCTTGGTTAATAACTTCTTTGTATGTAGAATCTAATAGATCAAAATTAATAATTTTTTTAATTATTTTTGAGATATTTCATAATATCCACAAAGTAATCTAGTTCAATATCACTTAGAACTTGGGTACCACATAATACTTCATATAAGATAACCTTATAGATAGTGGATTGATTTATAAGTTAAAGGATTGATTTCTTATCATGCATGTTGGTCAATTGGTCAACAAGGTCATATCTTTTAGATTTTATCATAATTTTTGGCTTAAGAAATAAATGTTATATATTAACAAGTAGTGGATTAGGCTAGACACCTTTACCTTTTCAAGTAGTAACAACATGGACTACAGAATCCATTATAATCCATGGGTAAATGTTGGGTGTGGGATAGTAGTTGTCACTCAAATAAGATCTAGGTGGAATAAATGGTTGAGATCATGCACATTGGCATCTAGATACTGACATTATAGGATTTCAAAAGGATTTATAAAGAGAAATTAAGTGTTACTTTTGATTTAAAACTCTCTCATTATATTGGCTAATTTACTTATTTATTTGTATTACATTTTTGATCAGCTTATTATAAAATCAAACTATTACTATAGTTAAAAATTATAACATAAAATTATCTACACATGCATCTGTATTAAAATATTGATATAAAAGGAAATATGATTTGAAAATTATGAATATTTTATAATCAAATAAATCAACAATCAATAACAACAAAAATAGGAAACCTTAGATTAACTTAGGGTTTTAAAACCAAAGGTCAGGTTCAACAAAATGTTTAACCCTAAAATATAGGTTAATGAATCTAGGTTTAAAGGGGATCAAGATAGACTAGGGCACAAGGGTGATAAAATATCTCTATAATAGGCTAATTAATTACAAACTCAAGCAATATTCCAAATTTAGATACTGAGATATGCTAAAAATAATAAGTACAACCAATGATTGATATTTTACTAAATGGAAAACAATGGTAATTATATAGATTATAGTGTATATGTGAATCTAGTGTAGAATAGGTTAGAATAGAAAAAATCTAGATTTTGGATCCATCGTCAGATTCTAAAAATTTAACCTTTGTAACCTCAGACACTTGTATCAACCTGGGATGGGTGTGTTAATGCTTTTATTCGACTTAGATACAAGTGTCCATTAAAAAATAGCTACTATCATCATCTAAAATTTCACCCTTGGGAGGTATTTCAAACCTTCCAAATTTGGAATAACATGAAGACAATCCTAAGTTATGGGTGGCCTAATTTTAGATTGAATTTCTAGGTTAAAGGGCTATCTCCCCTTGATGTATCACTTAAGCTCACAAAATACTCTACCAACTTTCTAGGAAAAGAGAGAGAAACATACTCTAATGGAGGTGATGCACTAAATATTTTTACCACTACCAACCAAAAACATATGCACTTCAACCATAAGACTAACCTCTAACAAACACTACTCTAAATTTGCCTCTTTACATCAACAAATCATTATAGAGGTAGTGAAAATGCTTTGGGATGGGAGGAATAGACAATAGGTGATATAGTGACACTAATGAATATAAAACTCACTAAAACTTTCATACTTCACTTGGACACTTCACAAGACCTACAATAAGACTTTCAAACTAAATATGAATGATAGAAAAGGACAACATACCAAGGAAGCAAAAATAATCACTTGATAAGATCAAACTAGTCATACATACACATTGAAACCAATCAAAGGAAGAGGTAAAAATAGACTTTTCTCATTGATCAAAATATTGAAAATGGGTACGGATTTGCCATACCTAGGTGGAGGATACAAACATAGCCTATCAAGGCTGAATTTATAGAGAAATGTGAGAGAAGAGAGAAGGGTGTCGAAAAGAGAAGTGGCAAGTGTACAAAAAGGAGTTGAAATCAATAAGGAGTTATAAAGTATCTCAAAAAGTCTTAAATTTACAAGTGTTCCTTTTTTGAAGATGTTTTATCTCCTAAGTGTCATGATGTTCCTTTTTGTTGCTTGACACCTTGATCTTCCTCTTGAAAACTACCCTTTATCTTAGCTTATGATGGAAAAATGGCACTCTTGACCATTAGGTCATGTTGAAATAATCTATTTCTCTACTCTTTTTCACCTTTCATCTACTTATGAACTATCCAAATTGACGTCTCAGTGGTAATCATCAAGTAACTCCTTAGGTGTCTTGAAACCTCTTTGTCTCACTAGGCCTTTCTTGCCCAAATAGCTCAAAACTTGATTTCATATTCATAATGGTAGTATCTCTCCATTGATGTCATATTCAAATCATATTACATCTTTAAACATTCATTTGGATTCATAAAACTCTCTCTAGGACTCCATTTTGTACCAAAAGCTCTCATTTGGCCTCATTCTTTGTAGCCCTAAAAACATGTAAACCTCTTTATGTAGAATAATTTACAAAGTATATTTTATAATTAAATACAATTTTAAAGACCTAGTATCCCTTTACATATCCATTTCAAAATTTAGGACATAAAACTAAGTGGAAGTACACTTTTTTTAACTATGCTCTCTCCTCTATTAGGCCTCCACACCTAAAAATTGAGTTTTGGCCCAAAATAACTCCCACACATGTGAAAATTATAGGAAGTTTTTTATTTAGTTTATATATTATAATACCATGCTCCTTGTCAATTTTAATCCCCTGAGACCCTATACAGATGGGTAAACCATGAAATGGTAAAAATCCAAGTCTAGGTACTTGTGCATGATTAAGAGGTAGTTGGAGTGTTTTTACAAGATATTTCAGATTATAGTTCTTTAAAATGATATATAAAGGTATGAAACACCTTAACGCAACTAAAAATTCTAAAGAGAGTTCTCTTGAGTGTTCAATAGGTCTGCATATAGGCCTTTTAGCTTGCAAAATAGTGCATTTCTTTCTTCTAGGCCAAATTGATGACTTGAAGAGATCATAAAACTTATTAGGATGGTTTAAGAGGTTATTATAATGTTTATTAACATTTATTTATTCTTTATATACCTATATACTTGTTTTAGAGGTCAATTCATACCCTAAACCTTCACAAACACACCTACAGTTGTGCATTTATGACCATTACATATAGTTTTGTACCTACACATGAAAAAATTGTTTGATAATTTATTAAAATGAAATATATAGGTCACCAAGTCAATTTATAGGTTTAATCAATACCTTATAAGGCATTTAAAGTCCACTTTCTTTCATCGGGTCAAAACTAGCTTTCTAGATAGTCTGTGAGTGCCTTAGGTTATTAAGGATGGTTCATAGACATAGGATATGGATGAACATACAAATTCCATGAATTTTTAATATATGTGGATTTAATATTATGTATAATATATCAATTCACCATGAAATTCTTCATGTAATATATGGGCATCTTAAACTACAACTCGGGTTGGCAAACTACACTTGTGAAGGTTAGAAGAGAATTTAGGCCTAAGTTACCATTTTGATGTTTGTTTTTGACTCCAAAATCCATAAGGATGTATAAAATACCCACCTTAATTTTTTCCCATGGTATTATTTTCCATTATATTCATTATACCTTCTTTATCTTTTATTTGCTTAGGCTAGGGTTCTCAAACTACTCAATGTTGGTGACCCTAACTGATTGTGTGGCATATTTTATTAATTATTTATAAATTTAAAGACATTATAAAATGTTAATTGTATTCTTAATAATATATTTATAGCCTTTATGTCTCAATTTACCCTCACTAACTAGCCTTCTTCACCAAATATACACATAGGATTATATGTATGACTTTAGGCTCAACAAGCCTAAATAGGCCTCTTAACCTTGTAATCCCTTTTATTATTGACTATGATTATATTATAGGGTAAATAACACTATAAAATAACTTTAAAATTATTTTATTAAACTCAAACATCTATCTCTCAAATAAAATACACCTTTCACTTTAAGTTGTCTTGTAGATGGCACATTGACTGTGTGTATATAGAGTTTTAATGAGGTTTATTTGATTAGTCTCCTTGATCATTCCTTCATATTCAATTTTTATCTCAAATTAATATTTTTAATATCCATTAATTCCCATAAACTCCCATATTACTATATGCATTGTGTCTCTTCAAGTTTGAAAACCAGTACTAATTTGCTTAAGCAAACCTATAGCTGCTCATTATGAACTATTGACTATTTTGACCTCAAGTCAAAATAAGTCAACCCACTATAGTTAAAAACTTGATATATGGGTATTATAATGTCCTATATGGTGTGTTATGGTCCTATCAATGTTATTTAATGTGCTATTTACCTTGATCATAGTCAAATTTTAGTCCTTGTACCATTTCATGTCATATAGGGTCATATTTGAGCCATTAATAAGTTTTATATTGTTTTAATAAGTATAAAAATGTCTATATATATTTATAAATTTCCCTCATTTTATTTAATTATTATACATGTCAATCTCTAGCTAAAAATTGTAGGAGTAACATCAAAACAAGAAGATCAATGGTAGTTTGGATAATTCTAATTGGCTGTACAGATTCTACAAAGGTTATGGAAAATGTGAAAGGAATTGAAGTGACCCTTAATATCTCTTGAGATTACTTTAAGACCTATTTATATTTTAAACACTTGAAAATTTCTTACAACAATTTCACTTCTCCATCGCTCCACTAGGCAGGCAAAAATGACTAACTGATTTTGGTTTAGTACAACCAGTAGAGGATGAGTCAAGTAAAATCCACTTGGTGGTATATATTAATCTTAGTATAATTAAATTTCATGGTATTATTTTTATGAATTATGATTTATTCTCTATGAACCATTGTTTATAATTTGGTTGCTTCTTTCTTCATGCTTATTCCACACCCTGCAAGTTTTCTCTTTATTTGAGTTGGTCCATACATACTAAGTGTTGTACATGGTTTTAATGAGTGTGTTAATTATTATATAATTTTTTAAATCCCTAGTTACATGTGTGGAGGTTAATTTATGAGCCAAACATCTCAAATTTCTAGTTGAGAGACACTATGGAGTCTACAGATAGTTTCATCAATTGTAGGAGCTTGCATCTTAGTTTGACCTTCATATAAATTTAAATACAAGTTAAAATGTTATGATTTTGTGTTTTATTTCATATTAATTATTCTCTTCTTGTGAAAATATGATTTTAAGGTCATAAAG
Source organism: Torreya grandis (assembly GCA_037957365.1). Classification (NCBI taxonomy): domain Eukaryota; kingdom Viridiplantae; phylum Streptophyta; class Pinopsida; order Cupressales; family Taxaceae; genus Torreya; species Torreya grandis. The sequence continues at coordinate 224,287 of JARHVA010002883.1, read as the reverse complement.
TGATCAAGAACATAGTCATATATGATACACAATCAGTTTCCTACAAGTATTCATCTATAAGTAGGTAAAGGAAGATATACATAATCATGATGATCAAATAATGAAGGTTTCAAGGTGATGAAAACTTTTAAAATGTGAAATAAACATGTTGGAATATCCAAATAGTCTCATTTAGATGCATTTTCAACCAATTCCTTACCCACTACCTTGTAGCTTGTATATGCACCTTCAATGATTTGACTGTAACTCCATAGAGGTTGATGAGGTTATAATACAAGTGTTTGAACTAGTTTGAGAGCCTCATAATGATTATAAATGTGGAGATCACAATATCATTAATGGTGTAGATCTAGGATGGGTTGTAAAACCAATCTACAATGTATACAGTCTATATCATAAATTCACATATAAACCTCTTGCATATACACCTATAGGTGGTTCATGGAGAAGTGGGTATTGCATGATGTTGTTTAAACCTTCCTTGAGGTATTGAAGCATTGATAAGACCATAAAAAATATAAAATAGTCAAAATTTAACAATCAAACTTGAATCTATGAGTTTTGAATCTATGAATCTAGGATTCCTTACCTTAAACTTTCTAAAATAGAGACTTGGCCCTTATTTTGATCCTTTTATGATGGAGCATATTGAGATACAAAGTAGTTCAATGGTTTAATTATGAGTTATAGGTATAAGGGAAGTAAGATAAAATGATAATATAAGTGTTTCATCCCAAAAGGTGATGAAAAGTAGGCCTCCTTATTATATATTCTTTCACTGTAGAATGCCAGTGTTCTCTATAGTGTGTTGAATTTCAAATGACCTTATAGTTCAAGGTGGCATGATAGAAGCATATCTCCATGTAAGGTGACCCAATTGACGTGAGAAGGACACTGGTGGTTCAAATAACATTGACATGGGTTTAAGTACATGTTATTGACCTATATCATCACCTATAGGTGTACTTTTGCCCTCAAAAAGGTCACCTATAGTTTGACTATAGGTACCTGCAAGCTCATGACATGAACTAGAGATGGGAACCCTTAAACATAAAAATTTAAAGTTAGATATGAATCCAAATACCTCAAATATACCATATGATGTGTAACATAGGGTCCAAGAGTTGAAATACAACCTACAAGACCTCTTTTTACTCTCATAATAGACATCTACATTTTGACTATAGGGTGGCAATGCAAGTTGAACACAACAGTTTGTGTGCTGGTCTAATTTAAGGCATGGTATGGAAAATTAAAATTATGAGATGAGACTAAAAGAATTAAATAAGGTCTTAAAAAATTTACACAAGGTATAATGCTACAATATACACCTACAAGCATGTCATTTTATGAGCAAATAACATAGTCATATAGCTTGCCAACTAGGACTATCCAAGTGGAAGGTATACATTAAATAATTTGGCATAGGTTATGATGATGAACATGTTTTTATTGCATAAAAAATAGTGATTTCACCCTCATGATATTTCTAGGATAGGGAATCAAGGCATAATTGAGTTCAAGCCTTAACCTACAATCAATAGATGAACCCTACACACAGTGAATGCTATATAGTTTGCCTTGAGGGTTTTTGAAGAATTAAATGGGATATTGGTGTGATATAATCATAAAAATTATTAAATATTGTCTCCATAACCTAAAAAATCCTCTCAAAGCCTTGGTATGACTAAGACAATAGGGAAATTTCCCTCTATTCTATCTCAGACAAAAGACACTCCTAGATAGACTACCCTGTAGGCAAGACATGTGAAAGGATAAGAAGGTGTGTTGAGAGATGATATAAAAATAAGGAAATGTTTAGGTAATATTTCAATAATCATTGATAAACATGATGAAGGCATTAGATCACTGAGAAACCAAACATGATGGCCTAATCATGCAAGGACATAGTTAGATCCACTAAGCCTAGACTAGGCTTAAATCCCTAAAGGGATGCAATCTCATTTCCAAAGTAAGATAAACATTATAAAACACTTTATTAATTTCATAATAAGGTATGAAATTGTTTAGATCCTTTAGTCTATAGGGGAGATCATAAATGGGTTATTTGTTGGCTTAAGAACAACTTAACGTGCATTAAATGTAGGGAAGAGCTCTAGAAGGTATCTTTGGAGGCTTATATCTGTACAAAAACATAAAATGGAGGTCCAAGGATTTTTAATATGATGAATAGGGTCTTATAAAATATTCAAGTGGATTTTTTTTGAGGTTTCAACATTAAGATTATATGAATAATCTTTAAGATCCAAAACATCTTAAAACCCTCCAAAACCCTTATTCATGACCCAATGGGAAAAAAGTAGATATAAATGCACTCAATATGAATATTATTACTTTTAAGTGATTTTTAATTGTATATAACTCTCTTATGCTCCTTCCCATTAGATTGGCTTCTACCCTATTTGTATAGATAGGGTATAAAACTAGTTTTCTTGAGAGATTTTGGTGTTTTGAAGGTATAGAAGAGTCTTAAAATATGAGGATCACTTTGGGAGATAAAGTGGTACATAATATAACTCATAATATCCATTTATTACTTAAATAAATCACATAATTACCTCTATAAGCAACTTCACTTCAGGGAGTCCAAACTAGCATAGTGAATGGAAGGTGATCACCAAGTGAGAAAGTGATAAGTCTAATTGGGAGGACTTTTAAGGTATACCTAATAGATTTATATATAATAAGACTATTTAAAGGTGTTATATCACCCTTTTCATATATATTTTTTTAAAACTTAAGATCACTTGAATGAATAGTGTGGAGAATGAGTGAAATAAGGATAACAGTGTCTACAGGCACTGAGAAAACTTGTCCAGAATAATACCAATGGCTAGGGACACATTTACTGGATTTTTTAGCTTTATATTAACCCCCCATAATATTTCAAATTTTTAAATTGTCCCTATTATACTTTAGAGTTCTCAATAGAATCCAATGAACAAGATAGTTTTTAAGAAGTTAGTTGAAGGGTCCTATGCTAAATTTGACGAGTTTTCATGCCTTAGAGGGAAATTTGTCCAAAGAGAAATTTAATTTTATATTTCATACTCTAATCCTCTAAAACATAAATAATTATAATACCTTGAAAAGTGGCATTGTGACCCTTGATCTCCATTTCTCTCTCTCCTCTCACACATTCTATAAGTACTAGCCATTTTGACTCTTGTTTTCTAATTCCACACCTGGTATGGTGAAGCCCTATTGGTTTGATGTTGTAATTTGCCTTTTAATAATACATGTAATATTTTTTGAGTTCATAAACATCTATTCTAAGTTTTAAAAGTGATGTATGGTGAGGTCTAGTGATAAACATCTATCATTGTCTTCTCTTTGTCCTTCCATGTTTGGTGTAATAAGTTCTCATTCTAATAGGTCATATGGAGTGTAGCTAGTGTGTTTAGATTTTTTAAAGTGCTCAAGTTTCCTTAAATTATGAAATATGACCTTTGGTCCACTTACATTGAGTAGTCTCATGCATATCACCTATATATTGAAATACTAATGTTAGAACATCTTAGGACTTTGAAACTAGAGTTGTAGGTCTTGTTTGTTAGTACAAGAATATGATGACATTGTGGAGATATTCACAGTGTATCACCCCATTATAATATATTTATTTCATGCATACTTATACCCCTTTTAAAAACAATAATTATTTAGTGTAGGTGATAAGCACTTAAAGGTCAATTCAAGAAACTAACCCTTAACCCTAGAGGTATACCTCTACTATACGTATCCCATATGCCTAGCAGTATTCTAGTGTTACCCAAATATTATATTAGGATTTAAAAAACTCTTATAAGGTGAAATATTTAGTGCCAATAGTTATAGCATGCACAGTGGTACCATTGTCCTAAAGACAACTTGTCAAGGTGAATGTTGGTCTTGACAACATCAACTACATATGGTGTGATACTCAAAAATTCGAAACTCCATTCAAGGTAAAATCTAGTTATAGACCATTATTTTATCATTTTTTGTGCTCATACTTCATGGTCCTTACTAGGTCATCTTATAGTAGAGTTTTTAATTCCATCAATACACCTCTTCAACCTAAACTTCCTCTTGAAGTTAAAAATCCTTAGCCTATTCTACCCTTTGAAAAGTGAGAGGACTTTGGTAGCCAAGAATACCAAGAGAATGAGGAAGAACTTGAATAAAACATGGATAGGTAGCATACCTTCCTAGATTTTAACACTGAAAACCCAATCCATCTTGATGCCTATGATGACATTCCCCCTAATGATACAAAGAGTATTCCTACATTCGATGGTGAAGGCCACATCACTCCTAGTGAGCACATTAGGGATATACCAAAATTTTGTAGTTTTCACAATGTCACTGAGGTCAACATTGTCATTAAACTCCTTGTCATTCCCTTTAGAGGGAAAGCACTTGAATGGTATAGTTAAATTTTCCTAATGGTTGCATCACAACTTAGGATGATTTTAGAGTGCTACTAATATTAGGGTTTGAGGACAAGAGTGACCACACTTCACTCATTCACCAACTCAATGTGATCTAAAGATCCCCCAAGGAGATAATGCATGATTTTAATGAGAGATTCCAATTGATGTGGTATAGGTTTCCTCCTCCTATGAGACCACATTATATATTTTTGTTTCCTACATACTTGAGGGCAATTGACATGGACATAGCCATCATGCTACAATCCATGGGTGGTTTCACTTTACCTACAACATATGACCTTGCCATTAGAGCTGATAATGGCCTCATACAAGCTAGGAGGTTGCCTCAAAAAGTTTCCATGCATCTAATTCCTAATATGACTACTAATACTCCAAGTGTTGTCCAAGTTCCTAATGTAAATTCTAAGTCAAGGATTGATCTTAAGAAGGTAGAAGATAAAATTTATTGGAAGGCAAGATATCAAGCTTTAGAGGCTTAAACTAGGTAATCTAATCTACAATAAGGTGTGCATCAAAACCATTACCCTTGTCATCAGAAATATGGTAAACAATATGGGAAATGTAGAGGTCAAGGGAAGCCTAATTTCAATAGGCCTACTAATGCATGCAATCCTACTTCAACATCCAATACAAGGGCAATGGTACCACTATATAGAAATCTGATCAAAGGAGAAGAGTGGAAAAAATATCAATTCATGGATGAAAATTTAGGCTGATAAAAATATATATTAGCTTAAGGAGGATTCACCCTCTACTATCTTTAGAAGATGAAGTCTTAATGCAAGCAAGTGAAGGTTGGCAACCTCAAGGAATAAGTTTCATTGAATTCTTAGTTGAAGACACTTATGTGATTAATCAAGTAAATTCAATTTCAAATAACACTAGAGATAAAAGGAAGGCTCTAGTATATTTTAATGGTGTGCCTACAAGTGAAAAAAATCCTCTTATAAGGCAACAAAGCATGACTACAAGCATGACAGTCCCTACTACTCCTACACCTACTTCAAGTCAAAATGTTGGAGGACGTACTCAAAGTGATTCAATAACTTAAGTTCCACCCACTTAATTACCTATTAGGATAAAATAGAAGGTAAAAAATCCTACTCTAAACATTATAGACTCATTAAAAAATGCTAAGGCATCTATCTCTCTTTGGGATATCCTTTACATGCTTGGCCAAAAGGAACTTTTAAAAAAATAGATGGCCACTATCCATGCTAGTACTCCATCATCAAGCCATGGCCATGGTCATGTTGCTATTACTAATGTTCCTAATAAAATTTTAGATCCATCTACCAAGTCTAAAAATCCTCCATCTTTCTAACTCACTCTCATTATGGAGGACAAACTAGTTCATAACTGCATAGTTGATAGTGGAGCTAACACATCAGTGACATCTAAGGTTGTAGTTGATAAATTGGGTATAAAGTATGAACCACATAGTAAAGGGGTGCTTCAATTAAATGGTACACATTTCAAGTTAGTAGGATTGATCAAAAGTTTGAAAGTTTTCCTTCATGACTACCCAAGTTTGCCCATCCTTCAAGACATTGTGGTTGTTGACTTGCCTACCCACTTTTCAATCTACCTCTCTAGAGATTTCACATCCAAGATAGGAGGATATCTCTCAATTTATTTTTCCTTTTTGTCCTTCAAGATAAGATATGGAAAAAATTTGATGATAAGAACTTAACCAATTTCTAGGTTTCACATTGATCCCTATGTAGAAGCAAGTTCCAATCTCAATTGTGTCATCAATAATAAAGATGAGTCTATTGTGGATTATGGTGCTTATTATAATATTGAAGGCATTTCTGATTGTTTCTAGATGATTATTATGTAGATGCTTATGAACATGATCCATACACTTATTCTAAGTAAACTGGCCGTGGCACCTATATCATCCATGAAGGATCATATGATAAATATGAGGTAAGTATTGATCATTATTTCTCATAAGCTATTGAAGGAAATTATTCAATTCATGTTTATGATGTGGATAGATTGAAGATCATGATAGATCACTATGATGAGAATAACCATGTAATTCATCTTGCACTTGATGAAGGAGCCCTTGAAGATGACATTCATGAGGAAGAAGATGGCCTATGACAAATGTTCAATGCTATAAGTTAGGAGTTTGAGAAGCTAGATAAGACTATTACTCCTCCAAAAAAGTGTGAATCTAATGATATTTTTTATAATGATCCTAACAATTAGGATGTTGAGTGTCCTATTAAAAAATAGAATAAGGGCTCATCAAATATGAGAGTGTACGTCTTATTGACATCAAATAACTTATAGTCATAAAGGGGCCTAGTGAAGTCAAGGCAGATGTGTTTGTGATTAAGGAAAAAATAATGCCTCAATATGAGGTATAATCACATTTATAGGTGTTAGAACATGGTGAATATAGACTTGATGATCCCATATATCAAGTACATCATTCCCAAGAAGAAGGCAAGGTTGAGGCAATAATCATGCTTCCTAACACTCAATTTGAGGAATGCAAATCAGATATGATAGAGATGAAGCGAGTTGAATAACCAAGTAAGATCCTTGGAAATAAATAAGGAAAATTCATGAAATCTCTAAATAGAACACTTGTAGATATAACAACATCCAAAGATGGTAAGATTTTTGACCACCAACATGAGAAAGTGTTTGATGATAAGCATGTATCACATGATAATTCTATTTCATGGAGCATCAAGGATGCAAGAGGAATCATATTTGACCCTAGTTAAATCATGGTGAGTTGTGTTTCACCTCAAGTTTGAGGTCTTGTAAATACTAGGTTAGGTGTGTGTCTTTGTTTCAGTTGTGTGTGTGTGTGTGTGTGTTCTATAAGTGTTCTTGAGAACACATGTGTTTCCTTTGGTATGCCTTGTTTTGTGTGTGTCTCTTTATTGTTTGGTGTGGTTTCAAAGGCATTTGAGTGTCAAACTTGTGTATAGGTGACTCTGTATCCCAATGGATAGGAATAAGCTATTCGTATGGGCATAACAAACATACCACACCTAACAAATTCACTAAAAATGTTGACTATTTTAACCTCAAGTCAAAATAATCCAACCCTTATAGTTTAAAACTTGATATAGGGGTCTTATAAGATCTTATAGGGTGTGTCATGGTCCTAAAAATGTCAATTAATGTGTTATTACCTTGGTCATAGTCAAATTTTAGTACCTATACCATTTCATGTCATATAAGGTCATATTTGAGCCATTAATAAGGTTTGTATAGTTTTCCAAGTAGATAGAGATGTCCAACTATTTATCAAAATCCCCCATGTTATTCTCTTGTTAGACATGTCAGTCTCTAATTGAAAATTATAGGAGTAACATCAAAACAAAAAGATCAATGGCATTTTGGATAATTTTAATTGGTTGTACAGCTTCTACAGAGGTTTGGCACATGTGGAAGGCCTTGTAGTGACCCTTCAACTCCCATAAGCTAACTTTAACACCTGGTCAACTTTAAAACACTTTAAAATGGATTAAAACCATTTCACTTCTCCATCATTCTATTAGGTAGGTAGAAATGACTAACCAATTTTGGCTTAGTATGTCCAACATAGGATGAGTCAAGTCAAATCCACTTGTTGATATATATTAATCTTAGTCTAATTCCATTTCATGGTAGTATTTAAAGGATTGATGAATTATTCTCTATGAAACATTGTTTATAAGTTGTCTTCCTCTTTCTGCATGCTTATTCCCACACTCTACAACTTTTCTCTTTATTTAAGTTGATTTATACAAACCAAGTGTTTAACATGGTTATAGTGAGTGTGGAATTATTTTTATAATGTATTTCATCTATGGTTACACTTTTGGAGGTGAATTGATGAGCCAAACATCTCAAATTTCTAGTTGAGAGACACTATGGAGTCTGTAGATAGTTTCATCAGTTATAAGAGCTTGCATCTCAATTTAACCTTCATATAAATGGAAATTCAAGTTGACATGTTATTTTTTATTTCATTTCATAGTAAGCAGTATATTATTTTGAAAATGTGATCTCAAGGTCATATACAGATCAAGAACACAGTCATATATTGTAAAAAAATAGTTTTTTGCAAGTATTCATCTACAAGTAGGTAAAGCAAGATATGCATAATCATGATGATTAAATCCTGAAGGTTTTGAGGTGATGATAAATTTTACAAGGTGAAATAAACATGTTTGAATTTCTAAATAATCTCATTTGGATGCATTTTCAACTAATTCTTTACCCACCACCTCGTACCCTATATATGCACCTACAGTGGTTTGACTACAACTCCATAGAGGTCTATGAGGTTGTAATACAAGTGTTTAAACTTTTTTAAGAGCCTCATCAAGATTATAAACATGGAGAGCATCATATCATAAATGTTTGAGATCTAGGATGGGTTGTATAACCAATCTACCATGTATACAATCATATATCATATATTCACATACAAACCTCCTGCATAGACACTTACAAGTGGTTCATGGAGAAGTGGGTGTTGCATGATGTTGTTTGAAGCTTGTTTAAACATTTGTTGAGGTCTTGAAGAATTGATAAGGTCATAAAAATCATAAAAGATTCACAATGTAACAAGTAGACTTGAATCTATGACTCTTAAGTGAAGAAGGTTAATTTAAGGATTTCTTACCTTAAACTTTCCAAAACAAAGACTTGGCCCTTATTTTGATCCTTTTATGATGGAACATCTTGAGATAAAAACTATTATAATGGTTTCATTATGCATTCCAGGTATAGGGGTAGTAAGATAACATGATAAGATAAGTATTTGGTCTTAAGAAGTGATGAAAAGGAGGCCTCCATCTTATATATTCTTTCACTATAGAATGTTAGTGTTTACTATAATGTGTTGAATTTCAAATGACGTTATAGTTCAAGGTGGCATGATAGAATCATATCTCCATTTAAAATGACCCTATTGAGGTGATAAGGACACTAGTGATTCAAATAAAATTGATAAGGTTTTAAGTACAGGGTCTTGACCTATATCATCACCTATAGGTGTACCTTTGCCCTGAAAAAGGTTACATATAGTTTGAATATATGTATCTACAAGCTTATGATATGAACCTAGAGATTGGAACCCTGAAAACATTCAAGTTGGAGATGACTCAAAATACCTCAAAGAGACCCTATTATTTGTAAGAAAAGGTTAAAGAGTTGAAATACAACGTACCTAACCTCTTTTTCTCTTAGAATAAACATCTACAGTATGATTGTAGGGTGATAATGCAAGTTGAACACGAGAATTTATGTGTTGGTATAACTTAAAGCATGGTATGGAAAAGTTAAATTATGAGATGAGCCTAAAGGACTTTAATAATGTCTTATAACAATGACACAATGTGTAATACTACAATATACACCTATAGGCATGCCATTTTCTAAGAAAATAACATAGTCACACAACTTGCCAACTAAGCCTCTCCAAGTGGAAGGTATACATTAAATAATTAGGCATAGGTTAGGATGATGAACATTTTTTGAGTGCCTCCATAATATTTATTTCACCCTCATGATATTTCTAGGATAAGAAATTAAGGTAGAATTGAGTTGAATCCTTAACCTACACTCAATACATGAACCTAGACACAATGAATGTTACATAGTTTGACTTGAGGGATTTTGAAGAATTGAAGGGGATATTGATGTGATATAATAATAAAAATTGGTATAAAAACCTAACCAATCATATCATAGCCTTGGTCTTACTATAATAATATGGTAAGTTCCCTCTATTCTATATCATATAGAGGGCACTCCCAGAAAGACTACCCTGCAAACAAGAAGTGTGAAAGGGAAAGAAGATGTGTTAAGAGATTATATAACACTAAGGAATGGTTTAGGGAGTTATTATAATCATATAAAAACATTAATAAGGCCTAAAAACACAAAGAAACCCAACATGATGGCCTAAGCATATAGGGACACAATCAAATCCATTAAGCCTAGACTAGACTTAAATCCTTAAAAGGAGCTAATCTCATTTCCAAAAAGATAAACCTTATAACACACTTGATGAATTTTATAATAATGTATGATATTGTTTTTATCCTTTATTCTATAGGGGAGATCACAAGTGGGACATTTCTTGGCTTAAGAACGACTCAAGGTGAATCGAATGCAGGGAAGAGCTCGAGAATATATCTTTAGAGGCTCATATCTATACAGATACTTATCATGGAGATTCAAGGAGTTAGGATATGTTGAATAGGGTACTAAAAAATATTCTACTGTATTTTTCTTTAGGTTTCAACATCAGGATTGTATGAACAATCCTTAAGAGCCAAAAAATCTTAAAACCGTCCAAAACCCTTTCTCATGACCTGATGGAAAAAAAGTAGATAGAAATGCACTCAAGAGGACTAGTATTACTTGGAAATTATTTTGTAGTTGTAGAGAACTCCCTTATTATCCTTCCCATTAGATTGGCTTCTACCCTATTTATATGTACAAGGTACATAACTAGTTTTCTTGATATATTTTGGTGTTTTATAGATACAAAGGAGTATTAAAGGATGTGGATAACTTTGTGAGATAAATTGGGACATAATATAACTCCTCATATCCATTTATTTTTTCATTCAATCACATAGGTACCTCTAGAAACACCTTCACTTCAAGCAATTGAAACTGACATAATGAATGGAAGGTGATCACCAAGTGAGAAACTAATAATATTGATTGGGAGGCCTTTTAAGGTATAATTGATGGATTTAGGGATAATAAGACTCTTTATAGGTGTCATATCAACCATTTCATGTATTATTTTTGTAAAATTGAAGATCACTTGGATGACAAGTGTGGATAATGAGTGAAAGAAGGATGGCATTGATTACAGGCAATGAGAACACTTGTCCAAAATAATAAAAGAATTTAGGGACACATATAATGCATGTTGGAGTTTTATATTAACCCCACAATCATATTTAATCTATTTTTACTATCCCTAGTCTACTTTGGAGTGCTTAAGAGAAGCCAATGATCAAGACAATTTCCAAGAAGTTAGATGAAGGGTCCTATGCCGAATTTGAGAAGTTTTCATGCCTTGGAGAGACATTTGTCCAAAGAGACATTTCATGGTATATTTAATAATCTAATCCTATATAAAATAATTTATTCTTATGCCTTGACAAGTGGAATGGTGACCCTTGAGATCCACTTCTCTCTCTCATCTCACACATTTTATAAGTACTAGCCATTTTGGCTCTTATTTTCTAATTCCACACGTAGTATTTATGAAGCCTTATTAGTTTGATGTTGTAATTTTACTTTGAATAATACATTAAATACTTTTTTTAGTTCATAAATATATTTTATAAGTTTGAAAAGTGATGTATGGTGAGATCTAGTGATAAACATCTATCCTTGTCTTCTCTTTGTCCTTTCATGTTTGGTGTAAGAAGATCTCATTATAATAGGTCATATAGAGTGTAGATAGTGTTTTTGGATTTATTAAAGTATTAAAGTTTCATTAGATTATACAATCTGACCTCTTGTCCACTTACCTTGAGTAGTCTCATGCATATCACTTATATATTGAAATACTAATTTTAGAATATCTTAGGACTTTGAAGCTAGAGTTGTAGGTATTGTTTCTTAGTGAAAGAGTATGATGATATTTTGGATATATTCATGGTGTATAAACCCCTTATAATATATTTATTTCATGCATAATTATACCCCTTTTCACAAAAGTAATCAGTTAGTGTAGGTGATGAACACTTAAAGGTTAATTCAGGGAACTAACCCTTAACCCTAGAGGTTTACCTCTACTATAGGCAATCCACAGGCCTAAAGGTATTCCAATTTTTCCAAAATATTAGATTAGGATTGAAAAACCTCCTATAGGGTGAAATATTTGGTGCCAATAATAACCTTGGTTACATTTTGGAGTTTAAGATTCTTATACCAGCCACTTGAACACTTCAATGATATTTATTACAATGTTAAGAGCTTGGTGTATTGTTTTGAAACCTCTTAACTTCGATAAGACGTTATATCTTCACAAACAAATAAGTTATACCTCATGTCTATCTAGACTTGGTTGTAGGTAGTGATTTTGTTGAGAATATTTTACAAATGAAGCTTTGAATTGTGACATTATTCAACTAGGTTATTGATACCTGATGATACTTAAAAAATATTCAATAATCTTTCACATTTAAACCTATATCTTAGAATTTATTTTATTATTTTCCCCTACCTAACCTTGAATGTATTCTTATTTAGTTATACATGTTAGTCTGTGTGGATTTTCCAATCCTTTAATGCATTGATATTTCAATGAGAGTACACTATGAGATATTATATTGTGGATAAATAGGTATTTATTTTTCTCTCATCATTCATGTACATTTTTTAACCTTCTACATTTTCCCCCAAGGTCCCAAACTATCTCAAATTTTTCAATGTTGTCTTTAGGTGTGTTTAGGGTGATGGGAGCATTGAGTTTTGAAGATACACCCTCTATACTATTTTTGAATTGTAGTCAAACATAAAAACACCATATTCATCACCTCAGACCTTATTCAAAAAATTTGATTTAAATTTAAATATAACTTCAAGAAATATAGACCTATAGGTATGAAAATTTGTATGTCTAAATTTATTATGCTTCTAAACCTCATATGATGGTTAAACTAGCTTAATTAAGATTGTGATCATCTATAATTTTTTTCATCACCTTATTTATGAAGTTAAAACTCCATTATAATCTTAAAACATGAAAAATAGGTCTTCTCTACTCCATTTTATAGGTAACACCAAAACACAACTCTCTAACATAGAACATGAATGCCATTAAAAAGCTAGTATAAAATAGGCAATCATAAGAATAGATTTAAAACACTCAACCATATATTAGAGATTTTTCAATGATGTCATGGAGGTAAATTGGTGAGTGGATGAAGTTCCTTGATATTTTATGTGATAATGATAAAGTGTGCAACATGCTTGTCCTAGTATGCTTGACAGATGCTTGCTTGATATTTAGTTTTGACATGGTTTGAAATGTTTAAGGATGAGTCTAAAGTATTGATAATGTGAAAGGGGTATTATCATTATTCAAGGATGATTAGAGATCTTGTGTTCATGAGTGGTATTTACTTGGTTCATCATTATTCTCATCTAAATATTTTGGTCTAATGGTAGAAAATCTGAGTAGGCAGTTTGATGACATCATATTTTCCATATGGAAATGAGTCAAGGGGATTTTATCATATGATTGTGATCAAATTAGTACATATTGCATATGTGTAATGTGTTAATTCTAGTTATGAAGTGTGATAAAATATATTCAAGTGAAAATTTGGACTCTCAAGCATTTTTATAGTGTTTTCCCATACTTAGACAAATTTACAATGTGGCAAGAAAAGCTAAGTAGGCATTTTGATGGTGGAATATCTCACATGTGTGTAAATTTAAAAATAAGGTGATAATATGGGTTTTTAAATTTTTTTTCCTATTTTATTTGTTTTAACTTTTAGGTTAAGCACTGAAGCATGACAAAATCTATACATGTACAAAGTTGGTCTTTCTAGATAATTCTTGACATAATTGGCTCTGTGAACTGATAAATTTGAGGAGTCATTTTAATGTCATTTTATCTCACATGTGTGAGGGTTGTAGGAGTATATTTTTATATAATTATATTATATTATGTAAGGAGATCATATGGTCTAAATTTTATAACTTGTGAGTGAATGAAGCAAGAGATATGACTATGCACAGTGGGTCTTCCAGACAGATAAGCAAGGTTCCCATACTTAGTCAAATTTACACAAGATAAAGTTAAAGAAACATATATGGAGTGTATTTACTATAATATGTTAGGATGGTGTGATATTAGGACAATTTTTTGATGCTTAACATTTATTAGAGATAAAGATTGAGCTTCTTCTAAGGATCAATAATTTGTGGGAGTTCATACATCTAGATCTATAGTGCACAGTAAGTCAAATGGGTCAATGTGTTCAATAATTAAACTTAGTAAAGATTGAGTTAATTAAAAAAAGATAAATTGGTCATTTTAATAAAAATATGTCTATAAGTAGTGAGATGAGGACAAGTGTTTGATGTTTAATGTCTAGCATAGATAAAGATCGAGCTACATACAGGAGATTGATGGAGTGAATTAAGTTAAATAGTCAAGATGAAGATCCAACGATGAATGCTGAAAGGTAAAGGATGAGATTCATAAAATAATATAGATGGTGCATGTTTAATCTGAGTAGTGAGGACTTGAGATGATAGTATAGTGTTTGAGGTTTAATTGTGACCATTTGAATTCAGATATTTGAATTTAACAAAGGAAAGATTAGTGCCTAGTTTTTGAGTCATAACTTATGGTATATGTAGAATTTGGCCATGAAGTAAAAAAAAAATTCAAAGGAATTAAAGGCACATCTATAAATATGAATTTTAAGGTATAATTGTTATCACAAACAAAGTTATTGGGCTTGAAAGTTGACTATGTTTTCATGTATGTCCTGTAAGTGACCTAAAAAGATTATTCAATCTTGTTTTGATGTTGTTTTGTTATCTCATTTTTAATTATATATTTTGGAGTGTTTTAGACTCCATGAGGATCATATATGTGCATTATTAATGTTTGAACATTTGTATATAGTATGAACAAATCTTAATAAGTTGATAGTGTATTCATTCATGATGTTCCTGTGCATCGGGTTAGTATTTGAGTTGATTGAGCTTGAATAGAAGAATGAAATGTTGAATTTGATCATTTGAGTATTAATAAGGTGTCATTTTTAGTTCATACATTGTTTTTATAAGTGTTCCTATGTTTATATTTTGCTTGTTATTGTGTTAATGGGGTGAATAGGTCTCCATGAGACCTATAAGAGCTAGAAGGACCTAATTGAAAGGTGTAGCTTCTTAAGGGTGACCCATGAGTGCTATGGCTGACCTATGTGGATGGTATTGAGTTGTGTCTATATGATATAGATGACTTAAAGGTTAAGGCATGCCTATTATCTGACCAAGATGGTGATGATCATGATTTCTCTATAAATGATCAAACTAAATGTGTTGGTTTATAGACTTTGAGAGAGACTTTTGTGTGGAATTTGTATTTAAGAGTATAGTGTTGTGAAATGAACGAAAGGATGGGTGCCCTATGGATGAGTTAAATATAATAACATATTTAGAACTATTTATATAACCTATAGGTCATAATTATGTTGGCATAATAGTGATCTTATTGTTTAAGAATGAGCAAAGGTGAAGAGTGATAATCAAAGGTCCATTATCAAGTGTTGAAGACATAATTTCAAAGGTGGATGTGTTAATAGGTTTTATTGTGGTAGCTCAGCATTTAAGTGGGTTATTGCCTCCTTATAAGGTAAAACTTACTAAATGTCTAGTTTTTATGATAGCTCAACTAGATAGGTATTCTAACACCTTGTGAGATTGTGGTCTCACTAAATAGGAATGGTAGTTCCTTGATTAGTTATAGCTAGTCTAAATTGGTTATTTTTTTTAGTAAGATAGTATTCCAATTGTAAGTTCTAGTCGTTTTTCTCCCCCAATAGGGTTTCTCACATATGTCATGTGTTATGTAATTGATCTTGTATTGTCTCTCTTTCTCATTGCTATGACTGATGTGTATTCTTCATGAATGCTTATGGTAATTGATTAAGAACTTGAAAATGATTAAAATTAAAGTTATATTTTCTAGGTTAATTGATTCACCCCCTCTTAGTGATTGTACCTCTAATAATTAGTATTAAAGTAGGTCCTTCATGCAAAGTTTAACCACTTGAAGGTGATCAAAGGTAAAATGGTTGACAAAGAGGTTATGGCTTGTATTCAAGACAATATAGTATTTAGTTTATCAAAAGTTAATGGTGTAAAAACACAAGTGCAAAATCTAGAGGCAACAATCAAGAATCTATAGGTTATGATGAATAAAGATCTCAATCAAAGAATGAAACAATTGGAAATTAAAGTCATGACTTACTTAGATGTATTCTTATCCAAGGATAACATGGATTTCATCTCCACCAAAAGGGTCAAGAATGAAAATTCATGGATCAGTAATGATCAAGAAAAAGGAGGTCAAATATGAACAATGTCTTCAATGGATGTTGCTTCTCCTGCTATCATTTTGGTCATAGCTATATAGACTAAATTCTCTCACTAGAGATCAAAAAGGATCTCATATGCTATAATTGTAACCAACAAGTTCATATAGCTAAAAATTATGAAAGAGCATTTTGGAAAAAGGATATACAATCCATTGACACTATCAAATGGTTTAAGAAGACTAAGTCTAAAGAATATAAATTTTGATAATGTGATAAAAATTAGTTTAAAGGGGTTGGTAAGGCATATACCTAAGATTTCTAAGATTCTTAATTCTCTTTGCAAGGCATGTCTTTATGGGAAGAAAACCAAGAGAAGATACAAAATAAAAGAATTATCCACTATAGATCCATTGGAGTTGATCTACACTAATCTATGTGGACCTATGAGAACTCAAATTATTCAAGGTAATAGCTACTTCATGCTTCTCATTGATGATTTTACTAGGATGACTTGGATATTCTTTCTTAAATAAAAATCAAAATATTTTACAAAATTTATGTCATTCAAAGCTCTTATGAAAAATGATAAAGGTTCAAATATAAAGTGTGTGATATTAGACAAAGGAGGTGAGTTTTAGTCTCATAAGTTCAATGATTTTTGTGAAGAACATGGAATAAGAAGACAATATTTTGCTACTAGAACACTAAAATAGAATGGTGTGGTTGGAAGGAAGAATAGGATTGTTGTTAAGATGGGTATAACCATGATTCAAGATGTAAAATTATTATATGGCTATTGGGAAGAGGTAGTTAACACTTTTGTTTACATCCTAAACATGTATCAAATCAAAGTAAAAGGTAATAAGACTCCTTATGAGATATGGAAGAATAGAGCAGCTAATGTCAAACATTTTAGAGTGTTTGGGAGCAGGTGATTCATCAAAAGGGATGAAGAGAATCTTAAAAAAAATTATTCAAGATATGATGAGGGCATCTTCTTAGGTCATTCCTCAATTAGTACTTCTTATAGGTGATTTAACAAAAGACTTCACAACATTGTTGAAATTTCAAATGTAAGGATAGATGAGACAAGTAGAGTCAAGAAGCCAAAATTATCGGTAAGTGATTCAATTTATAATTTTATTGAAAACAATGATGAACTATCCATTCATATGGACGATGAATATGAAGAGGAGGAATAAAGATAAGATTTTAGAGCTCCATCTAGAAATTTTTGGAAATATCATGTAATCTCCCAAGCTATTGGAAATGTTAATGCAACATTACATACTATAAGGAGAATGTTGATCAATAAAAATAAAAAATAATTAGCTCTATTATCCATGATTGAACCCAACATATTTATGGAAGATAGAAAATATGAAGGTTTTAATGATGCAATGGATGAAAAAATTGATCAAATAGAAAGCAATGAAACATGAGACTTAGTTCCTAGGCCAAAAGATAAAAATGTGATAGGTACCAAATGGGTTTTTAAAAACAAGATGAATGAGAAAGGAGAAGTCACAAGGAATAAGGATATATTAGTGTGTAAAGGCTATGCTCAGGTTAAAGGATTATATTTTGATGAGATTTTTGCTCCTATGGTAAGGATGGAAGTAATTAGACTCTTTTTGGCATATGCATGTTCAAAGGTCTTAAGGTATATCAAAGGGATGTGAAATATGCATTCTTGAATGGAAACTTAGAAGAAAAATTCTACATTAAGTTACATGAAGGAAACTTCATGTCAAGTAATAAAGATTTTGTGCATAAATTGAAGAAGTCTTTGTATGGTCTTAAACAAGATCCTAAAACATGGTATGATAGGCTAGATAATTATCTCGTGAGTAAAGGTTTTAAAAGGGGGTATTTAATAGTAATTTTTACATTAAGATATAAGGTAATCATCAATTGATAGTTGTTGTATATGCTGATGACATAAATTTTAGATCTGACAATGATAAAATGAGTTAAAAATTTGTAAATACTATGATGACTAAGTTTGAAATGTTATGTTGAGATAATTGTTTTCTTAGGATTAAAAATTAATCAATTTTATGTAGGGATATTCATTTCACAAGATAAATACATAATGGATATGCTAAGGAAGTTTGACATGATGGATTGTAAGACGATGGGTACTCCAATGATCACATGATGCAAGTTAAGTAAACTAGATGACTCACCAAAAGATGATCAAAATTTGTATAGATCCATGATTGGAAGTCTTTTATACTATACTGAATCTAGGCCTAACATCATGAAAGCAATAGGTCTTATAAGATGGTTTCAATTTGAACCTATATAATCTCACTTGAAATCAGTTACAAGGATCTTGATATATCTGAAAGGCACCATAGACTATGGATTGTGGTATCCCAGGGGTAAAGAATTCTCTTTGAAATCATATATTGATGTTGATTGGGTAAGATGTGTGGATGATAAGAGGATTACTAGTGGTGAGGCCTTCTTCATGGGAGAATGCTTGGTGTCTTGCATAAGCAAAAACTAAGCCTTAGTGTCTCTATCAACTACATAAGATGAGTATATAATAGCTTCCTCTTGTTGTACATAAGTCATGGGGATGAAACAAACTTTGGAGGATTATAAGGTAAGATAAAATGGACCTTTTCCTATTTATTGTGACAATACTAGTGCAATTAGTATCTGAAAGAATATTGTTATTTATTCAAAAAATAAACACATTCCTATTAGATATCATTTATTGAAATAAAAAGTGATTAATTAATGTGTTAAGCTAGATCATGTGCCTTAAAAATATTAGTTTATATATATTATGACCAAACCATTTTCAAAATCTAATTTTGAGTATCTAATATAAGACAAAGCTTAGGTGTCATTTCTTTCTCTATGAATAAATATAAGGTATTTGGTTAAGGGGGAGCAACAAGTTCATGAGATTGGTATATATGTTTGTGAAGAATCTATAGTGTAGGGTCAGAATGGGTGTTTTCAAGTGGATTAATAAGATTTTGTGAGTAGCATGAAGTTTTGTTGATGATTCTTGAGGTAACTTGAGAGAAGAGGCTTGTAAGCCTATGTGGTGGTTCTTCATGGTGTATGGAGATCTAAAGATTTTTATGTTATTAAGTGGCTCAAGAATCTTAGGGGGAGTCCATCTTAGATATTTCTTGGTGATTTCCATTATATTTTAGTGTTTTGTGTGTTCTTTCTTCATTGGTTGTAGTGCTTGGTTGAAGAGAGTGTTGGCATGGAGCAAGAGGAAGTTGTCAAGGTAAGAAGAGGTAAACTCAAGGTAAGGGGGAGTTTGTATCATATTTCCAAGATGGTACTCTCATATTGGTAGTCTTTTCAAGTCCTCATGACATTTGGTGCCTACTTTTTCACTATGTGAAATCAAGAGAAAGTTCTTATTATGAGAGTGCTTGGAGAGAGAGAAGGAAGATGAGCTATATATTACTATATTAATGGGTGTTAGAATTAATGAAAAAGGGTGATATTATTGGAGATTTATAAATTATTCCATGGTGATGTGATGGAGGTGTCCTAGTGAGTGGATGAAGTGCCTTGATAGTTTATGTGACAATAACAAAGTGTGCAATGTGCTTCTCCTAGTATGCTTGAAAGAAGCTTGGTTGATCTTTTATTTTGGCATGGTTTGAGATGTTTAGGGATGAGTATTAAGTATTTAACATGTGAAAGGGGTCATATTAGTGGTAAAATATGATTGGATAGCTTGTGTTCATGAATGGAATTAACTTGGTTTGTCATTGTTCTCATCTAGACATTTTGGGTCTAATGGTAGAAAATCTGAGTAGGTAGTTTGATGATGTCATATTTTTCATGTGTGGATGAGTCAAGGAGTGTTGGTAATATTAGTCCCTAGTTTCTATGTGAAAATTATCAAGTCTAGAGATGAATCATGACAAAATATATGCAAGTGAAAAGTTGGGTTCTCAGACATTTTGACAATGTTTTCCCATACTTAGCCAAATTTGAAATGTGGCAAGAAAAGTTGAGTAAACATTTTGATGGTAGAATATCTCACACATGTGGAAATTTTAGAAGAAGGTGATATATGTTTTTTTTCATTTTTGTTCCTAATTTATTTTTTATAACTCTTAGGTTAAGAATTGAATCATGATAAAAGCTATGCATGTGCAAAAATTGGTCTTTCCAGACAATTCTTGACAAAGTTGGCTCTGCGTACTGATAAATATGAGGAGGAATTTTAATGTCATTTTATATCACATGTGGTAGGGTTATATGAGTATATTATTATATGCTTGTATTTTAATATGTGAGGATATCATATGGTCCAAATTTTAGAATTTGAAAGTGATCAAAATAAAATATATGACTGTGCAAAGTTGGCCTTCTAAGCAAATAAGCAAGGTTCCCATACTTAGTAAAATTTTCACAAGGTAAAGTTAGAGAAACATCAATGGAGAAATTTTACTCCAAGATGTTAGGATGTTGTGAGATGAGGCTAAATATGTGATGATTAACATTGAGTAGAGATAAAGATCAAGCTTCTTCTAAGGATCAACCATTCATGGGAGTTTGTACATATAGATCTATGATACACAGTAAGTCTAATAAGTTAAAGTGTTTAATGCTTAAACTAAGTAAAGATTGAGTTCCTTAAAAAAATATAAAAAAATCATGTTAATTATAATATGTATATAATTATCAAGATGATGACAAGTTATCCATGTTTAACATTAATCAAAGATAAAGACTGAGCTACATATAGGAGATCGATGGAGCACATTAAGTCAAATAGTCAAGACAAAGATCCAATAATGAGAACTAAAAGGTAAAGGTAAATATTCATATAATAAGATTGATGGTGTGTGTTTAATATGATCATAGATGACTCAAGATGATAACATGGTGTTTGAGGTTTAACTGTAACTTTGAATTTAAATATTTGAATTTAACAAAGGAAATAACAGTGCCTAGTTGTTGATCCATAGCTTTTGGTTTATGTAGAATTTGACCATGTAGTAAAAATAAAAGTTATATAAGACTTCAAGGTGCATATATTAATATTATTTTTAAGGTATAATTATTAGTATATTCAAAGTTATTGAGCTTCAAATTTGACTATGTTTTCATGTATGTCCTGAAAGTGACCTGAGAAGATTGTTTGAGCTTGTTTTGATGTTGTTTCAATATCTCATGTTGACTTAGATATTTAAGAGAATTTTAGACTTCATGAGGACCATTTATGTACATTATGAAGGTTTTGAAATTCATATGTAATATGAATAAATATTAATAAGTTGACTTTTTATTTGTTCATGATGTTCCTATGCACCAAGTCAGTGTTTGAGTTGATTAAGCTTGCATAGAAGAATATAATGATGAATGTGATCATTTGAGGATGGATAAGGGATCATGTTGAGTGGAAATATGAATTTATAAGTGGTCATATGTTTCTATTTTTATCATTATTAATTTAATGGTGTGAATAGGTCTTCATGATACCTATAAGAGCTACAATGGCCGAATTGAAAGGCGTGACTACTTAAGGGTGACCCATGAGTGATATGACTGACCTATGTGGATGGTATTGAGATATTTCTCAATTATATAGATTAATTAAGGGCTAATTACTACATATTTGATGACCAAGATGGTGATGATTATAATTTCTCTATAAATGGTGAAACCAAATGTGTTGGTTTCTAGACTTTGAGAGAGACTTGTGTGTAGAATTTAAATTTGAGAGTATAGTGTTGTGAAGAGAAGGAAAGGGTAGGTGCCCTATGGATGAGTTGAATATTAGAATAGATTTATAACTATTTTTATGACATATAGGTTATAATTATGTTGGTAGAATAGTGCTCTTGTTGTTTAAGTATGAGTGAAGGTGAAGAGTGATAATCAAAGGTCCATCATCAGGTGTTAAAGACATCAGTTCAAAGGTGGATGTGTTCATAGGTGTTGTTTTTTCATCTCAAGATCTGAGGGGGTTACATCTTCCCTGAAAGATAAAACTTGATAAAGGTATACTTGTTGTGGCAACTTAGCTAGATAGGTGTTGTATCACTTTATGGGATTGTAGTCTCACTAAATAGGGATGGTAGTTCCTTAATCAAGTGTAGTTGGTCTAAATTGGTTCTTATTTTTTATAGGATAGTAGTCCAATTATAGGTTCCAATGGGGTTTCTCTCATAATAGGGTTTCCCACATATGTTATGTGTTATGTGATTGATCTTGTATTGTCTCTCTTGTTCATTGCTATAAATGATGTGTATGCTTCATGAATGCTTATGTTAATTGATTAAAAAATTTTAAAAGATTGAAATTGAATTTGTATTTTATAGTATCACTAATTCACCCCCACCCTCAGTGATTTTACCTCTAACACCATCACTTACATGCATTATAAACAATCAAACTCTTTAAAACTTTAAAGGCAAAATTATGGCATATCTTCCATAGAGGTTCCTTTTGCAACACCTGATGTTCACATGTGCAAATTTGGTAGATGAAGTTATGAAATGTTTTTGAATAATCCATAAATACATAAAATAATGTTCCTCATGTTCTAAAGATTTCAAACTTGAAAGAAAATTTTCCCAAAGTTGAGCTAGTGGGGATTGTAGGTAGTTTTTGACCCCTCAGGCTCTTAATGATTATTCATAGAGATATGGGATTAAATATATAAAAAATTAAAATTATTTAAAGGCCATTAGTACCCCTATCTATATTCAATATTTTTTTCTCTAACTCTACCTATATGACATGTATTATCTTTATGAAAACTAGTTTTAGTAGTTTGCCAAGAGGCCTATGGAGAGAAGTAAGCATTTTTTGCACTTTAAGACCTATAACTAAAATATAAACCTATATTTGACATATATAATCCCAATATACATATCTAAAATGTTTTCACTTAGAAGTGGATATGCCAAGTTTGTACAAATGACTTAAAACTGCATCTTATACATAGAAATGTAAGAATCTGACCATTTTTTGACATATTGACATATAGACAGGTTATATAACTACTTAAATAACTTGGAAAAGTATTATTGTATAGATTTTTGGAATTTTTCATCTTTGATATATGTAGAATCTATTCAAAACCCTCTTTTTCTTCAATTTCTCTTACCTTAAAGTTCACAAATAAACCTCAAACTTTCCAAACCCATGTGAAGTGTTTATGAAAGGTGATGAAGGGTAAATATGAATTTTATAGACACCTAAAAACCTATGACACTTCTTGGAATCACTCCTTTCTCATCATGACATGACTATACTAATCTAAGACAAGAACAACCATTACCTTAATCTTTCCAAATTTACCTTAAACAATGTTAATAAGACCTTGTAAAAATAATTTGGATACAATCAAGGCTTGTAATAGGCTATGAAAAAGTTTGATAAAACATGACAAGTGATTGCTTACCCATAGGGGTTAACATTTTGACCTTAGGGGTCAAAATTGGTCAACATCTACTTGAGCTTGATGTGACCACCTAGAATATTTTGGGTTTTATGTCACCTTGCCTCTAATGAATTTAGATCTAGCTCATGGAATATCAATCTTGTTAAACCATCAAAACCCTAGCTCTTCATATTTTTAGTGACCTTGGAGAAAATAGGTTAGTTGGCTTATGGTATTGAGCTAACAAAAAATATACCTATATCATTGGGTGTTACTTACATATCCACTACTCTGAAGATGGCCTCAAACTCATGTAGTTGTCCCATACGTGTTGTATTATGTGTGCATATGGATACATGTGTGATAGGAGAGTATAACAATGACCTATCTTATAACTTGGAAAATATAGATCATGAATTGTTAATTTATTAGTTCAAACATGTGGATCTATTTTCCCTATGACTAATATGGAAATAGGAGAAAATAGGGAAGCTTGCCTCATTTTAATGCTTAATTAAATGATTTTGGTACTTTTCCTTGTAAGAGGTATGAAGTTTCTAGGTGAGGAATGAATGAGGATTGATTATGAATATATACCAATCCTTTTGGAGAATAATTCAAAATAAATCACTTAGGTTGAGCATAGGGATACATTAAAATTATAAATTTTATGAATTTAGGGTACTAGACACTTGTATTATCAAGTACACTCACTTTGACATATGTATCTAACTGGGATGCAAGTGTCCATGAATCTAGAAAGTAAGAACATGTCCCAAAATTTTAAAGACAAATGATAAGTAGGTTTATAGAATTTTGGGCAAGATATAATGTTTGGGTCATCATAATATAAACTAAAATATAAATAATGAGCACATAAATATGTTAGATGCAAGCCTTTCAGCAATGGGAAAAGCTCTAAAACTTAGAAGAACTACAAAGGTCCATATTTTCCAAGTGTAAAAGACTAACATGATATATAATTCATAAATAGTGTTTACACTAAGTTCAAATATTTCAAAAAACATATTTCAAACATTCAAATATTTCAAAAATTCTAAAAAAACATATATGGCAAACATTTAAATATATATATATATATTTTCAAAAAAATCAAAAATCAAGACTTACAAGATTGTTAAATGTTTCTAGCTTACTTATTTACATATTTTATCTATATCATGTTTAGTATATTGTATATTTAATTTGTCTTCCAATACAACATGTTTTTCATGAGGTATGTAGGTGTGATATAGGACATACTATTACATGGTTTTTTGATGCCAGGCTTTCCTTTTACCCAACACCCTTACTATGATGGTGGCATATATTCATTATCTATGAAAATTTAAATAGGTTGTACCTATCCACAACCTCTCTACCATATTGAGCTATATATCATAAAAATATTTTATTAATCGCTCATACTTTACATTGTGTAACATGAATATGCTACTTGTTAACAATATTAATTATCCATTTGGTTGATGTAAAATAGTATCATTTTCTCTATTCTTAATTATTTATTTACTATATAATAAGTTATGATTTGTTTGCTTATTATGTGTCATGTTTGGCCTTATGTGCATGTCATATACATGTTCTTGTTTGTATGATATCATCAAGCCATTTATGTGTGATCCTTGGTCTTGTGTGTTCATGTGAGATTTGCATATCCATTGTATTTGGCCTTTGGGTTTTATGTATGACATTACTTATATGTTCATTACTTGTTACTATGGTTTCTTGATTCATATCATGCATTGGCTATTTTTACTATAGGGCCATGATATATATCATGCATATGTTACTTATGTATTTCAATGATATATCTATTTAACACATATTTGATATACAAATCAATACTATGATGCAATACATTTCATATTTTCATAGGATACATGATTACATATTTCACATATGTTATAGGTTTTTTGATATTAGTGACTTTTAGGTTACATTTCTCATCTTAGAATGGGGTATCACAATGGGCTTGCATTGATAATTCAAGTCCTCATGAGCAATAAAATTCAAATTTATGGTATTACACAATTTTTATAATTATAGCATGGTTCAAAAAAATTATATTATTAGGGCATGTGACATGCATGTGCACTCATTCATATAATTACTTTAGTACATATTCAAATATACCTGATGTATATGCATAGACATGTGAAAAAAATTACAAATTACATGTTTCAAATACTTAAAAAATTCAAATGACATTTAATATCAATTTAGTATAGATACAAGGGGAATGATATTCATCAATGTTTATGTTTCTACATGAAAATTTTCAAATTTCACTTGTTTCAAGTTCAAAATTTACAAATTTTTAAAATTTCAAAAGGTACTAAAAATTAAAATATAATCTACATCTATTTGCATCAAGTGATTCATCTCATTTTTAAAAGTGGGGCATGCTAGAGTTTAGTGACACTTAACACCTATGATTTCACTTGAGTGAACTACATTTGTTAATTCCACCCTCTTCACTTACCATGTTTGAGTCTAATGACATTCAACATCTATGGTGAAATATAGAAATATATATTTGGTGGTTTCACCCCTTTAATTATTCTAAAAGAGTACTCTATGAGACTTAGAGCATACAGTCTTTCTAACTTAATAGCTTCAACATGCTCAATTTAAATTTGGACTTGATCACTCTCAATTCACCATAGGTTCAACATGTCTCCAAATGTCTCAAAAAGGGGCCTCACATTTTTTGATTTTTAAGTTACATTTCAAATAGATTGCATACTCTTACATCTGTATTTTTTCTTTGCTCTTTTTTTGAATTTTAAGTTTCAGCTTTTTAATTTTCAAATATGGACAGTAACTATTTTTAGTGGCATTGTTGCAAGTTTCATATTAAAGCATCTTGCACAATCAATATTTACATCAAAATACAAAGTATGTATATACACTTAGGTTTGCATCTCATTTATTATAGTAATTCCATTTTATTTTATCACTAGAACAAAGGTGGGAAAATGTAGACCCTCAAATTAAATCATTAAGTGTTTGACAATGTTTAATCTTGACATTCCTACCTTAGTTTATTTGCCATTATTTTAACTTGAAATATCTATGAGATAATTTTTTATTCTATTTAATGTCTTGTAATCAATAAAAACATCATGTAATAATAAATATTATACTTATTGTTTCATTTCAACTAAATTTCATAAGTTTCTATCCTTCTATGACAAGACCACACTAGGTAGATAGGACTATAACATGGCCTTGTCCACTAGTGTGGCCTTCTAAAATATACTATAATGGAAACTTTTCAAATTCAATATGTTTCATATTATCCCTTACACACTTTTATCAAGGTTTTTTAACATAAATATTTCAAATATTATTCTATATAATCACATCAAGGTCATTCAAATACATCTAGAAATCACCTAAAAATTATACTACACATTGATAAAAATGGCACTAATATTTCCAATTTCAATTATGGTTTGTTCTAACACTCATAGGCCAAGTCTAAGCCTATTTTATTTTAGGTCAAGGATACTCATTTTGAAGCATTCAATTCAATCCATCTAGTTGCTTTCATATAACAAATATCAAAATTTACACACTCATTCTAGGAGAGATAACTACATCGATCTGAGGTCCTTTTGGGCTATGTAAGAAACACATGGATTTTTTTAAGATATCTTAGGTATTTTCCTTGCCCAATTATCCCCTTTATATTTAATATATATTTGGTTTATTGCATAGAAACGAGGATTTGTATTTTATAGATCTTCCAAATGGCATATCATCATACACATACATTCAATAAAACCTCTCAGATATGCATAGGAATCCATATAGAAAAATTAGTCACATGGTCAATCATGACATGGTCATAGTCAATAGAAAAGGACATACTACAAACCTATCCTCCTAATGTGTCCCTGTCCCAATAAAGTTTAATATTTCTCTTTTAACTATGACATAATTTAGGGATCATCACAATCATTTTTCATCAACAATCACCTTGTATAGTCATCATAAGTTCAATTTGAGCTATGTTTGCATATATGCTTGTCAATTTCCTATTTATAGATCATTTCAAATTCTATAAATTATTGTATTTTTCATTTATAATTTTTATAGTTTGTATTTCTAAATAATTTTTCAATAGTTTGATATTTTTTAAATTTCATTGTTAAATCAAAAAATAAACATGTAAACAACATGTAGATATGATATAATGATGATTAAGAGGCACATATGTGCGAACAAGTCATGTATGGTGAGTATGGTGAAGGTTGGTCAAAAGTGACATTGTCAATTTCCTAATACCATATTTTAATATCTAAAAATGTCCTAATTATATTATTGTATTGAAATGTGAATAAATACTTTAGTAAAAGCGTAAGGTATACTTGAGTGTATATAAGACATGTTGTATTTTGGAGATGTCTCTAAATGTAAAAATTTATTCCATGCAAATCTATAATAAAAATGTAGTATTCAATGTCCATCTATGAATTCTAAAATTTGAAATTGCAAATTAAAAAAAAATTAAGAGCAAGGAAGGAGTAAACTTGTGTTTGAGTAAACCAGGTTGACTCGTAACTTTTTAGAGATGATGCTTTCTTATTGAAGCATTAAATAATTGTACTTCCTTGTTTAAGAACATCAAGAGTTAGTGTGAATATGACCTAAATTCCTGTAATAATGCAATCACTTAGGTTGAGAAGATAAATGCACGAAACAAGAGTAACGACATCATTGAAGCATGGAACAAGTAAAAACTAGTCTACACTATTTATCTATATAAATCTCACATCATAGTAAAGTTGGATATCCATGTAGCAGTGTGTAAGACATGAGTGACTACTAAGACATATGTAAGAAATTTAGATAGCTCAACATGGTAAGATGTCATAAAAATATATAACATGTGATAGTGTGACTTGTGGAATAAGATACCCCCAAAATTGGCATGGATACTTGGTATAAGAGAGTCTAACATCTAAATGTCCTTATGTGATATGTATGTCTTACATTGCACTCTTATACCAAAAAATACATGTGTGTATGAAAAATAATATGACATATACTAGACATATGGTAATTAAAATATGTAAATAGTGTAATTTAGTAATCATTTCATGCTTACGTATTAAGTTTTGATTTTTTTAATATTTTAAATGTATTTGTATTTTTGAAATTAATGGGATAGTTATGGGGAGTACTTGTATAGTGTGGTACAAGGATGACCTATCATAAGAGAAAATTACTAGATATAGGTGTATCAAAATTTACAAAGGAAGTGGTTGTTTTGATGTAGTTGTCATCATCACTCATAAGCTCATTATATAATGATTAGGTCTAAAACACTGAGGATTTTATGGGGTATGATGTATAGTAGTAGGATGTATCATTGCATGTGTTTATTATGGAACATGTTGAATTATCTATGGTGTTATCTTAGTATGTGGTATAGTGGATAATGGCCTCTATTATGGATGACTAATTAATGTGATAAATATTGTAAAATTAGTTTCCTAGGATAATCATCTAATCTCTTATGAGTTGAGTTTATAGAGAGATATTGCATAGGTTAAATAACTAACTCCACAAAATACTCATGAATAGGTGTAACATCTAACTATGATGTTGCTAGGGGTGGAGGAGATGATATCACTAGTTGAAGAGGGTATTCATATCAATTTATAAAACTATAAATAACTTGTTTTAAAGTATATATTACATATATTTATGCACTATATATGGTACTACACAAATATTTTATATCTAAGGGTGTCTTTACAACATATCAAAAACCCATGTTCTTGGTCAAGTTATAAATAGTGTATAAATTGTAGTAAATCCAACCTCAAGAGTTAAAACAATGTTCCCAAGAGTGTGTTATATACTTCCATTGAATATTTTAACCACTTGTGTTGTATCTTGTAAATCCTATTTTGTATATATGACTATGTTGAGAGATCACATTATGCACATGTTCTCACTTGACCCATTATCATCTATGAGACTATGTATGGGTCATTTATTGACATAAACTCATATGAATAGTGTGTGGAGATCCAAATATTTATATAAAATCCCACTATCATCATATGTAATCATAGGGTGTTGTGGTAATATTACTATAAGTGTACCAATAATCCCATCTATTGGGTGATCATATGTTGCAAGTGGATGATGTGCATTGTATGCATGATGTAAGATTAAAAAAATTTGGTTTATGTTGCTTCATGTTTTGAAAATGGATCATTAAATATTTTCAATTTTTAATTTAATTTTTTTGTGTTATATAATCATTTGTAGGTGTATTTAATTTAATAGTATTATCATAGATAATATCTTGTATCTTATGCCTTAAGTGAAATATATATTTGTATAATGTCCAGGAGATCTATGACAATCATAGTATGCATTATTGTCAAAATTTATACGTATAGGTCTACTCGCATCAAAAATTTGTGGTGGAGGAATAAATATGAGGATTTAATCAATTAAATTTTTTAATATTACATGAAGAGGTGATGGTAATCATGAAAATTACCTCTTTTTTTGAGTGTATTTAGTTGAAGCAAATTTTTAGGCTATGATATTGAAATAAATGTTGTCTTTACCTAAATTTTTTATCATTTGATTCAACCTTATAGATTTTTTTAATTTAATATCTAGTTATTGAATTACTTAGATTATTAGGTGCATACTTGATTTTGTTCACAGTTATATGTTTGAATTATTGTTCTATCACTTTGACATAGATCATCAAAATAATTGAATTTATTGAATATTATTGACTTGTGAAGTTGTGAAAGTAAAATTTGGTTAATTATTATTTGTAACTCTATCTACCATAGGATTTATCATCTTGACTATCATGGTATTTTAATATAGTACATAATCATATATTATCTCATTGGAACCTTGCTTGAGTTTGTAAATTTTAGCATATGATAGTTTCTCATCATTGTTGATGGAAAATTATACTGGAAATTGATCTTCCAAAGGGTCAAATGATTTAATTGATTGGAGAGGGAGTTCATGAACCACCAAAAAGAATAGTATTTAATATTTTTTAGGAATAAATTGGTCAATAATATGCAATTAGAGTTTTAATCCAATAATGTTGTATAAAAGGATCGAAGGTGCTGTTTAGGATGACATTTACCATTGTAAATTGGAAGATTATGAGATTAGATACTAAAATATGATATTTGACGCTTAGATATTTCAAATTTTACATACATTCATATTACATGATTTTGCATCTCTACACAACTCATATTCTTCATTCCCACATACTTATATGTTATTTATGAGCCTAGTCCATTCTAAGTTTTAATTAGTCATAACCTCTTAGTCTATGTTAAATTAGTTAACTATCCTACTTCGACATTTTTAGAACAACACATTTTTATTCATGTATTCCAAACATACTAAATAGTAAATTCATACTCAAATAGTAATTTTGACACTACTATATTGATTTTGGTATTACCTAATTTCACCTAATAATAAATATTTTAAAAAATTCAAAATTTTCTTAGGTCAGCCTATTCACCTAGCATGTTAGTGGCACAAAAAATTACCTAATTGAGCATATATAAATGAAAATCAAGGTCAATCATATTGATCTATCAAGTATCCTCAAGTACCTATAAATTATACTACTAATCATTGATAAAATAAGCCTTATTCTTATAAAATTAGTCACTAGGAGTAGTCATTAACCAAGTCTGAAGCACATCAAGTTAGGTCAAGATTAAACATTGTGAAGATCAAATCCATATTTATATGTCTATTCCTATAGTGAAAGAATTAAGTTTCACAATCAAAATAAGGGGAATAACTATGTGTGGCTTGATTTTCTTCTTAGGAGTATTGGATACATAGGCAACAATCAATCATTAAGGGGGTGATTAAGATCAACTTAACCCAATTACACTTCCTCACTTTTACATATTTTCATCCTTCATAAGTGGACTTAGTGAATCAAGGATAAGGAAGCTAATTTCAAACATTGGGCATGTAGTCAAGGGTCAAATATCACACAAACAACTTAGGTATATATGATAAGTACATTATTGTATATGTTTCCTAAGAGACAAACCTACCCATGATAGTAATATCAACCCTAAATATTACCATCATCATTCCTATCTAGGCCTAATGGTACTGACCATTTGCACAAAAATAATTAATTCGAGATCTAGATGAATCATAGGCCTACTTCTAGTTCACACACACTATTAGAACATAGTCACATTCAATCATTCACATAATAAATTTAATATCTTGATCTTCTTAGTCCTTCCCATAAATAGTAATATGCATCATTAGATATATTTCAATCAACTACATTTAGATTTATGATTGATTTCCATACCTCATTATCTAAATTAATTATTCCTTCTTATCCTATTTTAATTCACATTAAACTAAAAATATGGTAAACATATTGGAGAACCCATATATTGCTTGAACACTATCAAATCCTATGTTTCCACTAGAGTTTTATTTTTAACCTTGATTTTTGATTTTCCTTCACATTACAAATTACATATGTATTTAATAAATGAACAATGTTTCTATTTGTTGACTCAAGCAAGGATTATAATCATTTCATAATGTGATACTTTGATATGTGTTATTTGGATAAATTATGTAATCTAATGGAATAAATATTTATATACTAACAAGTCTAAAATGAATAATGAAATATTCTTAACCTCCCTATTATTATTGGCCCTTATATTATTTGTTGGAACTTGTGGCTAAATATAAATATGAGGATCTTTAGGAAGTTAAGTTATTCAAATGAGGGGTTTTTAAAAAGATAGAGGCTTTTTATTTAAAGGATTGATTTGATACATGTTCTAAAAAACTTTGAATGGTTAGTGGAGGAGGAATGTATCATCAAAATTGGATTAGTACACCCTTCCCCATTAAAATGTCTAGTATAAGCATAAAATAAATCGTTAAGGTCCTTTGGCTCTCTAGAGGTTGGATGGATAAAATTCAAGTTTAAAGGGTTGGCTAGGGTAAATATAATACCTACTAGAAGTGGTGTCTTTTTTTGAGATGTCCTAGGTTAACCACTTCTAAGTATTTCCCTAGATATTTGAAAATTCACTAAAAATATGGTAGAGGTAAGAACATTTCTAAAATAAGTACACATTGTTATGTTCAAAGGTGCTTATCATTAATGATGATTCTTAAAATAGTCATTAATGTTGTTAGTGGGGATGACATAAGTGCCTGGTTAATCCATGGTGATATTGAGGAAATAAAATGGTTGTGTTTTGAACTTAGTAAGGTTTGATTTAAACACATCAAAAGGGATAGAAACCATGAGGTTGATTGGGAAACTAATGGTGGAATTAGGTTAAAAGGATCAACCAAAATACCAAAAAATATCATGGGTTTGTTCTTTCCCAAATGAATTTCAATGAATCCCAATATAGGATGTGGTCTAGAAAGGAAATTATAATAAAAAAGGAAAATCAATAAAAATTTTAAAGCACTAATAAATAAAAAAGAGGATGAGAAAGTAATGAATAATTTAAAATGGAATTTTTTTTCTTTTCGAAACTAGGTATGGTTGACATCATTAACTGGCACCTCCTTCATTTGTTGTTTTATCACCCTCAATAGCATTATTTAGCTTAATTTCACATGCTTGGAAGTTTTCACCCACTCTCACCATGTTTTTTATTTTTTAATAAACATAATTTTTATTCATGTGAGTGAATAAAGGAAAGGTGGTGAGTATGGGAGGTGGTATTCTATGATTGGGTAGCATGATTGACTGATAACAAGTAAGAATTCCATGAATGATTCAAGCTTTCTTTGTAAATTTATTGAAAAAATGGTTATGGGTTTTTTATTCCAAGAAGTGTCTATTTTGTGGGCTTATGGTCTCCATTTATCTAGTTTGAAAATGGGAAGATGAATTTCTATGTGGTTCTTAAGATATTGGTTGTCTATGTTGCGTGATTATGGTAAAGGACTTAGTATTCATGGGGCTAGTATTTCTTCCCTCTCTATCCATTGTATCTTTGCTACATGTATGCTTATCATACCTTTTTATGGGCCTTGGGTTTTTATGTCCCATAGATGTGAATTTTTTAGGCTCATAATAGGGGCATTATTATATCTCTACTTGGTAATAAATTACATGGTGAATGATTGGGAATGCCTTTTGGTTTCTTTCTCCATAGTTTCCTTTGTCTCTAATCCCTAAATTTGAAATAATAGTGTCTTTTATACTATGTAATAAGGTTTCATAAAATAAAGAGAAATGGATGAGTAGATTGGTGTCACTGAATCTTTAAGGAAAAAAAATAGAATAAAGGGATAAAACCTTGACTAGTGAGGATCTAGGAGATGGGTTTGTAGAGTATGTAAATGAATAAATTTTCAATCCCTATATGAAAATTTAGGTAATAAGAATGTGCAACATGACCAAGGAATTTGATAAGGTGTGAGATAAGACATAGGGAATCTAATTAAAAGTTTGATGTTGGATCCTGGGCAATCCATTGGATGTCAAAATGTATTTGACATGGCTCAGCCATTCAGTTGTGTCAATCTCCTCTAAAACATAGAAGACACCTACCCTATATGAGTATCATAGATACATTGAATGCACAATGAATTTTAAAAGGGTTGAGATAATCCACTATAAATAATTAATGCTTTATGGATTGAGGACATTGATGAAAGGTTAGGATTAAATTATTGAGAGACTAGGTATCACACTCTTTTCTAATGCTATCTTCAATAGTCCTATATGTTTTCCTCCATCAATGATGAAGAGTAAGAAGGGGAGGAGAACCATCATAATTTTATTTTGGTATATTAATATTAAATGGAATCTTTTTTTTTAGAATATATTTATAAATTTTTGGTACAAAGTGGGCATGTGTAATTTTACCATGCCAGACTATATAGTTAAACTAGTTTTTTGCATATGGCATTTTAGGCATAAGTCATGCAATTGGTAAGGAAATAGAGGTTTACTTAATTATAACAACTAATAATTTTAGTAAATTCATTGCATACCATTCACTTTAATTCCTCTCTTTCTTTATAATGATTTTGGAATTATCTTGTGATTAACTTACATTTATGGGATATTTTTGTGTGTTCTTATTGCATTGATTACACTATTTGAGGTTTGATTGGGTACGATGGTGACCACTTTGTGTACACACTTTAAAAATTTTGGTATCTTCTTTTCATTTTTGAGCAATGCATCTTCTTATTTGGGTTTTGAGTTATGCAGATGGAATTTAATCTAACATGTGTCCTAGGTGTTTTTGATCTTAGAAACCTTGGAATGTTGTCAATTTAAAACCAAATTAAATGATCCAAGTAGAATTTTATTAGATTTAAAATGAGGGATAAAAATCTTTATTATATCTTACTTTGGGTTGAATTAGGTATTTGTATGGTATTTGTTTGGCTTGTTTATAATCCTTTAAATTTTGATACCTAATGTGGTTCTTATTTTTGGGTCAAAACTTCATCTCTTTTTTCCTCTAATCTGATGATATTCCCCGATTATAATAATGCAAACAAATATTATTATTTAATAACTTTTATAAATTATAATTATGGTCACTCATCATTAAATAATCAAATGTGTAAATACTAACATAATTTAACAGTGTTTACAAATTATTTTTAAATCTTTTTATGAGGGTAAATGATTTTGACCAGAGCTATAAATTAGGAAACACATTTGACCAGAGTGTTGAAATAACACTAGGACACAAAATAGGGGTCTTGATCCCCAAAATATTAAGAAATATGAAAATTATAGAGGACTGAACAATAACCAAGTCACTAGAATAAAACTCACCCACATGAGAAACACCCTAATACATGGGAAATAAAGAACAAAAAAACTCGTAGACCATCAACCAAAGATCGGTAAATAAGAAACAAACATACCAAAAGCTTAGAGAAAATAAAAATAAGGCAAACAACTTTCCAAAGATCAAAGTAAAAAAAAATAAAAGAGAAAGAATGGTAGTATTGTGCCAAAACCAAAATTCACACTCATCTAGAAATGAGGTCCCCCATTATCAATTGAGAGTCATCATTCACCAATTCCTCAAATTTTGATCTCAACATTTCTACCTCTAATATTCACCCTTTTTTTCAGCCATAGTGCCTACATTTTA
This sequence comes from Torreya grandis, assembly GCA_037957365.1. Lineage (NCBI taxonomy): Eukaryota > Viridiplantae > Streptophyta > Pinopsida > Cupressales > Taxaceae > Torreya > Torreya grandis. Next base: position 188,193 of record JARHVA010002883.1, on the reverse strand, counting down.
TTTTAGTCTCACAAATTTAGGATGAGAGGAACATGAAACAAGCTTGACAAGCTCAAGAGGATTAGAAAACAGAATGAAAGCATATATCTCCTTCAAAGAAGACACCTTGCAAGTGGGAGTTGAAAGGTCCATATGCAAGGAATTAGGTGGAGAGGAAATCGGATGATGAAAGAACTTAACATGATTTCATTATATATGACTATTTCCAAAGTACTCATAAATCAAAATACTATTTTAGATCTTCTTCTATCCATTTATGTTTTTGAAATTTGAATATTAATTATTATTCCAATTCTAAATCAATAGATCACCATGATACTCTTATTTCAAATACTCTTATAAATCATAGTAATGATCACAATATGATTGAAATAAGAGTAGAATAATGAATAATATGACTAAGCCACTTCAAGGGGGAAACCTTCACAACCTTAAGATAAAAATATAATTTGTAATATGATCTTAAAATATTAACCACTACCTTATATCTATAACTTAATTATGATATAGAAATACCATAGGCTGATCCTAATACTGATATGAAGGTATATAATTAATCACATGACTTAATTAAAAGTTATGATAACCACAAGCCAACCACACATATCCCAATACACACAATAGATTAAGAGAATTACATAACCCTCCTTATCAAACCAATGTTATCTTTAATGTTTAGATCAGATTAGTGTTTCTATAGGAATGTTTCATCCTCCCATGTGACATCTTTCATTGATATATTCTTCCAATTGATTAGATATATTGTAATCACCCTTGTTTACAACTTCTTGGTGTGTGTTTAAATTATTATTACATGTTCCAAAATGATTATTCCCTCTTTATCAAGAATTGGTAACTTTGTATGTGTTTAAAATCTTTATCCAATGACCTTTTTTAATTAGAAAACATGGAATTTTGGTTTTATTTTCACTTAGTATAATCACTAAAATTAGCATTTAATGCTAAAATAATTCACTTTTGACCATCTTCTATGCACACTTAACCTATGCTCAATTCCACAATTCTAAACCACTATTCCTCTACTTCTATGTAAATAATCCTCTATCCTTAGGCCATTATGATATTAAATATTCCTATTATTCATTCCAAGTATACTAGACTCACTATTAGACTTTTTCACACTTCCATTATAGTTGTCTCTACTCTCTAGAACAAGGTTGGTCCTTCAAAATAATATCATTGGTTGATAGTATTTAAATCCACTAATTTCATCCTCCCACCAAACAATAACTAATTTACCAAATTCAAATTCACCTAATGGGTCATATCATAAGTTTTTCAAGTTCTATTTGAGTAAATCCCCAAAATACCACCATATAATCACATTTTCTCTTCATTTTTCACTATTTGGCAAGAGACTTTTATATTGAAAACACCAAAATTATTATAAATGCACATTTAGAGGAAATCACTTATTCTTCCCAATTCTAAGTCCATATAATCCAAGTAGCCCTGATCCAAGTTTGAATACACTAGTAAAGTAACAAGTCATTGTTGAAGAACATAATTACACCAAGATTTCACCAACACATAATATTACATTAGTATTTCACACACACCACCATAGAATATGAGAACTAATTAGAGTTTGATACCTCTTCATGCTATTGGCATGTAGGTAGTGCTCAACACAGGGATGTTAAGGTAAAACACAACTTCAACCATAAAACCTTTTCCCTCATTTTACTAAATTTATTCCCCTTTGTCATTTAGCTTCGCTTTCAAGTGAAGAAGGAACATTGTGGCTCCCAAAGTAAATTGAGTGATCTCAAATATATACACAAGATCTACATGTGAAGGTGAAATATAAAAAATCCACATAGAGGGTAAAAATCCTAATGGATGTTGGCACACCTTAAAGATGACAACATAGATTGGCCTTGTCCTAAAATCAAATGGATCCTTGTTTCTTATTCACATTAACTTCACATAGTCTATATTGCATTCCATCAAATTTGAATGATAAATAAGTTATTTATCTTTAGTACTTCCCATTTTATCATATTTCTATAAATAAAAATATCCAAATAAATAATGTGTAATTATTTCATATTATATACATTTTGATTTTACTCAGTTGTTTGTCACAATTAGATTAATAATTGCTTAATCCCCAATTCTGATAAAACACTATGTGAGGTAATTCTAGTCTATATGTATACTGCCAATCTTATAAAAATTTGATAATGGCCATAATATTTAGGTGAAAACAAATATCCTTTTTTTTTTTTTTTTTTGTTTCTAGGACATTCTATTCAATGGTTGTGAATGCACAAAAAACTAATCTCTAACTTCAATTTTTTTCATTACAATATTGGTTAATTTTTTTTCTTCATGTGGTTTTGGGCCATTTCCAAGTTCTCTATGAGACTATAGATCACATCTTAATGGTGTTGAATTTTTCATTTGACTATTAAACATTTGGTTGAACCCTCAAAAATGAGGTGATGAATTGTGGATGGTACTTATTCAATATTAATAATGGAGACATTTTGGATGAGGTATGGAAATAAGTGTTATATAATGATTCTACAAGTGTCATCCATTAAACACATCTCTCATGTTTATTCAAAGAAAAATAATGAAAATAACCCTTTAAGCACTTGTTTATCACCTTAGGTTTTTCATCAAATTGTGGATGATAAGACAAATTAAGATTTATTTGGGCTTCAGAACTCAAGAATAACTCAGTCCAAAAACTACTAGTAATGATAGGAACATGATCACTTAATATGATATTTAGGGTCTCATGGAGCTTATAAACTATATCCATAAATGTTACTTCTATATTTGCTACAAATGGATGTGATAATAAATAAAAATGGGCATATTTGGTGAGTCTATCCACAACAACCATGATGACATTTTCCCTTCATATTTTGGCAACCTTGTGATGAAATCCATGTAAACCTCTTCCCACATCTATCTAGGAATAAATAGAGATTGTAACATACTTAGGGTCTTGATTATCTCTCTTTTATTTTGATAACACACCATAAATACTACAAAAAATCTATGGACTTCCTCTTTTAACCCTTATCAAAATAAATTTTGTTCAAATATATGATACGTTTTAAGAAGCATAAGTTCCCACCTACTGGAGAAACATGAATTTCATAATACCATATGATTAAGGGTTGAGTTTATACATATTTACAACCTATCCTTATACCAAATAGTGTTCCATTTTTACACAAATTTATCTAACACACTTGGATATTATTAGATTTATTGAATAATATCCTTTATAACAACATCATTGTCTCACTCTAATCTTTCTTTATCTGCATATTTAGTTTGTATTATGTGGTTGTGTACATGGTGCACAACATTGCATGTGTGGACTTGTCATTCCTAGATAGTGCATGAGAAATGACATTTTTTAGTAACCTAAATTTGGTCATGAATACTTGATCATGCCTATTTTATCCCTTTTTACCATTAATTGGTAGTGTACTTAATTGACACTTTTTTCATCAATTTGACCAATCCTAAGAGTAAGAGGAGACCTAGTTTCATCATAAGTCCATCTATTGTTATCTTAAAAATGATATTAATACTAAAAACACCTTTATGAATATGTATCCCCTGAATCATAGCCCAAAATTAATCACCTTTCTTGAAGGGCTAGGAATGCCTACCAAGATGGTAATGCCCAATGCTTTTGTCCCTATCTGTTATTTCTGTCCTCTCATCAATATAGTAAAAATTTAAAATAGAAAGCATCCTTAAGGCTAGCCTTTAGATTTATAAACTTTATAATGGGTATTTTTACTTCTTGAACCACCAAAAATTCGCATTCAATTCTATCATTTTGGACTTCTTGGTAAGCAAATCAATTCTATTACAAGAGCTTATTTACACAAGTCCACATTGAACAAAATTTCCTTATTCTTCCCAAATTATTTTTCAAATAGTCATGAACCAAGTTTGAATTCAATTTTATATCAAGTATTCAATATAATTCTTAATGCATTCACATATTTAAAGAAGCACAATCACACAAAGCACATAGGTGGGAGAACTACATAGAGGTTTGATCCCTCTTTAGAGTATTATTAGTAGATAGTGGTTAGCACATCGGGATGTTGAGGTCTATCATAACTCCAACCTATAACCAATTTTCACTCTTTCACATATGTTTATCTCTATGTGGCACAAATCTAGGTTTTTTAGCTTCAATAAAGTACATACAAGTATCCACACACTTTATTAAGAATGAAATCAATGTAAGAAGACCTAATTTTCACTATCATACCTGACTATTCTAGAAGTTATAGTTTTTTTATAAAAATACATCAACCAACAATGATAAAAGTGGTAGTCACCCCTATCCTCTACTAGGAATCCCTATCCTTGAGAGCACTTAGGATCAACTTCTAGAAGATTTCTAAAATTTCCTACATTTTTTCCCTATATTTTTAGTTCACTCACCTAACGACTCAAAAATCTAAGTTCATCTCCCTTTTTTGTAGTGTAAAATTATTTGTTTCTATTTTTTATTGTCAATTTTAGTTATTTATCTTTAATTTACTACTTAAAATTGTATTTGTAACATATTTCTTTATTTTATTCCATTTATCTAATTTATGATTAATCACCACATTAATTCCATTTTAGATAAAACACATCCCACTTTATTTTATTGGATACAATATCAAAGTCATAACCTAACATCTGAGTCATCCATTTATTTTGTTATTTTGATGATAATGTCTATTTTAAGAATTATTTTAGACTATCATGATATGTATTTACTTTAAAGTGTCTTCCCATCAAATATGTTTGCCATTATTTTTACAGCATGAAATATGGTCAACATTTATTTCTCATAGATAGGATTTATCAAATTCTTACTTGATTTGGTGAATCTTAAATTCAATAGATCATCCTTCTTACATGAGTGTCACTCCTATACCATACTCTAAAGCATCAAATTACATAATGAATGTTTTAGATAAATCTAAAGTATCTAGAATTGAGGTGGTGCACATGACCTCCTTTAACTTCTCAAATGGCTAAGTTATTGCCTCATTTTAATGGAAGGATTCCTTCTTCAATAAGGTTGTGAGTGGTGTCATAATGTTTCCATAATATTTTACTAAATAGTGATGATAACCTATGATCCCAAAGGATTCTAAGAGTTTTTCTAGGGTTTTGCCTTGATATTGAAAGGATACACCTTAATGCCTTCATATTAAACAATGTGGCTCAAATACTTAACATCTTTAAATTTAAAATCATATTTGGAATGCTTGGTATAAATATGGTGTTTTTCAAGAATATCCCATACCTAATTCATATGATGCAAGTGTTCCTCCCATGTTTTATTGTATATTAGAATGTCATCAAAGAACACTAAGACAATTTTTTTTAGAAATGGCACAAAAATAGAGTTCATCAAACTCTAAAATGTAGATGGTGAATTAATGAGGCCAAATGGCATCACCAAAAATTTATAATGGCCCTCATGGATTCTAAAATTTATTTTATGAATATCCTCATCTCCAATTCTAATTTGAGGATACCAAAAATGAAGATCAAGTTTTTTAAATAAACAACACCATGTAATTCATCTAGCAAATCATCAATTATAGAAACATGGAACTTACTTTGATGGTGTACTTATTGAGGTACCTGTAGTCAAGACGCATGTTATAGGTGTCATCATTCTTATATACCATCACCATTGGAAAGGAATAAGTACTCTTACTATGATAGATAGTTCTTATTTTTAGCATTTCATGTAACATATTCAATTTCACTCTTTAGGACATATGGGTACCTACAAAACTTGATGTTGGGTGGTTGGAACCCTGACATTGGTTAAATGGAATGGTCATGATCCCTTTTAGGAGGAATTATACTCATATAATCTCTAGAAACTACTAAGTGATCTTCCACATTATCATGTAGATATGATGGTCTAGACCCCTTGGTGGTTATGCCTTTATTTAAAAAAATTTAGCCACAATCCCATCTACTTATTTTTTATATTCTAAATCTAATGAGAACTCACCAATTGTGGGGACTTCACATGTAAGCCACATAATTCAAACTTCTTGTCTCTTATAAATTCATCTCAATTTTTCCTAGGTAGTTGACCATTGGACTCCCAACACAATATTATTTCCACCTATAGGATTGGAAAACATAGGTCTATTTAGTCAATATCTTCCAATAGGGAATTTAATACTATGGAATTTCCCAAAATAAATGATTTTATCACCATGTGCAATCATGAATTGAAACTCTTGAGTTGGATATACAAAATAGTTCAAGAGTACAACTAATTTATTATTGATGAACTTGTGAGTACTACCCATTCAATAAATATTGTCACCTTCTATTTTTTCAAAAAACCCACTAGCTTGAGAGTTTTTGGATGTTAATGCCTGAAAATACATGGAAAGAAACACTTTGTTGGATTTTTTCTAATTTTGCCCATGGCTTGTCATCAACCTCCCATGTTAAGGCGTCATCCTCTTCTCTTTGGCACCTTTAATGTAGAAAAAATTATTTTTTGCACATTTAAATCATTGAATTTACTTTATATCATAATTAAAACATAATTTTTTTCCTTATTCTCTTCAATTTGTTGAGTCAGTCTGGTAGGCTAATGGAATGATTGTGCTTGAGTGTTCCTATCTCTTCTACTTTCAAATGGTTTCCTTTTGATGACTAGTTCCCTCTCATATAATCTATGTGCTATAATAATAGTCTCATGTTGGATGTGATCCTTAAGCCCTCCAAGAAAAAAATCATTCAAATTTTCATATGTGATTGTCTACATTTGCAAGGATATAATATAATCCCTAATAGATTTTGTTTGTTATAGTTTTACTAATTGGATGAATTAATTCTTAGTCACACTATTATGATAGTGAAACTATAATTCATTAGTAAAAATTGATTGATTAACACTAAGACCCTTATTATTTTGATCACAAATCCATTGATACTAAATGAATTTCTCATATTACAAATATAAATATGTTATTACCACATTTTATCCACACAAGATCTAATGTACATAAAAAAAATCCATTTGTTTGATTGAAGTGACTAGATTGTTCCCATTATAACTAACACATTTCCACTTTTGGAATCATATTCCACTAATATGAATGAGAACCGACTAAAGGGATATGATGAATAGGATTAGCGATTGAATTGGATTGACCAAAATATCCAAACTGGTTGGGTTGAGAAATAGTGATTTTTTTTTTAATTTTGTAGATTTATTTGAAAATTCAACATTTGTTCAAGTCTTTGCTCGAGTTCATAAAATTAGTGATTTATTTTTCCATGTCTCTTTTAATGCCCATATTAAACTATATGTTTTACACACTATATTCAAGCCATCTCACTTTATGATTTTTCAAATAAAACTCTAGAATAGAAGATCCATCAATTCCTATTTATGACTCCATCTTCTCTTTATTATGAGGTTTTCCCATAGTTTTGGAAACCTTTCCTCATCTTTTACTATGTGGTCCTATCATATAAATGGGTAAGTGAAGGAATATGGTAGACAAAAGGGGCCTACAAATGGACATGCTTTTCATAAAAATGAAAAAATCTCAACTTCTGTAGATTAGTTTAGATGACTACACTCAAAATTTGAAGATGTTATAAAATATGAATTGTAACATTTCGAGTCTAATTTCCAAAACACTAATTAACATTTAGAATATAGTTTTCAAGCCATTATTTTTTTAAAAAAATGGTTAAGTATAAGTAGGTAAAACATTTAAAATTTGAAGAGGATCTACTATTTTTTAAGAAAATAGAGTAGATAGTTGTTTGTATGATGTAACCTTTGTTAGGAACTTGTGTTACCCCTTCTCTTTAATTTGTTAGTATATTAGTTTCTATGGATGCATATGTTATGAAATCATCCTATAAGAATTTTTTTATATCCCACATTCATGGGAAGTAGTAGTTGTTTAGATTAGACTTAGTATATAAGTAAGTGTCGAGGCCAATGAAGGCATCCATGAATTTGTTATAATGAGCTTACTCAATGGAGGTTGCCCCCTCGAAGTGGCCTATGATAAATATAATCCCTTTGGTGTTTCTTCTATTTATATAAATATGTTATTTCTTGCATTTTAATTAATTTTTTGCAAGAGGATCCTCTCATCTGGTATTAGAGCACTTTCTAGGGCCAATTTTTTTCTCAAAAAGTATTTTTCTATTCCATGTAGTGTTTATTTTTCTTCTCTAGATACTATAATCTATTTTAGATCAGGGTAAATACATATCCACATAACTATGGGAAGTGCTTGGGAATAATCCCTAAAAACATTTGTGAGGAGTACCATAGGAACCTTGAAGTAGTTGGCCCATTGAGAAGACCTACCAGGAAAAAGGGCAATGACCACATCCTGATTGACTACTTCCCACCCTTGAAGAAAACCAAGAGCTATCATTTAGGAGTAAATTCATGGCTAGAAATTTTTTGGAGAGTGGTATTCTTTTAGATAACATTGGTTGCTACAGACATATCTTTAAACACTTAGGTATCCATTGAAACTTGGGGCCCATTTTTATCAATTTCAAAGTATTACCAGTGGAGTATCAAAAAAATTGTGATATCAAATCTTCGCATATTACCAGCAGAGTATCAGAAGACTTGCCATACCATTTTTAGCATATTACCAATAGCATATCAAAAAACTTGCCATATCATATTTTCACATATTACCAATAGAGTATCAGTACACTTGTCATACCAGTTTTAGAATATTCCCAACAGACTATAAAAAACTAGAAAAAAACTTTATTTTTTATTTTTTTGTCATATCTCTCCACCTATACTTATGTTGCTTCTAAAAATGTACCAAGAAACCTAAAATTGCATTCTACATGTTTTATTACTTGACGTCCCATACCCCAATTCTACTTCTAATTTCCATAAATATCATTTTTAAATTTTTTTGGGTTTTGCCATAACTACAATTTTTGTCTATTTGCCTAATAAAAAATTTAGTATTTATTCCCTCTTGGACAAATTTTCCACTTTTCCCATTCCACTTCCAAGTTTTCCATTTTTTCCATTCCACTTCCAAATTTTCCCTTGCCTTCATCAATCATTCTCAGACAGTGCAAAAAACATGGTAAAAGTACCTTTAACCCTTCCAAATTTGCCCAAGTTAAAAAAATTCCCTTACTAACCATGTTTTCACTCTAGTTTTCCTATACATTGAAAAAATAAAATATCTTATTCTAGAGTAAACCAAATAGGATCAAAAAACATGAAGGATAAATTATTGAGCTCAAGACCCAAATCAAATATCTTGATGAAAAATTTCTTGAACTCAATCTTCAACATACCACCTTGAACAATAGATGACATCTAGAGTCCTCTTCAAACACCAAGTTTTATTCTTCCAATAATTTTCATAGGATGAAGATTGATTTTCATCAATTTAATGGTGCAGATCTAATTGGATGGATCTATCAGATAGAATAATATTTTAGTTTGCATAATAATTTTGATGCCAATAAAGTCCCACTTGCATCCTTTCACTTGGAACATGAAGCCAATATGAAACTATTTTGGTACCCTCATTTTGTAACGGTTTAACCCTAGTGTTTTTGATGACTTCATTTCAACACTCACTAAACTTTACCAAATAAGAACTGTGAGAGAATATCAAGCAAAATTTAAAGAAATGGCCAATCACACAGGGATTATCTAATTAATTCTTTAATATTTGATTTGTTAGTGCTTTAAAGGATTCAATTCGATCTAAGATCAAAATGTTCTGGCTGAGCATGATTATGAAAACCTTAAGGTTGGCTAAGTTGGCAGAGGATAAGATCATAGCTCAATAGTATATGTTTCTCTAAGTTTTTGCTAATTGCTTTCAAAGACGGAAGAAACTAAAGTTGAAGGTTAGGGGTTTGACATTACCCAGATTAAGTTGTGCACCGTATCCAAGCTTTGTGGGAGCTCCTCTTTGGCTGTAGAGGAAACACCTGTAATATAAAAAAAACTCAAACAAGGAGAATGTTAGAGAGAGATATGGTGGACTGCCAAGCTATGCTCTCAGTCCCGGAAGCGTAAGGCTCCATAAGGGATGACAGTCCACTATTTAAAGAATAGAGTGTTGTATACAAAGAAATGATAAAAGACTTAAAGAAATGGAAAGGTAGAATGTTGTGTACCTGTTCCCTAAAGTCTGTGTCTCAAAATGCTGGTCAAAGGTTTTTATCTGGTCTTTGGGCTATTTGAATAGATTTTGGTTTGCATAGTCGCTGACGTCAGTTTTTCTACCGCTATTAGTTGGTTAATGATGCCAACATTAGTTATTCTGCCAATGTCGGTAGGGGTAGTGGGCCTTGGATGGGTTTTGGGATATGTCTGTGGTCGATAGAAGAGTCTGTGGAAGCTTGGAGGTTTGTGCAGGGTTATAAGAAGATAAATAGGGTCTGAGGAAGGGCAAAAGGTAGAGGGTAGGTGTGAGAAGAAGGTAAGAATAAGAGGAAGGCTTTTCAACCCTTCCATAGAGGAAGTTGGGTCTCTTTTACAGTATTTATAAATAGTAAAATAGAAACTAATTTACTAATGTATTCTAAAATATTGAAATGAGACAGAAGAATACTTAGCTCTGCTTGGTGAAGAACCAGAGGTGTCAGAATGTTTATTCCTATTTTAGCTGATGTTGAGATCCTCGTACAGTGTTTCAATCTAATCTAGAGTGACTTGTGCATAGTTTCTATAGCTAGGAGAGTGATAGTCAAATTATGATGCTTGGTCTCAGAGTGTGCATGCCAATCTGCAAGAGTTGGGGGGCTAGCTCAATGTTAGAGCTCAAGTTATGTAACCGATGTCAGTGATCCTACTAGCATTAGCTGATTGTTGACCGATGTTGGTGGAGAAAGAATGGGTAAAAGGGTTATTTTTATCTCTTTACCTATTTCTCCACTTGCCAAGTGCTTTTTCCATTGGAGAATGATTAAAACATGGGTTTATGAGGCATGGAAGTTAGTTAAGGAGTTAAGAGGGTGAGAATAGGTCATGGGTAGTTAGGATGTGGAGGACTTAGTCTTAGGGTGACTCATAGGTTAAGAAAAGGTCTTAGGGTGAGGTGTCTAGGTGAGGTGTCCTAGGTGAGGTCATTAGGTGAGGTCATTAATTTAAAATAAGTAGTTTATTTTAAATTAATAAGGTGTGTAAGTGTTTAGAAGGGGACCAAGTAGGGGTTGACACAATGTTGGTGTCTACATTTGCCCCTTTTTGTCTTATGGTTTGTTCTAACGAATTGCAAGACAAAAATAGGTGTAGGTTGCCCCAGGTATGGGATGAGATATTCCCCATCAAAGTGGGAATCGAGAGAGGATAATCCAAATTCGAGTATTGATTTGATAGGCATTGGATGGGTAGGGTGAAGTTTGAGTGTGAACACTACAATAGTTGAGATTGCATGTATGCCACTTCATTTGATAGGCAGGTCAAATTATCGTAGGCAAGGTCGAGGAGCACTAAAATCAAAGTAACCAGTCCCCAACTTATTAGTGGTTGATGATTGGGTTAAATGATCAAAGTTGTAGCTCCAATGGTCGAGGAGTACTAAAATCAAAGTAACTTATCCCCAACTTATTAGTGGTAGTTGATTGGGTTAATCGATCAAAGCTATAGCTCTAATGGTCATCATGTTCCAAGTATCCTAGGCTAGGAAGTGCTCCTGGAAAACATGAAAATATCACAAATATTGGGGATCAACTTGGTTGTGATATGATAATACATGTGAGGGGCATAATGTGGGGTGCATACAATTTGCTAACTATTTGTGAGGTAGCATATATGCAATCAAAATAACCAAGGCAAAGTTATCTCAAAAGTGGGCGTGGTCTAAGGAAATAGTCACAATCTCCAAGGTCATTGGTCAAGTCAGGCTGAGATATAAGTAATTTCAAGTGTTATTTGTTGTGGGTAGGGAGATATATGCGATCTCCAATGTGCTCCATGAGAAGTCTAAGGTGACTTCTACAGTGTCAGGGTTGATTGTTTGGTCATGATTTTGGACAGTTTAGGATAGTTGGTCCATTAGGTAGACAGACAAATAAATCGCTGAGCTAACCTTAGAAGACCCTATGTCAACTGAGTGCTTCTTACATAGCCCCTATTTTAAGGGCCTCAGGCCAATGTAGTTGTCTCCAAAAGGGAAGAAGAGGGTAGGTTATGGATTGGGTTTGACTAGGTTAAGTCATGGTTAAAGGTTATATGGTTGGTCCATTAGATAGACGAATGAATGAATGGCTGAGCTAACCTCAGAAGACCCCATGTCAACTGAGTGTTGCCTACATAGCCCATACAAGGGGCCTCAGGCCAATGTAGTTCTCTCCAAAAGGGAAGAAGAGGGTAGGTTATGGATTGGGTTTGACTAGGTTAAGTCATGGTTAAAGGTTATATGGTTGGTACATCAAGTAGACGAATGAATGAATGGCTGAGCTAACCTCAGAAGAAACTATGTCAACTGAGTGCTGCCTGCATAGCCCCTATTTTAAGGGCCTCAAGCCAATGTAGTTCTCCCCAAAAGGGAAGAAGAGGGTAGGTTATGGATTGGGTTTGACTAGGTTAAGTCATGGTTAAAGGTTATATGGTTGGTCCATCAGGTAGACGAATGAATGAATGGCCGAGCTAACCTCTAAATACCCCATGTCAACTAAGTGTTGCCTACATAGCCCCTATTTTAAGGGCCTCAGGCCAATTTAGTTCTCCCCAAAAGGGAAGAAGAGGGTAGGTTATGGATTGGGTTTGACTAGGTTAAGTCATGGTTAAAGGTTATATGGCTGGTCCATCAGGTAGACAAATGAACAAATGGCTGAGCTAACCTCATAAGACCCTATGTCAACTAAGTGTTGTCTACATAGACCCTATTTTAAGGGCCTCAGGCCAATGTAGTTCTCCCCAAAAGGGAAGAAGAGAGTAGGTTATGGATTGGGTTTGACTAGGTTAAGTCATGGTTAAAGGTTATATGGTTTGTTCATCAAGGAGACTAAGGAATGAATGACTGAGCTAACCTTAGAAGACCCCATGTCAACTGAGTGCTGCCTACATAGCCCTTATTTTAAGGGCCTTAGGCCAATGTAGTTCTCCCCAAAAGGGAAGAAGTGGGTAGGTTATGGAGTGGGTTTGACTAGGTTAAGCCATGGTTAAAGGTTATATGGCTGGTCCATCAAGTAGACGAATGAACGAATGGCCGAGCTAACCTCAGAAGACCCTATGTCAACTAAGATCTGCCTATATAGCCCCTGTTTTAAGGGCCTCTGGCCAATGTATTTCTCCTCAAAAGAGAAGAAGAGGGTAGGTTATGGATTGGGTTTGACTAGGTTAAGTCATGGTTAAAGGTTATATGGTTTGTTCATCAAGGAGACTAACGAACGAATGGCTGAGCTAACCTCAAAAGACCCCATGTCAACTGAGTGCTGCCTACATAGCCCATGCAAAGGGCCTCAGGCCAATGTATTTCTCCCATAAAGGAAAAAAGAGTCAAAGAGGTTGTTGGTTGGTTTGGTTATGTTAGAAATGATGAGTGTATGATGATGTTACAGCCTTTTCCATATTATGTGATGGTGTATGCTGTAACATAGGTTATGAGATTTTTTATCCTTAGCAATTTTCCATATTAGTGATGGTGTATGCTAAAATTGAAATGAGTTTATTTATGCTTCAACAAGTTTCCATATTGGTGATGGTATATGCTTGACATAAATTGTGTTTGGTTGATAGTTTCCATGTGTATTGTTTTCCATAGAAACTAGTGTGAATGGGCTATGATAATTTATATAACACAAATTAATATTCACATTAAATAAATCATGAGGTTATGTTAATGGTTAGAAAATGTTTTGGTTTGGTTTGGTTGGGTTTGGAGTGGTTTGGTTTGGTTTGGTTGGGTTCGGTTTGGTTTGGTTATAAAATGATTTGGTTGTATGTGATGAAGGTGTGTAAGAAGTGAAAGGTGCATTGCTCTTTCATTGGAAAGGACCATAAAGATAGCATAGATAAGATTTTTAGAAATGAAATCCCTGTTCATGCATTACATCATTGACCATTGATTTTTGTTAGAGAAGTATTTTAATCACTTGATGTTAAGTGAGCTCAAAATCTATTGGGTATGTTGGGGTAATAGGTTTGATTATGTGATATGTGAGGATAGCGTAACCCCTTTTAGCAGAGATAACTTTTCCCTTTTTATAGGTGACCCTGAGAATGACTATAGGCAAGTCCATGACTTAATAGTTTGTCAGTCTTTTTTTTTTTAGGTAGACTGATCAATGCGGGAAGTCTACTTGGGGATGTTGTTTTGTTGTGTGGTCATGTGAAGCTGATCGATGCGGGAAGCTTCTAAGAGGGTGTTGTGTATGTAGCAAAACTTGGGCATAGCCATCTTTTGAGGGAGTGGTATATATGTTGCTTTGTATGTTTTGATGTTTATGAATAACTATCCTTCAAGGGAGCAGTCTATTAATTATAGCAATAATGCAACTATCTTTCAAGGGAGCAGTCTACATTTATAGTTTATGACCTTTTGTTAGACATCCCAGTTTTATGTTTTGTTTGTTGACTGAACTTTTAGTCATGGACTAGATTATAGAGGTTTAGGGGTTTCCCTTTTATTAGGACAAAGCATTAATAAAAAAAAAGGTTAACTAATTTTTGTAGGGAAAAAGGGTTAAAAGGGATAAGAATGAGGATGACGGGGTTGCTCAAGGGACGAGCTCAAGTTAAACATCAAGTGAATGATTACTTGGTTAACAATAGAATGGTCTCAGATGTAAGGCATTAAGGGGCTCAAGTTCTGGTCGGCCTTCGAGAGAAGATAGACGATAAGCCCCTGATCCATACTTGTGCGTTATTATATAAGGTCCAAGCCAATTAGAAGCAAACTTGCCTCGTTTGCTTCTTTCCATATTGGTCACATGTTGGTTTTCTTTAAGGATGAGATCTCTAATTTTGAAATCTTGCTCTTTTAGATTTTTGTTGTAGGCATGGTTTAGTCAATGTTGGACGTGAAGTAGGTTAGCATGTTGTTGGCATTTGATACAATGCCAAACATAGTCATTGCAGTCTTGGTTAAGAGTGGACCAATAATAGCCTAGGTGGAGGATGCACTTAGCAACCAAGTTACCACTGAAATGTCCTCCATAGATCCCATCATGGACTTGTTTGATGGCATGAGATGTCTCAATGGTGGTTAGGCATCAGAGAAGGAGGCTGTCAAGACCTCATTTGTAGAGAAGACCCCCTAGCATAGTGTATCAAGTAGTACTTTTGATGAAAGTCCATCGTCCATTGCTAGAAAGGTTAGGAGGAATGATAAAATGAGTTAAGTAGTCAGCAAGTCATTTATACCAAATGTCATGTGGACTAGAGAGGTTAGGAGGAATTTCCCTTAGAGATGTTAGTTTAGATGTGCCCATGATAGAAATATTAGGCTTTGGTGGTGGAGAGGGCTTGGAGAATGGGTAGGTCCAAGGGGTAGAAACCTACTCTTTTCCTTTATCCTTTAGGGTTTGTGACCTAGTGGCCACACTATAGTGTTGATTTTGAATAAAGGGGGAGAAGGTGGTAGAGGGACCATAGTCTCGCATTTGGATACCAATTCAATTGAAGAGGTTTGGGAGGCATGAGATGGTGTCAGTAATTTGTCAAAAAGATGGTCATGAGAATCCTTAATGAGAAGGGTGCCCTTTTTCAGGTGTTGGTGGATGACAACTTTAAGAGTGCAACAATGCTCAGTATCATGCCCAGGTGTGCGATGATACACATAGATTTTAGTGTCATCAAACCAAGATGGTTTTGATCTGAGAGGTTGGTATGGCTTAATGGGTGGGAGAATGATGATAGAAGACTACAACAATCGGTGTAATAGTGAATCATAGGACCCCACTAATGGGTATGTGCTTGTTGTTGCAGTAGGGGTTGACAACTTCTGTTTAGGATTTGTAGGAGGAGTTTTTCATACCACATTTTTGGTTGGTGGTGTGGCCACATGCATAGATGGCACTTTCTTGGTGAGAGGTGCTAAATTTTTCAGAGGAAGTATGTTTTTGATGGGTAGAGGGAGTAATGGAAGCAATTTGTTTTTATGAGGTGTTGGAATAGGGAGCACTCCTTTTAAAGTAAAAGGATGTGGACCCAAGATAGAGGGAAATGGTGAAGGTGGAGGAGGATTACTCCGATGTGGTTTAGCAACCTTCTTTAATATGGTGCGAGGACTACTACTATGTGGGGTGAAGTTCAAATCTACCTTCACTTGTGGGTGAGTGAGGTTTTATACAGGGTGAATGCCGATATATTTAACCTATTTTGGCATGGTGGATGCCTGTGAGGGTTTGGGTTCAGATGTGGAAGGCTGTGCTTCTAAAGATTTAGAATCGAATACACGCTCCTCATTAGAGACTTAAGGGTTAGTTGTCGCAAAAGGGTTGGCAGTATAAGATGAAGCAGGATATGTAAGATAAGGAGCCTTAAGTCGCTCCCATAATGCCTCATCTTTTAGGTTCCTAGAATGGAGAAATCCTAAGTTTTCTACCAATCAAGAAAAGGGTTTAGGTGATGTCACACGAGGTATTATAGTCAGTCCATTAGAGGATTTAAGTGATCACAAGAGCGAAAACGTGTTAAACGCAACAATCACGAGCCAAAGGTGAGAGAGAGCCATCACTAGATCTTCCTCGACTAAAGTGGGTGATGTGGTGAGTTCTTATCTTGATGGAGAAGGGATTGGCGAATGTGGCTCTTCAAGAGGATAAAGCACAGGGATGATCATGCCTTCCACGTGTGGTCTAGGAGTGTGGAAAGTATGATCCTCCATTGGTGATAAGAAGGATGAGGGCAAGGACACTAACATTGGTACCATCAAAGCATCCTCCAACATGGGAGAGGTCAAAGTAGCCTCTCCTACATGTGAAAGAGGGGTGGATGGAGGACTATCCTCCATCGGTGGAGGACAAATAGGAGAGGAAGGCTCCTCTAAAGGGTGAAGTAGAGGGATTATGGCCCCTTCTACATGAGGGTGTGGGGTATGAATGGTCACTTCTTCCAATGGTAAAAGAAGAGGGAAGGTAGGGGAAAGAGGAATAGGTAATATGGGTTCCTCACAAGGTAGAAGTATGTGTGGAGGAGGTGTTTGATGTTGTGGGGGTGATATGGGTAGAATAGGCTCTTCTACCCATGGTGGAGAAATAGGTTGATTAACCTCTTCAGACTGTGGGAGAGGTTGGTTAGGAATAAAAGGAGAAACCATGTCGATTGTGTGTATGTTGCACTCTTGAGGGTCCTTAGCCATGGTCTGAACATTGTTTTGACTTGGGGGATGGTTAGGAAATGGTTGTCTAAAGACATCTATGTTTTGGTTAGCTAGCGCATTAGGGTTATCCAAAACAAAGTCCCCTTTGTCCAACATGTCTTGAACAACATTTTTAAAGGTTTTACAATTGTCCATGTCATGACCTTTGACATGGTGATAGTTACAAAAGTCATTTTCCCTATACCATGCAGGGATGGCTCATGAGGGGTCAAATTAGACAAGTCAGATTTGAGGGAGGTTAAGGACTCCCTGCTTTACTAGTTTATCCAATACGAAAGCGTATGATTCTCCTATTGGAGTGTATTGATGTTGTATATACCATTGTTGGAATTTTTTTGTGATGTTTTGTGATGTGGAAGGTTTAGATTGGTTGGTGGTGGTAGGAGATTGTGACCTAAGGACTACAACGTTCGTCGATCCCTTAGACTTGGAGTGGGAAGAAGAAAGTTGGGAAGAAGAAGGGTCATTGGATTTTGCTTTGGTATTTTTACTATGAAATTTGACTCTATCCTCTTTGACTACACAAAGTTTAAGCTTTCAGGCCATGGTGAAAGCTTCATCAAATGTATGGAAAGTTTGAACCCGCAAAGTGGATGAGATGTGCTTGGCACATGCTCTTGAGAAGAGCTCAATGAGCTCAGGTTGAGGTAGTGAGAAGGAGAGTTGGTTGATCAAACCTCTCCAATGGGCGATGAAGTTAGCTATGGACTCATCCTTGAATTGTCTAACAGAATAAAGGTCTATGATGGAGACCTTTTTGGTGATGTTGATTGAGAAGTGGTCAAGGAATAGCTGAGCTAGTTGAGTGAAGGAAAAGAGAGAATGACTGGTAATGGAGCTATACCAATCAAGGGCAGTGCCAGAAAGTGACATAGGGAATGTACGAAGTAATAACACATCATCATGCGCTATGAGGTAACAAGCATGTCTAAATGCTCCTAGATGTTGTTGTGGGTCCTCTTTACTCTGAAAGTGAGTAAATTTTGGGAGTTCCCACTGGTTAGGGTATGGTCTAATAGGCACCGAAAGGTGAATAGGTTTGTTACAGACTTGTTCGTATGAAAAAACACTCCTTGAACCTGAAACATATGTCTCAAGGTTGGATATCTTATCCATCAGCATTTTAATTAGATTGGTAAATGGATTGGCAGGAGGGGCACCCCCTAAGTTATAGGGTACTTGGAAGGCGTTGGGAGGGGCATATGACATACTCGGTTGCATTTGTGTAGGCACAACATATTGGTAGTTTGTCATAGGGACTAATGTTGAGGCCAAGGGGGCTTATGCCATGAAGTTAGAGGGCACAACTTGATTAGATGCCACCAAGGGTGGTTGAATGGTGGCAATACTAATTAAAGGATAGGTAGTTACTCTTGTATTTATGGGTGTAAGAGCGGGTGGGATAGAGACAATCAAGTTCTAAAAAGTTGTCAAACTTGGTTGAATTGTTTATGGTTGAGGGGGTATTGAAACTCCAATGGATGTAGGGCTAGAAATAGAAGGGGAGGCCAAATCTTGGACATTGGCCATGGTTGGGTTACTAGTCGAGGCAATAGCTTGATTAACCATAGGTTGGGTAGCGGGTGCTGTTGATATCATTGCCACTTCAACCAAGGAAGTTGGCATCCCATAAATAGGATTACCTAAAGGGTCTCATGTTTGGCTTTTAGTGAGATAATGTTGGAGAGCCTTGACATTGTGGTCAAGGAATCTCTCAAATTCTTGATCCCCTTCGAGAACAATAGGAGGTCGATCAGGGGTTGGTTGGATAGGAGTACGCTCAGTGTCTGAAGTATACTCCATTTGGTGACTTGGTATGAAAGGTGAAGGTGGGAGTGGTTATTGACTCACGTGGTCAATGAGAGATTTGGCTTGAATGCGTGTCAGAACCATCTAAGGTGAAATGGATTCAGGTTCCAAAAATTGTGTGTTTTAGTTTTAGAAAACTAGAATTTATGTTTAACAGCGAAAAAGTCAGGTTTCAAGCTTGCTATTTGGGAAGAAAATTTGTTGACAGTGACTGACGTCAGTGGAAAAACTGATGTCAGTGAATATATAATGCCGATGTCAGTGGAAAAGTCGATGTCAGTTTCTATGTAATTCCAAAAACACAAAAAATTGATAGTTTTTGAAAGAAGAAGAAATTTTGAGTTGTTTTAGACCTCAGAATGATGCAACCTTACCAGCTCAAACAATCAGATAAAAATAGTAGAAAAGGTGATTTGGCAAGCAACCTCTAAAACGTTAGATTCCTAAGAATAAATTTTAGAGTCGTGGTGGCTTATGCCTTAGAAGAATGTGTTTGGGAATTGGGCTTGTAAAATAGGTCCTAGAGAGGAAGTCTATGGCTAGTTTCAGGTTATGGTTTGGTGCTCAAAGATCTGTGTTAGGTTCAGTACATGGCCTGGTGCTGGGGCTTGCTCCCTTCACTTCACGAACCTAGAGCCAAGCTGGGCTGCTTAGCCAATATATACTTTGCCTATAGTTTATACTCTACCAGAGAATAGAGTGGGTCTTCCTCTTGGTAATGAAGTCCAAGTAGGATCACTGGGAAGGGTAAGGTATCCGCTAGGTGATGAAATCCTAGATGGGCCTTGTCTCAAGTATGTTATATGTTTGATTTGATTGTGATTGTGGTTTGGTTGTGTAACATTTGTGCACTATGATTTATTCATAATGCTTTTAATTACTAAGTGGGATAAATATGCATTCAAGAAAGAATGAAATGCAATTATTTTAAACCCAAATTGAAATATGTTTGTTCAAATGCAAACAATTGAAGAAAAGGTTAAGAGTATGAATTTTTCACTACTCTAAGATGCAGGCAAGAAGTGACAAGAAGAAAAAGAGAGATGTTCTTTTTAACTTGTGCTAATGGTTTCTTTTCGAAATAAAGAGATAGAAGAGAGGATGCAAGAAGAGAATAATTTCCTAATGCAACTATATGAAAGTTTGCTTTTTAGAAGAATGAACCCAAGGAAAACTCTAGGGTCCCATCGAGCATGCCAAAATGTTTCTCTAAGTTTTTGCTAATTTATTTCAAAGAAGGAAGAAACTAAAGTTGAAGGTTAGGGGTTTGATGTTACCTAGATTAAGTTGCACATCGTATCCAAGCTTTGTGGGAGCTCCTCTTTGGATGTGGAGGAAACACCTGCAATATGAAAGAAACTCAAACAAGGAGAATGTTAGAGAGAGATATGGTGGACTACCAAGCTATGTGCTCGGTCCTGGAAGCGTAAGGCTCCGTAAGGGATGACAGTCCACTATTTAAAGAAAAGAGTGTTGTATAAAAAGAAATGATAAAAGACTTAAAGAAATGGAAAGGTAGAATGTTGTGTACCTATTCCCTAAAGTCCATGTGTCTCAGCAGGCTATTCAAAGGCTTTTTGTCTAGTCTTTGGGCTGTTTGAATAGATTTTGGTTTGCAAAGTCAATGACATCAATTTTTGCTGCCACTGTCAGTTGGTCAATGATGCTAACGTCAATTATTCTACCAATGTCAGTAGGGGCAGTCGGCCTTGGATGGGTTTTGGTATATGTCTGTGGTCAATAGAAGAGTTTGTGGAAGCTTGGAGGTTTGTGCAGGGTTATGGGAAGATAAATAGGGTCTGAGGAAGGGCAAAAGGTAGAGGGTAGGTGTGAGAAGAAGGTAAGAATAAGAGGAAGGCTTTTTAGCCCTTCCACGGAGGAAGTCGGGTCTCTTTTATAGTATTTAGAAATAGTAAAATAGAAACCAATTTACCAATGTATTCTAAAATATTGAAATGAGACAGAAGAATACTTATCTTTTCTTGGTGAAGAACCAGAGGTTTTAAAATGCTTATTCCTATTGTGGCTGATATTGAGTTCCTTGTACAGTGTTTCAATCTAATCTAGAGTGACTTGTGCAGAGTTTTTGTAGCCAAGAGAGCGATAGTCAAATTCTAATGCTTGGTCTCAAAGTGTGCGTGTCGATTTGCAAGAGTCGGGGGGCAGCTCAATGTTAGAACTTAGGTTATGTAACTGACATCGGTGATCCTGCCAGTGCCAACCGACCATTGACCAATGTCGGTGGAGAAAGAATGGGTAAAAGGGCTATTTTTAGCTCTTTGTCCATTTCTCCACCCGCCAAGTGCTTTTTCCATTGGAGAATGGTCAAAACACGGGTTTATGAAGCATGGAAGTTAGTTAGGGAGTTAAGAGAGGGCGAGAATAGGTCATGGGTAGTTAGGATGTGGAGGACTTAGTCTTAGGGTGATTCATAGGTTAAGAAAAGGTCTTAGGGTGAGGTGTCTAGGTGAAGTGTCCAAGGTGAGGTGTCTAGGTGAGGTCATTAATTTAAAACAAGTAGTTTATTTTAAATTAATAAGGTGTGTAAGTGTTTAGAAGGGGACCAAGTGGGAGTTGACACAATGTTGGTGTCTACAGTATAATCCCTTCGATGTTTTTACTATTTATATAAATTTGTTATTTCATGTATTTTTATAAATTTATTTTAGGAGGATCCTCTTAGCCTTTTATAACAAAGTTTAGTATTTTTTGAAACCCTTTTGTGGAAATTTATATAAGGCCATCTAGTTTGTGACCTATATTTTATTTTAAAAAATTAATGAATATTTTTTTAATTAATTTTACAAGTAAATAGATCCTAAAAAATTGATTAAAAATGGATAAATGGTTGTACAACCTCCATAACTACCTCAAAACAAAATGAAAATTAGTTTTATTTAAAGCACATATAATTAGGATTAGTTTGTTACCATATAATTTTTTCACATTTGGATAAATGAAAATAAAAATACTTAAACATATATGCATGTATATTTGCGGCATATAGTGGCCTAAAAGGCCACAGTTAGAAATCAACATAGAAACCTTAAAATAATCTAAAATTTTAAAAAATCATATATTTGGAAAGAGAGATCATGCTCATCATTGTATTAATAATTTTATGAATTGGATCATTAAATTCATAGTTTATTTAGCAATGGAATTTGAATTTTCTTATTTTCTATCAAAGAACTCAGATTTGGCTATGTATTGACAGGTCCAAGCCATTTCTAAGCCAAAAGGCTTGGTTTTTGAATTTAAACATATCATAAAATGTACGTGTTATATTGACATTTCACACACACAAAAAAGATATATTTATACATGTTTATGTTTAAGTTTATATTCATTCACATTCATAATTTTATATTTTTATTTTAAAGTGGAGTGTGTCAATATATACACTACCATAAAAAAGACAAAATTGATATAGTGATGTAATTTTGGTGTGTTTGTACCCATAAATGTAAATTAAACTATATATAATATGATTTATGGTTCAACCAAGCCCAATTTCATTAAAAAATGAATGAAAGAAATAATTATTTTAATGGTGAGGTAATTAGGGCCAATATGGGTTGCTTCCACATAATTGTAACTATATGATGTGATTTGGGGCTAAATTATCTTAGATTTCCTAACATATGTAGTGAATGAGTGAATTGGTGCAATTAATGATACAATTTGAGTGAAATTAATCCTCATGAACCTAATTTTGACTATAAAAGATATAATTTTGGTCTTTCAACCCCAATATCATAACAAAATAAATGAAATAATCCATTGGTTTAATTCAAATTTGATAAAGGGTAATTTAATCCCTTTAAACCTAATTATGACTATAAAATGTAAGTTGGGTTTTAATCAGCTCCAATGTCATCAAATAATTAAGTAATGAATCATTTGGTTCAATCATAGATGCAAGTTTGACATGTATAAGAAGTGGTTTGAGGATCTAAAAACTATAATTTCATCATGTAATAAATGAAATAATCGATTGGTTTAATTTTGGAGGTAATTAGGGTCAATACAAGCCCTTTGAACCTAATTGTGACTATATAATGTGATTTAAGGCTAAATTGGCTTTTATTTCATCATAGATAGAGCCAATTAGTCAAAGGGTATAATTAATGACACTATTATAGAAAAATTGATCCACATTCAAACATAGTTTGAATTATATATGATGTGATTTTGAGTGAAATTGACCCTAATGTCATCATATAATGAATAAAATAGTTGATTTATTCAATAAAAGAGGCAATTAAGGCCAATTTAAGCCCCTTAAACCTAATTACAAGAGTATGACATGATTTGGGGATAAATTAGCTTCAATTCTATCATGAATTGATCCAATTAGCTAGTTGGCATAATTACAGACATGGTTTGAGCCAAATTGAGCTATGTGGACCTAAATTATGGGTTAAAATTAGTCAATGTAAGTTGGATGAAATTGAACCTTGTGAACCCCATTTTGACTATGTAAGATGTAATTTTGGGGTCAATTGACCTAAATATAATAAAAAATTAAAGCAAATAATCCACCAATCAAATCATGAAGGAAATTGGAGCCTATTTGAGCCCCTTCAACCTAGCTATAAGAGGAAGACTTTATTTGGGGCTAAATTAGGCATGAATTGATCTAGTTAGTTAATTAGTGCAATTAGAGACATTATTTGGTCCAAATTAAACCCCATGAACATAAATTATGGGTCAATCAATTGTATAATATGCAACATATGGCTTAATCAACCCTTTGATTGCATAAAAAATGTAAATATGGAGGTAATTGGGGCCAATAAGAACCTCTTGAATCTAAATACAAGTATAAGATGTGATTTTGGGTTAAAAATTAGCTCATGTTTCCTCACATATCAAGCCAATTTTTCAATTGTTATAATCAATTATGTAAGTTAGATGAAATTGAACTCCATGAACCTTGTTTGACTATATAAGATGTAATTTAGGGGTTAATATACCCCAGTGTCATAACACCCTAAACCAAATGGTCCACATATTTAATCATGAAGGAAATTGGGTCCAATTTGATCTCCTTTAACCTAACTATAAGAGCAAGATAGGGAAAGTTTTAGTGACCTATATTAAAAAAAATTTGGAGGTCACTAGGTGAATTAGTTTTAAAATGGTGGTGAATCAAGTTGAAAGGTATATAATATCAAAGGTGAATTATGAGGTGGAACATGGTGAATGTAATAACAAAAACAACCACTTGACTATATACTGCAAGCATCTGACTATACAATGAAGTTATCTGACTACATAATGTAGTCATCTAACTATAATATGTAGTCATCTGAATACAATATGAAGCTATCTAACTATAATAAATAGTCATCTAAATATAGGGTGTAGTCATCTGAATACATCCTACAATCATCTGACTATGCTTTTTAGTCATTTGATTATGCCATGTAGTCATTTGACTGCATACTAAAGCTATCTAACTGCATGGCACAATCATCCACATGCATAATGAAAACATCTAACATCATAACCAATAGGTATGGAGGTCAATTACCAATATCTACCAACATCTGGCTCTCTAAGATCTAGATCACCCCTCTCCAACCTAATCCTGATATTCCTAAGATGGATGATGAGCTTACCAATTTTCCATTAGATAATTTATAGGTAGATAATATAGTTACCTATGTAAAATAAATTATTCTTGGTGAAGTTGAGTGTTTGAGGATATGGGAGTTAAGGCCTGAAGTTTTGATATGACAAATAAATGCATGGTTTCACAATCACTCCCAACATAACCTATTGTACAAATTGGCTGAAAATCAACTAGTAAAAATTGATTTTTTCTTAAATAAAGTTGTTTCTAGAGTAGTGATTGTTATTAATGATCATAATGATAAATTTTTAGATATAATGTTGAAAATTATTAATAATAAATGCAGAGGCCCAAGTGTACTACAACAAATGGGAAAAAAAAAAATCCTTGTGGTTATTGTTGATGCAAAAAGGGGAAAAGTTATAGTAAGTTATATTCATTCCAAGTTGTTTATCATTTTCATTTAATTCTTGTAAGTTTTAATCTAATTAATATTCATCATTTTATTGTAGTCAAAATATGATAATTTGAATAATCAAGTGAAGGTACTTGAAGTGCACCTCCAAATAACATGAAAAAGTTTAAATGTAGCTATTTCATTGAAATAAAAACTTGTTTTGTTGAATAAAAAAATTAATACATTGAAGAAAATCATCAAAGAGTGTGGATTAGATCAATAAATTTTGTTTAAGCAGAAATTTGATGTGAATCCCTCATTGCTTTCTATAAGAGATGCAACAAAGGATGAAAAGGCAAATCTTGAAAACATTCATAATGCATCCAAGGATATTCTCCAATTAAGAATCCTAAAAAATGATACAAGCCATAGAGAGGAAGTGCCTTATACAATAGTAAAGTAAACAAACACTTCACATAAAACTAAGAAACATTAAATCAATGTCAGTTGTAATATTGTAATATTCTAAGACAATCATTTTAAAACTCAATATATATTGTATTTATGGCTTTTAAAAGATGCATTAAATTCTTACTTGTTAGATGTCTTATAGTTGATGATGTATTAGATATTATCTTGAAAATTAATGATTTTTTTAATTAATTTAGGTGCATTGTATGTATGATACATGTTTTTAAAATGTGATTGTTGATTTTCAATTTGATTTGGTTTTTACGAATAGGTTTTTGGGAAAATAAATTAATTTGATTGAAATGAAAATGGATAATTTTAAAAGTTATTAAGGGACTAGACATATATCTATTTTTCATTTCATTTTTTCAGTGTCATACATACTATTGGTAAAAAAATCAATTAAGCCATTCATAAACAACGTAATTGAGCATATGAAGTACTGTTCAACACAAGAATACTTCCTATATAATTGATTTATGAATTAAAAAGATAAAATATTATTTAGTAAATAATAAAATTTTATTATGACTGAATTTAATTCAAGTATATTTGAAATACATACAAACTAAAACTTAGGTAGCTGGAACAACCCTTTGTAACATGTGTCTCAATGGATTTTTTAATATCTTATTTGGTTGTTGTATTAGTGACTCCTCTTCTTTAAATAAGATAACTCAAATTGAAATCTCTCTTTCATACGAAAACTCATCCACTACATAACTTGAAACATACAACTTCAAACATGTATCAATATTTTAATCCAAATACATGTTTCAAAGTTTAAATTTGACAAAACATAGTCCACTAAATACCCTTTCATCTTCCATCAATGCCCAAATCATTATTTGGCATAATTTATATAACCAAAAATATTCATTGATTATTTCTTTTATTACACTGCTAGGATACAGTTTCTTCCATAGCCTTGTAATAGTATTTGTTTCTTTTGGTTCATATAAAGACATATGTTTTTCAACAATTATAATTACATAATTTGTTAATTATTTTTTCATTAAATCCTTTTTCAAAATATTCTCAACTTCAACTTCATTAATTTCTATAGACTTTATGAAATGGTTAATGAGATTACCCATGTATTTGATAAATAAATTACTTGTTTCTTTATCCTGTAGATTATTCCAAAATATAGGATTCACCACTCCCATTGCTTTAAGAAAATCATACCTTTGAAATTGATCTCAAATTTTGGTAGCTAAGATTTTTGAAATGTTACTCAATTTCATTATATCTCATCTATGACATTATCATATAAAACTCATAATATAGGTACTTCTCCAATTTATGCTCCAACCACATGAGTTAGTTTTTGGAAAATGTGTAGTGGTATTTCCTTTTCATTAACAATAATACAAATATGATCATTAATATTTAATTTTAAATAGTTTTTAGGGTCCTTAATATTTGTTAAAATTTTCCAACTGCCAAATGTTGGTCCCTTAAAAATTTCATTCGAGTAGTACAATATATCAAGAGATTGACAAACATGTTTCCTCAAACATAATAAGTTAACAATATATATAGATCTCTCTTGCACATGCTTCATCAAATAATTCATTTATTTCTACATGCGTAGAATACCATACAATGTTGTCAAGGTTTCAAAATTTGTCAAATGGTATAATAAATATTTTGCCTTGTCAACATCCATCCTATATTTAAATATTAAACCTATTAACAATTGATATTATTCAAATATTATACATGTAGTCTCATACATGGAAATACATCTTATATCAACATATTTTAATAATTTTTTACAATTATTCACTCTAATCATAAATTTATGAAACTCTAAAAACCTTTTTGGACTACTTGACATGTTTGCATGAAAGTCATGGATAAGCTTCTCCACTTTTATGACATTTTGAAATGTGATAATAATTTTGTAATCAAGGTTCATTCTATGTGCCTTGTAGTGGATTGGATTCATATATGGGGTAACTTTTGTTTATAGGTGAACACACATACCAATTTTATTCCCCTATACTAGTGATGCTCCATATGCATCAACACACACTAATTTGGTACTTATATCATAATAATTCATCCTAGCAATATCTACCAAATTAGAAATAACTAGTTTGGAAAGGTTTTTAGCATTAAAATTTTTCTTCATTTTACTTATAGATAATAGGGGAGGTTTCCTTGAATGGTTATCAAATATATAACATGCATGAAAACCCAATATGTGTTGTCAACTATTTTTACCTCATTAATAGATAGTGAGATAAACCATGCTACTTTTAATTTTTCATTCAAATCCTTATTTTCAATCATCGCAAGGCATTTTGCCATCTCCAAAGCACTGCTTTCTGAGCAATGTAATTGAGGAATGCTATGCAATCCAATATGCTGAAATAAAATCTTGTAATCTAAAAAATTAGAGATTGGTCTGCCTCTTTTTAGAATGCGATATAAAGTGGAAATTGTATATTTTTGGCAAGTAGATTGACCTGAGCAACATTTCCAAACTAAGTTGTGATTGTGCTTCCTTTTTGAATGAGGTGTTGTTGATGCTTCTGAGGATTTTTTTACTATTTTATCTAACATTGATGCATGAATTCTTTTGCATTTTTTCATCTCACTATTATTTTGATTTGTCCATCTTTGTCTTTTATTGAACATGTATTTTTCAAAATGTTTCTCAATTTTTTCCAAATTGAGTTGCATTTTGTGGTCCTTTCTAAGTTTCCAACTACATATTATGCATTTAAATTCTATTTGTGTTTTGGTACTATTTTCATGTTGTACATGTTTAATGAATGGGTCTTTAGCCACCCATTCAAACTTAAATTACCTTCTAATTGTCCGTGTACTTCTCTTTTCTTGCACATATTTTTTAGTGATTTTTTAACCTAAAGATTTTCTTGGCTAAGAGGAAATCTCATCTTGTATTGAGTACTCATTATCGACATCCATGATGATGTCCTCTAGCATTTTTTTCCTTGAATTCTATGAGGGTATTTCATATTTAGGGACATCTTCCAATGGAGGTATATCTTTAAAAGGGTTATTAATGGGTTATGCTTGTAAAATGGGTATATATTGTAATTATTATTAAAAATTGGTTTTTAATATGAAAGTGTAAAGAATTAAGAATATAATAAATCATATAATATTTAGTATCTTTGTTTGAAATTCGATATCCATGGATGTCTTCCAGTGGAGGCATATATTTAAAACTATTATCATTGGTTTATGCATGTAAAATGGTTGTAGACTATTTATTAATAATGATTGTAATAAAAGTGCATATACATAACAAAATAGTAAATCAAATATTATTTAGTACCTCTATCTGGTTTTTCATACTCAAGGACATCTTCCAATGGAGTAATATATTCAAAATTATTAATAAATATTGTAAAAAAAGTACAAGTAAATAATAGAATGCTAAATCAAATAATATTTAGTACCTTTGTCTGATACTTCACAATAGTTACATATTTTAATGGAGGCATATATTTTATCATATTATCATTATATTCTACATGAAAAATTGTTTTAGACATTAATTATTATTTAATCCTAATAGTAATGAATAAATAATAATAGTTTATAAATTAATATTTATAGTTTTATTTACCCTCTAGATGAAATAAGATAACATGTTCTATTTTTTTAATTTCCCCAATGCCTTAACATTTTCTGCATTAACCATCAATCAAAACTACATACAAATGATAGTCACCTAACTTCTACACACAAATTCCTAACTATGGCTTGTTGCTAGTTGAAACTGCTCGACTACTAGTTGCAGCCACCCAATTATTACTTGTAATTACTCGACTACTCTATGTAGTCACTCGACTATTAGTTGTAATCACCCAAATACTTCACATAATTGTCTAACTACTTCACATAAATGCCCAATTATTCTACATAGTCACTCGAATATTTATTGTATTCACTCAAATATTGGTTATATTCACCCAATTGCTAGTTATAGTCACTTGACTACTCCATGTAGTCACCTAAAAGCTACCTACAATCACTCAATAGTTGCTCATAGTACTTCAACACCTATTTATTATCATCCAACACCTTTTTTTTAGTGTGCATCACCTTCTTGTTGTCATCCATCACCAATTTACTATCACTCAACTATTAGTTATAAAACCATGAGAACACATATTTATGCTTGAGATAGTTTGTACTTGAGGATTAAATTCCATATATATAGTGGTGAATTCCCCCAAATTGGCTTTCTTGGTACCAATGATATAAATTTATAAGGGGAAATTTATTTTAAAAAGTAGGTGATGTGACTCATAAATTTAAATTTTACCCTAAAATTTAGGTGATCCTGCATTATCAACTACCCCTTAAAATCACCAAATGTTGACTTAGAAAAATAGAGTCTTCATGAAATAACAAAGATTTGACACTAAAAAAACTTTGGAGTGGGACATGATTTAGGGCCAAATTATCTCTAATTATGTCATGAATTGATCTAATTAGTCAATTATTATAATTAGAGATGTGATTTGGGCCATACTGAGCCCCATGAACCTAAATTATGGCTTATGGCTTAGGGTTTAGGTTACAATTAGTTAATGTAATTTAGATGAAATTGAACTCTATGAACCTAATTTTAACTATATATAATTTAATTTAAGGGTTAATTAACCTTGATATCATAACAAAATAAATCAAATAGTCCACTAGTTTAATCTTAAAGGAAATTGGGGCCCATTTAAGCCCCTTCAACCTAATTAGATAAGAGTAAGACATGATTTATGGCTAAATTAGTCATTAATTGATATAATTAGTCAATTAGTGCAATTAGAGACATGATTTGGGCCAAATTGAGCTTTATGAACCTAAATTATGGCTCAATATATTGTATAGGATGTAACATATGGTTAAATTGACCCTAAAATTATATCACAAATGAAAATATGGAGGCAATTGTATAGGATTGCATGACATAATAATATTTCATAGTCTAGATTGCATCACATAATCCTATAACATAGGATTACATCACATAATATAATCATATATCATAAAAATATGATATATGACTATATATATAATATTGATAATGTGTATGTATTATAACATGTGTGTGATATAATGTGTATGTGTTATTGGAAGATTATATAAAAACTCTTTGTCCAACATTTATTTTTAGATTATTTAGAGAATTCTAACCCCACTTAAATTCTATGCATCATTCTACACTTTTCATGATGAAGATAGAAGGAATCAAATTATTCTTTGGGGTCTCACCATCAAAAGGAATCAAATTGTTCTTTGCCTAGCCATGGGTGATGGTTTTCATTCAAGGAAGAGGAAGTACTTAAATCAAAAAACATTGAATCAAATTACAAGAGTTAAGATAAAAATAAAAGGTATGAATTCAAACATTTCATTCAAGTAAAGGCAAACACACTATTCATAATTAACCAAATGTCATAGATAATAATGAATTGAATAATGATGACCAATGTTTACCTAAAAGTCCAAATTACATTGTAATTCCACATTTGAAGTATAAATTTTTTGATTTTGTTGATGATGAATCTATGTAAGATGATTTACCCCCTAAAAATGAATAAAATTTCATGGTAACACATAATGATGAAAGTAACAATGAAGAAAATGACATGAAAACACTAAACAATGAAAGTAATAATGAACAAACTAGTAGTGAACATAATAATTTTGAAAGACACTCTCAACAAATTCCACCATTAATAACACCCCTAAATATTGTGTGTAGAAAAGGATAGTACTTAATTATATTTGTTGAACATATTTTGAAGCCAAGGCAAAATAAAATGTCTAACCACCATTAAAAAAGACTAGATGAAATTTTTTTGGATAATTTCTTTGTAAAATTAGATTTTGATAGTAAAAAATGTTAATTGTTTATTTCATTGATGAAATTGATTAAGATGAGACCTACAATATACACCCTATGACTAATAACATCTAACATGGATGATGAAAATAATGAAATTGAAAATTTACATAATGCATATCATACTATAGGCATGACATCAATCAACAAACATTATAATTCTTCCCAACATATAATTATAACTTGTGAAGTAAGTGTTCAAATAGGGATAAAATGATTGATCTCAAAAACTAAGTGAGCACTAAACATAAATAGAAAAACATGAATGAAAGCAATTGTAATACATTAAAGACTTAATTATACCAATACCAATGATCTCTAGGCATTCTCTGGTAGATTTCCACAAAAGGATAATGCTATAGTTGATGATATAAAAGATTTAATTCCATAATTTTTGAAAGACAATACAAGAGTTTCACACAATACATGAGATTTAGTGAAAAGAAGAGTCAGTTCTCACAACTATGAACCGTATCTGAAACATTTATTAGATATGACCCAAACATAATTATACACCAATTTTTTGGAAAAACATCCATACATTTCTATTAGTCAAAGATATTTTGATATGTCCAAACCCTTTTATGTAAAAATAAATCATAAGTGCACCACTTGTTGTTGTAGTCAACATGTTGAGTTCTCAAATTCACTATGATCTTTTTTTCCATATATATTGTACTTTAGATACTAAAAATATTTTATGGGAGTGTATCTTAGAATTTATATCAAAATCATTTAGGTAATTTATTTCAATCATTTTTTGTGAAAGACCAAATGCATAGTTATTTTATAAGAAAGCATGTTTAGATAGAAATCATAACATTTGTGGTAGATTTTCAAAATTAAAAAAATGCATTCATGAGGAGAGTATAATTGCAATTAGATAGGAATTAGTTGTTTTGAACAAACACAAATCTATGACTTATCAATTAAAATATGACAAAGAATCTAAAAAGTGTGATATTGTTACAAAATAGATACTTGTTTCAGAATTTATCATCAAATTCAGGGAGGAAATTATTTATGAGTATGCAAGGCACACACACATAGAGGACCAGATGGTTGGATGAAAATTTAAAGTTGAGCAAGGACACATTTCCACTTGGTTCTATTATTTTAGTAGTCAACTTTGTTAATAATTATACATTCAAACCATAAATGGAATTTTAATCACAGTATTATAACTTAGTACATGTTACCATAATCATGCATATAACATACATGCATGCATATGATAGTATAGATAAATATCAAAAAAATTAAGGGAAAACCATTTTTATGTTAGTGATGACCGATCCAATTGTAAAAAGTACATGTAATATTATTTTGAGATGCTCTATGGAAAATTGACTAAAAAGAACATTACTTTCAATAAGCATTACATTTGGTTAGATAATTTCACATCATAATTCAAGAATGTACAGATGTTTTAATGGTTGAGTAGGATACACTTTACCACTAACATAGAACATATTTGGAGTTTCACTAAGGCCAGCCATGCAAAATGGGATTATGTGTAAAAATAGTCATTATAAGTGAGGAGTTAAAGTATGAAGATCGTGTTGTTTTGACCAATTAAATAACCATTGTTGAATAGTAAAATGATAAAATGGGCCATGGTTCTCATTAAAATTATATTATTCATAGATATTTTTGGTTGATAGAAGAAGAACACTTGGCAAAGGATGAAGATTGTATGATCATAAATAAATCAAGTAATCTCCACTCATTTCATATCTCAAATGTAGGTTCTTGGACTATCCATATGAGATAATTATCATGTTTCTATTTTGCATGTATGGACTCTGTTTAGAATGAGTGTGAGTTAAAAGAGTGGGTAGATGAAGTAGTTACAGACCTCTAATTCCAATCAACACATATTGGGTTCCACTAGCATTATAACTTATATATATATATATATATATATATATATATATATATATATATATATATATATATATATATATATATATATATATATATATATATATGACATTGTCACATGAATTTGACTGTGTATTTAATCTAGTGCAAATAGGTAGAAGATTAATAATTGTGTACTATTAATTCTCATTATCTATATTGGTAGTGTAATTAAAAATTATTTTTTCATACATGACATGTTTTTGTAGTCATTGTTGTAGAGGAAAAATAAGAGGGAACAAATAACTACTTGTAATGGTGTGTGGAGAAAAAACAAATTGATTTCCCTAGTCATAGATGGAGAAAACATTGGCTATCCTGTTAAGTCTGTCATAGTCACTAAAACTTGGCTTCAAAGATATTCTATAAAAAATTTAAAAGTATTATTGTTTGAATTTGAAACAAATAAGAAGATACCACACTATTCAAATTTGATTCTTACGAAAAATAATCAATTGGTTTAATATCATAGGAGGCCATTAAACAATAATCTATAGAAAGTTTGTGAATCATACCAAGAATCTATTCTTGCCACTATCAAGATTAGAGAAGATCCTAGTGGTTTTTTAGATTGAAATTCCAAGGTATGTTGAGTTCTTAAATGTTGATGTATTTAACTTCACAAAATTTTAATGATATTTTAGGTAGTACATATAAATTTAATTTTTAATTACTTGCTAACAAAAAAATTTAGGTTAGTGGTGCCAAATAAGCTTCCACCTTCACGTGGTTGGCATTGTTAATAAATAATTTCATATTATTAAAGCTTAGATAAGCTTAATATAAGTACTCATTTATTATAGAAAGGGAATTCTTGAGGTCATAATGGTTATTGGGTATCTCAAAAAATCATGATGGGAGGAAAACAACCTAGTCATGGATGTGTTGGTAGTGCTAGTTTTGAGCCACAAAGCATTAGAGGCAAAGATATCAAACTGCCCCTTCAACTTTGAAAACATTTTTTATCAATGTTTATATACTTATAAATAATGGTGAAAACACACATCTAGGTGGATTTGGAGGTATTGGTCATGGGATCATGTGTCATTTTCTTATCGATATGTGTTTGAAGTGATGGACTTGCACCTAGAGGTCCTCGAGGTAGAAATGTTAGTTGGAGAACAAGAACTTTTCTCTTCACCATAAAAAAACTATATTTCAAGACTCATTATTACAATGTGTACCACAGATCATATCAAAGGTTCTATTAGCATTATTTGGGGTGAAATTATAGGACTTTGACATATAAGTGAGGGTTCTTTCAGTTCATCTAAATAAATTATAGTTTATGTTTTACACACATCTAAAGTTAGGTCCAAAAAATGTAATTTTATTACATAATGATGATTTTAGATAATATGAACTTATGAACAGTCCAAATTTTTAAAAACTATCAAAAATAAATTAGACTGTATCAAGATTAAATTGGATTTATTACAAATAAATCCCATCTATCTAATGTATTTGTGATAAGTCCAAATTATTTAAAATGATCATAAATAATTAGTAGTTAAAAAGTATCATAAATAAATTAGACTTCATAATGAATTACTTGGACTTATTATAAATAAATCACATCTATATTATATATTTATAATAAGTCCAAATCATGCGGCCATTCAAACTAGTTCATAGACCATGCATTTATAGATAATAAGACTTGGTGGTTTATTTATTAAGGAATAATAATTCATACATCAATTGGGTGCTTGATCAATATGTGATTTAAAACAACTGGGATGATTGGGATGCCACATGTCATCAGTTGATTGGATCATGAACTATCTATTTAATCTAATTTGGGTAACATCCTCATAACCATCAAATTTTACATCACATTTTTGTATCTGCCACATGTCGATCATGGGTGTTTTAATATTATATTATTAATATAATCTCCCACATAGTCGAGTTACTGAGATTGTGAAATGTGTTACAATCTCAAGTACTTGCATTATTTTGGACTTTTATTTGGATTAGTCATCCTTCCACATAGTTGAGTCATTGATATTGTTCCATGTGGCACAATCTCAAGTTCTTATATGTAGTGTAATTTGAAAAACTAAAAATCCAAATAACATTTGTTGATATGCAAATGCTGAAGAACAAATTTTGATGTGCAAGTGAGACATTTTGAGGCATAAACACTAAATAAATTTCACATACATGGGAATGTCGAAGTGTATTTTGTAAAACACAAAATTCGAGGTGTAAATTCTCAGATGTGAAAATTATGAATACCATTTTCCAAAGACCATTTTAAAGGATGTAAAATGTGAAGTTTAATTTGAAAAACTAAAAATCTGAAGAGGTTTTTGTGATTCAAAAATATGATCTAGATATTTAGAATACACAGAAGATGAAGACCATTTTAAATCACAAAAATATGAAGTAGACATTTCAATAGTTAAATGCTATTAAATAGATGCATAGTTACCAAAGTACTGAATTGTTGTAGTAGAGAATATAAAACTCAAATGCCAAAGTGTATTTTTCAAGACCCAAAATATGAAGTGCCACTAGAATTAAATATAAATAAATAAAATAATAAAACATTATACATTCTAAAAAAATGGACTAAATTTTGGAAAAAAAACATTCATATTTCTCATTCTAAAATTAAGGAAACACCATTTCAAATTTCCCATTCCTTTTATCACTATTTTTTTTAGTTCTTAGTGGGACGATGCATTCAAATAGTCTTTTAAATTGTATTTCAAAAAATTAGAGAGAACAAGTGTATGACCTCTCCAATTTTTATTTGGTTTCCAAGAGTAGATGATATTATCTATGAGTATGGATGGTAAAGATGTGGTAGTTGAGTTTGGATTTCATTTCTTATCCAAGCATTCTAAATAAAATTCTACATCTTTTTTCCCCACATGAACTATGATGAACCAAGCTACATTGACCCTTGATTCTATATCCCCATTTGTTTGTCGTATCTCAATATTGCTTTTATCTCTAGAAACCCATACTATGTATTCCAATCTTATAGAATCATCAGGTCTAAAAAATAACATATCTCAGATTCACACATCCTGAGCTAGATTAAATGCATTTTTTGTTCTTTTGCTTCTTGGACCAACATATGTATCTATAGAAGCCACTCTAAAATCAAGGGTCCTATCATGAACTATTTTGTATAGATATCTATGCAAGGGTATGTCATGATGAGTTCTAGGCCAAAAATATCCTGTGCACTCAACTTAAAAAGGGAACATGTCTTCTATCATTATGTTGTGGATGTTTTGGAAGTAATATGCTAGATCCTTCCACTTACTATTTATGGTCAAACCAAATTCATTTAATTGATGTACATACTTATTCAAGTTATATTTAATTTCTTTTTCACTCTCTTTTATACTTATATCTAAGTCTTTTATAATAATGGAATCTTGAGACATTTCTCTATTTTTCAAGTCTTTGAAATATATTTTTGTCAGATTACCTTATGGAGCATTTAGATCACCATTTTATTTTGTTCCCTGTAATGTAATTTGGGGGACCAATTTATATCTATTATAAGGTTTTTGCAACACATAATGGACCGACCTTGCTCCATGAATAAAATAAAGTATTTAACTTTTCTCAAGCCTACTATTTCATTTATTCCCTTTAGCTAGTAACTATTAACATACTCTTTGAAATGCACTACCTCTTTAATCAAATATAATGTGAAGTTTCTTATATTTTCACGTGTGATAAGTGTCCATCATCTCTGCCACACTCCATACATCTTTCTTCTTTATACATTTAGACAGGTTTCCAAATGTGTCTTTGATTTTCTCATGGGTATGTCCTATGGGGAAAAATCATACCTCGACATCGAGTAAAATGCCTTTATAGATAAGGAGAGAAATGTTACAACAATACCTATACAAAAAAACATGATTTTTTGAATTAGTAAATGTAACATTAGTTCCATATAAGGTTTAACATTATTTAAATATAATTATGGATGGAAGTACCTATTCTTATTGTTCCCACAATAGTTGTCTAGTTGAAGGCATAACTTGGAAGGAAGTTTCTTGAAGGAACCAATTGATTGTGATTCTTCTCTATATTTATTGCATTTAGGGTAGTAGTTGTTAGACAAAAATGCATCATACAATTGATATTTTGAAGATCTAGGTTTATATAGTAAAGATCCATAAGTATTTGGCATTGTTTTAGATTAAGGTAAAAATAGGTTTTGAAGGGGCCCTGAAACCTTATATATCAGAAGAGAGATAAACCTTAAGCACAACCAGGGTATAAAAAAGCCTAGAACCTGCATAAGCAAGACCAGATTAACCAAGAATCTAAAAATAGCAGTCAAGAGCTGGACAAATAATTAATATTTTTTTACAAGACCAAAGTTTCATATCTAGAGGGGGGACCAAAGGCTTAGACTTCTTCCTCTTAACTGCTGTCCAACCATCCTCTACCTTAGCTACCTCAGCAACCCAGTCCTCAGAAGGCCATGATCCATGAAGTCCAGGGGGCATCGGTGCCTCAGGAAAATCCTTTCGAGAACCAGCCAACTTCTGGATCCTAGGAGAATCCTTCAAAACAGGTGGAGGGACCACCTCCTCCTCAATAATCAGTTCAGAGAGATCACATAATCCAATCTCCACATTACCTTCAATAGGATCTGTCTCCAGCGAAGTCTCCCGATCCATCGATTCAGAATGGATACTCTTTTCATTCTCATTCTCTGAATCAGTCAAATCTTCCTTGGGTTATTTAGCAAAATAATGTTCATGATCAGCTTCAGACCACCAAGAAGGTGATCTTCTAGATTTGGATTTCCCTGCAGTACACTGGGCTGCAACATGCCCCGTCAGGTGACATTTTTTGCATCAAAAAGGTAAACCTTCAAAATCTAACATTTGCGTCCAAGAACCCCTAGGGGAGTCTAGACAAATCACCTCAAGAAGGCCCTTAGAAACATCCACCTCAACCATAAGGCGTGTACAGGTCGAGCGATAAAACCTCTTAGTTTCATCATCCTCAAATAAAAACTCCCCTATAGCATTTCTGATGGTTTTAAACACCGATTCATGCCATAGATGTATTGGTAAATTAGGGAGCCGAACCTAGACAGGGATCTTGTTGAAGGTTTTCGTGAGAGGATTGAAATCCATATGCCACCGTTTGGCCATAAGAGGGTATTTACCCTGCCATAAAAAATTACTGTTGGACAGAATAGTCTTCCTGTCCTTAGAGTTTTGGAATAAAGCTAAAAAAAACCTTTAACACATGGGTATATTTCAACATTTCCATCAATCAGTGGCAGCCAGGTATTGGAGATCCAGCCATGTAGATCTACAAGAGATGGCCAGTAGCCATGAAATTGAAAAATATCCCCATACTTTGAAAAATAATCTACCCGATTAAAGATTGCTTCAACTGTATCAGGATCTAGATCAACCCTAACAGGATTTAAAGCACTTACTGGTGAAACACACAAACTCCCAGTAGAAGCTTGATGTTTTGCATCCTGTATTTCAGCTTCAAAAGTAGCCACATCCGCATAAGTTCTTCCCTTTGACCCAGGGATAGAACCAATAACAGGGGATCCTTTTGCTATATTCGTAACTGGAACATAACCCCCTTTCACAGAAGTATTTGGCATTGTTGTTTTCATATCCCTGTTCAATTGTTCAATGAGGTGATAATAAAGTTAGACCTTCTAAGAACGTATGATAAAAAAATTCCCATATCTACTTGCACCATGACCATGTGTTATAATCCTTACAATTGAAAACTCTAATATTTTATTGGTAACTACTTTGATTTTTGTCACTATCTTTAGCACAAATGTTTTTTAATGTTCTACCATGTCATGAATGACATTGAGGTATTCTTCATGGTATTACTTTGATATTCATTTATGTGTGTAATACCTTTGTCTTTCAAAAATTATTTGATTTGAGTTTATCATGAATTATTGATTGATACGCTCTTCTTGATCTCTAGAAAGGGACTCAGAGTGTTACTATTAAGTCAACAATATGTATGTTTTACACATAGTGAATTCATCAGATGTGGTAATGGTCACATCATGAAAATTAGTTTTGTACATGTTATTGAATTTTGACTAGGATATTGGCTCATATTGCATATATTCTAGTTGTGCATTTATGTGGCACCTCATAAATTCTTGAGTGAAAGATGTTGAAATATGTCAAATATTTTCTCATGAGCTATATATATCTACCTAGCATGTTAGTCATGGAGAAACATATATAAAATAATTCACCAATTGGTCCAAAAATTATTTGGCTTCCATTGTCTTCTTTTGTGTCTTTTGTCAAAATCTCCCTACATGAAATGCATTTCATTCCACATTTTTGTAACAATTTTGAATGTCAAAAATCTACTTATCTTAAATCCATATATTTTAAGCCAAGCTTCCAAATAGATCTTTGTACCCTAAAAATTAATGTTAGTTTTTTTTTCTTAAACAAACTAATAGAAAGGGCATCCAAGACATGTTGCCTCTTATCTATTATGGTGGAATCAATCAACTTCATCTTTGTCAATTTTAAAATCTCAAATGACAATCCTGACTAAAAACATTTTTTGTTGTAACATTTATCTGCATACATTGTTGAAATGTCACTATCTATGCTTTCATCAAACTCCACTTGGTTGAGTGAAGTGTTTGGATGATTTATTTTTCAACCTAAGTATTTGTAGGCATGAGTTATTTTTTTAGATGTATTTATGCTAGGAATGTCGGGCAAGGAGTGACTTCATTATTGATTACATCCTAAACATTTCCAATTTATTTATCCTTTGGTATCATGTATGGTTAATTGATTACTCTATAAGTCTTAGTGTCCACTATTTTTTTGGAAGGCCATCTAACAATATATGTTTTAGTTACCTTTGTACTATAAGTCTCACAATGTTGTATAACTTACCTTATGTAAATTCCCGATTCATTTTCTAAATTTGGGATAGGAATGCAACAAAAAATCTCCCTTAGTTGTACAAATTCAACATAATAAAAAGAAAATTTTTCATCATTTACAAGAGTTGTAAATTTGTGCAACAAATGTACCATTTTCCCAAGAAACATTTTTCTTAGGCTTTGAAATGTGGTAGGATAATCGATATATCAAACAAATAAATCCAAGTAAGGGTTTTCTTATTGTAATGATTGTATATGCAAAACTAAAATTAAATTATTTTGTCTTTGTTCCATGTCATTATCTATAGAAAACTTGTCTATGATGTATTGCATCATTCTTGTGCTCCATATAGTAAAACTATCAACTACATCCCCAAATTATTCACAAAAGTTGTAGTAAATGGATGCAGTAGAGTTGGATAAAAATCTTTAGTCACATTAACACTTACACATTCAATAGATATTTCTTAATTGTAGCATGCGGAAGTGATATTTATGGGTTCTAGAGATTCAGCATCTAGACCTACCACTTTAAGTATTCTTTCTTCACCAACAACCTTACCATTATTTATGATAAAAACATAGTCTCCACAATGGAAATCCATTTATGTATGATTTTTTAGTCTAGACATTTGTAAAAGACATGACAAGAGTAGTTGTTAATCAGGTTATTTATAAAATTAGTCCAATTTATACTTGTATGTAGGAGATAAAACTATATTTATACCAGAACATAAGCATGAAGATATGTTAATATCTTAAAATGTTAAAAAGGTAATGTATAACACTTTTTTTAATGACATAGTTTATGTCAATCCAACAAAAAAAAAGCTTTTAATATCATATGTTGCATACTTCAATTTTTGCTTCATCCTACTTTGAAGGTATCTCCTAGGAGATACATTTCAAACATGCATCAGAGCGAAATAGCTGCATAGACAAAAATTGATAATTAAGTCAATATTCAACCATGCATTTTATTACAAGACAAAATGATAATGATTAATGTGGGTTTTGAGAAAAATTATTGAAAATGATTAGCTTCTTATATTTTAGGATCTTGTATTTGCTTTGAACCTCTATTATGGACCCAAAGTTTGATGGTATCTCTTAGGCGATACCTTTCAAACATGCATATAGGTACCCTTGAAGGTTTGAATGGCCTTATAATACCTTAAAGGGTACCTATTACATTAATATTAAGACTTCATTTTTGAATAATCAAGGACAAGTGGCATGCACTAGTGAACCCATGACATTTCAATAGGAATCCCCTAATAGAATTCCTTTACATTATGAACCTACCCTTTACCCTTTCTAAAATGATCACTTTTATCCTAGATCCATTTACCTAACTAACCTACCCTTCAACTTTTTTGTTGTGTCCATGCTGGCCTGACAAAATTTCCCTTTGAATTTTTAAAATGGCCCTTCCCCACCAAAAAGTACCCTTTGGGACTTTTGTCGCAGACCATTATATCCTTTGAAGTAGACCCTTTGGACCTTTCTATGGATAATGGGCATGGCCCTTTGAATTTAGGAACCTACCCTTTAGCCTTTTAAAATTTCCCTTTGACCTTTTTAAAAGACCCTTCAAGATTTTTATCATCACCACTTTACCCTTCATAAATTTTCTCCCAGGCCCTTTTCCCTTCAGGACTTATCCTTTGGGACATTATCTTGGGCATTTATCCTATAAATTAGACCCTTCAAAACTCTTATCACGGGTACTTTTTCTTAAAAAATATATCCTTCATATTGTTTCCTAATGAAAATGACCCTTCAGACTTTTTGAAATGACCCTTTGGGATAATTTCCTCAGATTTTTTTCTCAAAATAATTTTCCCAATAATATTACCAAATGACAAGCCTTTTGTTATGGGTCTTTTGTAAAAGATCAATCCCCAGCATAAACCCAAATACCATACTTCTAAGAAAAATATTATCCCTTTGCCATACTTATCCAAAATAAAGTTAAAGTGTATTCAAATGATATATACTAAAGACCCTCACCAACTTAAACTAACAAAGTTTGAATTATAAAGGAATATATATATATATATATATATATATATATATATATATATATATATATATATATATTCCTTTATAATTCAAACTTTGTTAGTTTAAGTTGGTGAGGGTCTTTAGTATATATCATTTGAATATATATATATGATATAGATCCATTAGATCCATTGGAAGCCTTCATTACTTTCAATCAAAATTGCATTTGAAGTCTCCTACTATCCTATAGTGACAAAGATCCCTAGTTACTATCTCAAAGAGCACATCAAGTAAAACACTGATTAAGCTAGAGTTGAATGGATCATATAACATACATAGAACCTAAAAGGAAACCATAAACAACATAGAGTGTATACTCTAATGGCATATTCATCTAGGACATTCAAGGGAGTATATTTGCCATCACCATACTCAATCAAGGATTTCATAGAGTTTACAAATACAATGTTTGATGCCAACATATTTGAGAATAGGTACACCAACTATTCAAAGCTATGGGAAATAGTGGATTCAATAGATGCATTTTTATTGGAGGATGAGATAACACTTGTTGATAGGCTATTTTTCAGATAATTTTTGGCTTTTAAACTCTAAAGGTTACATTTTTCTATCACTAATATAGAGGTGATGTCATTCATTGACCTCCTACGAGATTTTTT
This sequence comes from Torreya grandis, assembly GCA_037957365.1. Classification (NCBI taxonomy): domain Eukaryota; kingdom Viridiplantae; phylum Streptophyta; class Pinopsida; order Cupressales; family Taxaceae; genus Torreya; species Torreya grandis. Next base: position 145,177 of record JARHVA010002883.1, on the reverse strand, counting down.
CTTCTCAATAAAGATATCATAGGATGCATTCCTACATTATTATAGAAATAACATAGTGGTTTCATGAATTTGAGGAGCTGAATTCTAAAGATACCTATCTTTGAACATACATGATACACACTACAACAAGCATACATGGCTACAATTCAATGTAGAGAGATCAATTGTGAAGGCATTATCCTCATGGTTAATCCTAATCCAAACCATTTCATGGGAAGGGAAGAACTCAAAAGGGCCTATTTCCAAAGACAAATTCAAAATGACGATTCACATCGACATGGATCTATTGAATCAACTCTATAGTATTGCAAGTATTGATTTTGTTAATTTTGACTAGGTACCATTACTTTACATGATGCTCACCCATGATTTTACATATACCATGGGAGAGATAATCATCTTCCACCTAAAGGGTTAAATAATTTAGAATAACAAGCATCTAATGCCTTTGGGAAATTTATATATGATGTTGTATTTGCTAGATGCTATTATGGGAACCTACTATAGAGATCTTAGAGAACTATGGAGCCCAACCATGAATTGCATAAAGAAAAAAATTATGATCATTACCAATTTATGTAAATATATGCCTACACCAAGAACTTGGTTAGGATATCCCAAGATGTCTATCCATAGGTTTGGCAAGCCATTCATGGTTCACCCATGCTCAAAACTGGATAAAATATCATAAAAAACTTAGAGGGTAAAGGGGATTATTTATTCTATATGAACTTAAAATTTAAAATGATTTGGGGAAATAAGGTTAATCCTTTGTGTCTCCTAAAATACATCCCAAACAATTTGGCATGTCAAGAAATTGCTTTCCAACTATGGTTGAGTTTTGAAGAGGACCTATCCAGGTAGAATAAGGATTTGTTCTTTGGTCACCATATAATAATTATAAGAATGGTTTACAAAATGAGGAAGCATTTAAAAGAAGTGGGTGAAAAGAAAAGTGTTATCCTTTCCCTATGATTCCACATAGAGATTGGGATCTTCATGGGTTTATTCAGAAGCACATATAGAGATTTAACATTCCCTACAACCATGTTCCCTATTCATATAATTTTTTATTTCTTAATGTAAAGGATGATGTGGACATGTTAGAAAGAAGAAGGATTGATGGAATTTGAGAAGATCATTTAATAATGATCTAGGATGATCCTTCAATCATAGTAAGGGAATTAGATAGTAAAAAGGATCTATACAAATGATGGAATCATTCTAACTTTTGGAGAGGATAGTTTGAGGAGAAATCCAAGGATGAGATGAGTCCCTCATCTCAATCCCTCCATTTTAAATTGAAGCTAAAGACTATGAAGAAAGAGCTCAGGTTGTATAAACCTATAACAAGTAGTGAACACAAGCAAGGGACCCCATCAATTTAGATATTGATGAGGAGAGAACACAAGAACAACCAACTACTAAAACCATTCAAGTGACTACTACTATGCCCCAAACCCATATTTTCACATTTATTGGGATAGAAAAACAAGATGCAATGGCATAAACTCAATAAGTCTCCCCTACATAGCTAAAGACCCCTCTAGTTTATATGAGGAAGCTTAGGAATCTAATAAGGAGCCCCATAGTTGAATCATCACAAGGCTTGCCTACTACACCTCCACATTCAAAACCAATAAAGGGAGAGGTTGTGATAATTAAGGACATTGAGGATGACTCCAATGAAGAAGTTAAGCTAGAAATAACTAAGGCTATGAGTCTTCAAGCAGACTCTACAACACCAAGTTCCTTAGGTACTTAGCCTTTCATGGGTATTCCTTTATCTTTTTTACCCATTTTTGGATGTGTTTCTATTTCTTCTATGTTGAGGACACCCCAGGTGGAAGTGCCTACTTTTGCCTTTATTGATCCCTTTTCCCCTACCACATTTAGTTATCTCCCTCTTATCACCCCCAAGGTGGAAAAATATTTTTCTTACCCCACCATGGCCATTCCAAAATCCACTTCCATATCACTCACCATACCTACCTCCTCTGTCCCTTCTTTCACCTCCACCATTAGAGCCTTAAAGAAGAAGAAGGTTTCCAAAAAGGTATATAATATATTAACCACTCCAAAATTTCATTTCCAATTCACTCAAATTTACCTTATCATACCATTCACCACCTCCACTAAGGAAACCATTGTGACAAGTTCTAGTAAGGGAAGGAATCCCAAGCTTCAATTAATTATAGTTCATCTACTCCCTCAATTTGGAGGAGTGGATTAGTCCAAGATTATTTTCCCTTCCCTACCAAACATCCTTTTCAAGGCTCAAAATAAATATTAGGTTTAGAGGAGGTAAATATAGATGTTTTAGTTACAACCATAGATGTGTCTCAATTGGATATTCCTCCATGAGTGATGGGATTGAGAACCAAGGCAACCCAAATTCTTAGCTTCAAGATCATCAAGATTCCCTATTCCTTCACTCTATTTTACCCACCATATGGTAGTATATAGAGAGTGAAAAGAGGAATTTGGAGGTTTACAAGGGTACACAAATAATTATAGAAGAAAGACAAAGTATTTTCCCTCACTAAGAGATAGAATAGATAGCCCAGATAGTCTCCTTACATTGAAAATATTGTAGACCTAGCACAATACTATAAGGATGATATAATATATATTCATGAGGGTATAGAGATTTATTTATAGGAACTTGAAGTTGAAGTTTAAGAACTTGAGGCCAAGGTGGAACAATTAAGGGAGAAAGCAAAGATTATGCATATCCCTACAGGCACAAAAGCTGAGGTGTAAGAATCAACTTCCCGATGCTATAAATCTTTAGAGGGAATGGAATTCATGAAGTCAAAAATGGTACCTCATGTAAATAGTTCCAACCAATTATATAATTCATTGAGAGATAACAACACTAAGTTGAAAATTCTAGTTACATACCCAAGCAACTCTTTATACAATAATCTAGATTTAATGACAATGCTAAAGCCATCCAATGCCTTAAACTTGGTTTTCATAAGACATAATGAAGAAAGAGAATGGTTAAAAGTAGATGGGGATTTAATCCCCAAATATCAGGTGCATGAGGCCCAAATCCTCCAAATTTTGAATGATTTGAAGCTTTTAAAGGTGAATGACACCATAGGAAAATTGATCAATAGGACCAATCTCAATAAACTCATTCAAGAAGTAGTGGATCACTTCATGTAGAGTTTATAAGACTTAGCACTAGACGAGATATAATCTAAGTTAAGTGCAGTTAGAAATAAAGTCATGGAGCTCAAGATTTTTAAGAATAAGTTTTAGATGACTAAGTAAGAGAATGGAAGACTCCTCAGATAAGTTAAGAAGATACATCAACCATCATTGTTGAACTTAAACATCATAAGATAGCAACATGATGTGACATATAAATTTTATCAAGAGAATGAGGCTAAGAAGAAGCAGACATCTAGCTATGCATCAACATTTGTAACTTCTACCTCAACTACCACACCAACCAAAGTACATGCATCTATCTAGATGACTCAGCCATGATAAGCTAAGATTTTATGCATATACAATTTTTTAGATGGTGTATGTAGTCATAATTTTCTTATAGTTCAAAAATTTCATTATAAATTTGACTTTATATTTTGTACACATGCACACATTGCATTGTATTGAAAAGGTCAACCTATCTAATTGATAACTATAAGACTATTCTTATATAGTTTTGACCATAGTTAAAACTACATGTTATAACTATCACATGTAATGACCTTGAATGAACTTGAAGGATGAGGTGACCCCTTCCCCAAGTCTCTATAAACAATTGTAATCCAACTTGGATTTTTGTTAGAGAATTTTTATACAGGAGCAACATCAATTTTGATCATCAATGAAGTGTTTGAGTATGTTATTTCCAATTTTTATGCAATTAGTTATTACTTTTTTAGTTGTATGTTTCAATAATATTTAGTGTGTAATAACTGTGAATAAATTCTTGACTATCTTAATTGATGTGATGATGTGTAGATGTACAATAACTATTGAAAGATTGGTAAATATATTGATTAGGATGATTAAGTTCAAATTGATTCATATTTTTGAATGTGTAATAGTGCTTTCTTTGATGTAGTTTTCTATGTGTGTATTATAGTTGCCTTAGATACTTCACTAGCATAAGCCATAATATCCTGAATAAGAGTATGTAACAACTGATCTAAAAGGAGCAACCTTTGTCTAAGGCTTGTGAATTTCCTACATCAGTATAGGGTTATATGGGGATGAGTTATAAGTTGTACTGATTAGACATAAATGATACATGATACAATTTATAGCTATAAAGAGGTAGGGGATGAGTTGTGAGTTATAATAATTAGACATAAATTATACATGATACAAAATTATAGGTGTGGGGAGGTAGGGGCACTTATGGTTAACCTCTATGAAGGATTAGGGTTGTTGACCCTTGTGTGTCATCCCCTACAACTCATCCCCTATGATTATAATTTTATTTCACCTATGGTTAACCTCTGTGAAGGATTAGGTTTGTTAGCCCCTATTTTTTAGCCCCTACAATTGTAATTTTCTTTCAAAGTATCTCCTAGGGGATTACCTTGAAAGGCCTTATAGTACTTTCAAAGAGTCTTCTCATAGATACCTTGAACATGAAAATAATTGGGATTTTCTTTCTAGGTACTTCCTAAGAGATACCTTGAACATAAACATTATTGGAATTTTTATTTCAAGGTATCTCTTAAGAGATACATTGAACATGTACACAATTGGAATTTTCTTATGAGATATCTCATAGGAGACACCTTGAACATGCGCACGATTGGAATTTTATTTTAAGTAATCTCCTAGGAGATACCTCAAAGGGCCTTGGAACACCTTCCATGTTGATTTCAAATGTCCTTGCAAGGGATTTGATATAACCACAATACCTTTTTATTTGACAAGAACCTTAATGTACATGATTGAAATTTTCTTTCAAGGTATCTCCTAGGAGATACCTTAAACATGCACATGATTGGAATTTTATTTCAAGGTATATCCTAGGAGATACTATGAAGGGCCTTAAAATAAATTCCATGTTGATTTCAAAGGTTCTTTCAAAGGATTTGATATAAACATGATAACTTTTTCTCTGGCAAGAACACTGATGCACACTATTGGAATTTTATTTTGAGATATCCCTTAGGAGATACCTTAAACATGCACATGATTGGAATTTTATTTCAAGGTATATCATAGGAGATACTTAAAGTGGCCTTATAATACCTTCCATGTTTATTTCAAAGGTCCTTGCAAAGGATTTAATATAACCATGACAACTTTTTATTTGGCAAGAACCCTAATGCACACTATTGGAATTTTCTTTCGAGATATCCCTTAGGAGATACCTTAAACATGCACATGATTGGAATTTTATTTCAAGGTATATCCTAGGAGATACATCAAAGGGCCTTAGAATACCTTCCATGTTTATTTCAAAGGTCCTTACAAAGGATTTAATATAACCATGACAACTTTTTATTTGGCAAGAACCCTGATGCACACTATTGGAATTTTCCTTCAAGATATCTCTAAGGAGATACCTTGAAAATGCACATGATTGGAATTTTATTTCAAGGTATCCATAGGAGATACCTTGAAGGGCCTTAAAATATCTTACATGTTGATTTCTATGAGAACATCATAACAAGGTTTCACACTCCTACAATTATTTTAGATAATGTTCTTACTTTTATGGGTGCTAGGCTAACTAAAAAGGAAAATAGAAATGGTCTATTCTTGAACACTTGATCCAACTATTAACCTCAAGGTAATGGGTTAGATTAATCTACTAACAAAAACCTGATCAGAATCATCAAGAGAACCTTGGAGCATAATCGAAGAGCTTGGCACACCAAATTGAAAACAACCTTATGGGCTGATAGGATAACTCCCAAGAGGTCAAAAGGGAATTCTCCTTTTCTACTTGTCTATGGAAGGGAAGTTAGCTTTTAAATTTCTCAAGATTTACCTAACTTAGAGTTATCAAATTAACTAAATTTGTTTGAGAACACTCCAATAGAAGTGAGATTTATAGAGTTAATGGAGTTATAAGAAACTAGAGGTAAAACTCATCAGGCCATAAATCATCACCAAATACTGATGAAGAAGTATTTTGAAAAAAGGGAAACTCTGAGATAATTTTAGGAAGGTGACATAGTCTTGAAATGGGATGAATATAGATCAAAACTAGGGAGGCATACCAAATTTTATGCCCTATGGATCGGACCATATGTCATCACCAAGTGTAAGTAAAACAAATCCTTTCAATTAGCAAGGATGAATGGAAAATAACTATCTATCCATGTGAATGGGATACATTTAAAACCTTGCTATTGAGAGCTGAAGGTCTATTTTATAAATATTAGGTTAGGTGTGTGTTTCCTTTCTTGTTGTGTTTTGTTCCAATAAGTGCTCTTGAAGCATAAGTATGTCATTTCTTAGTTTCCTGTCTTGTGTGTTGCTTCTTCTTTATCTTTTCTATTATTTGGTGTGTTGAAGAGGTAGTTTTAATGTCAAGCCTATATACTTGTGACTCCATAACCCAATAGATAGGATTAGGCAATTATTCATGGCATAGCAAGCATGACACCCTTGGGAAATCACCAAAGATGTTGACCATTTTTCTCCACGAGCCAAAACGGACCAAACCCCTATAGTCAAAATATTGTATAGGGGATTTTTATAATGTCATGGGTATGTTTTAGCTTAGTCCTTGTATCATTTGGTATCTTAGGGGTCATTTTAGAATCATACATGCAAGTGGTAGGTTTTCATGGTGTTGAGCAGTTGCAAGAATAGGTATGGAAAAGCTTAAGTTTTCACTAAGGAAATATTACCACTTTTGGATAAGTGTTAGAGCATTTAGAGTTCTCTTAGAGAAGTTGTTCCGCACATTGTCTATAATAAAATTACAAGGCATAATTCCCTCAGAGAAATTCTTACACTTTATTTGGATAAGTTTTGGAATTCTTTCAAGAAATTTGTTTTGGGTTTTTGGCTTAGCATCAAGAATTGTTTCAGACATTTTGTCTAAAACAAAAGTCCCAAAGATAAATTCTTGTAGACTTTTTTTTTGTAGTAAAATCTTAAGGGTCATTTTAGTTAGATAAAAGTCCAAAACACTTTTCTTGAAGGATCATTCTTTGACAAAGTGGACCAAACAAAAATATCAAATGATATTTTTCAAGAAAAGTGTCTTATATAATTTTCCTGAAGGGCCATTTTTTGGAAAACTCTCCCAAGACAAAGTCCCAAAGGGTTATTCCTTCAAAAAAGGGCCTGATATGATTTTATCTAAGGGTTATTTCTTTTGAGAAGGTGTCTTAGACAAAGTCCTAAAGGGTCATTTCTTTAAGAAAGTGGTCCAAAACAAAATTCTCCAAGGGTCATAAATGTCATTCAAAAGCAAAAATCTTGAAGATAAAAGTTTTGACAAAAGGTACAAGGGCACAAATTCTTTTGGGAAAATTATTCAAGATAATTTTCCTTAAGGTAGAGTTCTTTTAGAGAATTTGTAAGTATGAATTATTTTAGGGAAAGTGGCTGAGCAAAAATTTTGAAGGCATGAATTCTTTCAAACATTTTATCCAAACTAAATTATCCAAGGCAAAGATAAGGTAGACTTAATTCTTTCTACAATTATCCCATGACAATTTCCTTAGACATTTTATTCAATGCAAAAGAGACACAAATAAATTCATTTAGAGAAAGTGGTTGAGACATAAAGCCTGTAATAAATATCTAGCAAAAGGTCCAAAATAAATAGCCTAGGGAATTTATGATCCATAGATTGATAGTTACACAGATGTCATGGACGTCAATTGATGGGTGCATAAGCATCAAATTCAAGCCATGAAAAATGATCATTGAAGTTCAAATATCTTAGCAATGGTCTTACATCAAATATAATATCATGGATGTCAAATTTGAGATCATGAATTAGTTGTTTATTTTCAAATAGTAGGTCCAAACAAATCTCATGGTCCATATTCATCCATACATAATATCCAATGATGAGTGGTGATTGACAAGTTAATGGGCTCAGATAGATCAATGGCTCAAATTCAATCACATATTCAATATCAATGGCATACAAGCAAGTAAAATAGTTAGCAAACCCTAAGTGAAAAGGTATGATTGATAAGTGGCAAAAGCACATGAATCCTAATAGAGGTTGTACGGATGGATCATGTTCATTCACATCAAGAAGATCAATAGAGAAAGATGAGTCAAGAGAATAATTATGTGAGTTAGTTTTTAATTACCAACCAAATGAAGGTGAGATTAGGTGACTTAGATGAAGGTTGATAAATCAATTTCAATAGGTCAAGGTAAATAAAAGGCATGGAGCTGAGTTTTAGCATGGTCTAGTCTAAATTAGAGCTAATGTTTCAAAGGATGCCACTGAGGTGAACACACAAGCTTCAATGATTTCATTTCCAATACCAACTACATGAAATGGACCCTTCTCTCTACTATTTCACACCATGGTGAAATAATGAATAGAAGTTATCACCAGGGCAAAGCTCTAATAGATTGATCTAATTGTTCTAACCACATTGATGTTAGAACCCATCTTGAAACAACTTGATCCCACCATTAAAACCATCATGAAAGATCAAGGAGGGAATAATGTAACTATATAACCACTTGAAGTGACCTACATAAATCAAAAGGTCTAAATGAGCATAATTTTTAGAATCAGCTGTAACTGTGGTGAGGTATATCTTAGGAGATACCTTTAACATGCAGACAATTGGAATTTTATTTCAAGGTATCTCCTAGGAGATAACTCAAAGGCCCTTGGAATACCTTCCATGTTTATTTCAAAGGTCCTTTCAAGGGATTTGATATAACCATGATAAATTTTTATTTATAAATAACACTAATGCACATTATTGGAATTTTCTTTTGAGATATCTCCTAGGAGATACCTTGAACATGCACATTATTGGTGTTTTATTTCAAGGTATCTCCTAGGAGATACTTCAAAGGACCTTAGAATACCTTCCATGTTGATTACAAAGGTCCTTGCAAAGGATTTGATATAAAAATAATTTGAAGGGCCTTGGAATACTTTTCATGTTGAATTCAAAGGTCCTTGTAAGGGATTTGATATAACCATGACAAATTTTTATTTTTCAAGAACCCTGATGCACACTATTGGAATTTTCTTTCAAGATATCTCCTAGGAGATATATTGAACATGCACATGATTAGAATTTCATTTCAAGGTATCTCCTAAGAGATACCTCAAAGGGCCTTGGAATACCTTCTATTTTGATATAATAGGTCCTTGTAAAGGATTTTATATAACCATGGAAACTTTTTATTTGGCAAGAACCCTAATGCACACTATTGGAATTTTCTCTCAAGATATCTACTAGGAGATACCTTGAATATGCACATAATTATAATTTTATTTCAAGGTATCTCCTAGGAGATAACTTGAAGGTATTTATTATACCTTACATGTTGATTTAAAATTTATTTTCAAGGCATTTGATATAACCATGATAACTTTTTATTAGGCAAGAACACTGATACACACTATTAGAATTTTCTTCTGAGATATCTCTTAGGAGATACCTTGAACATGCACATGATTGGAATTTTATTTCAAGGTATCTCCTAAGAGATACATATAAGGTCCTTTGAATACCTTCCATGTTTTTTGAAGGTTATTTCAAAGGATTTGATATAACCATGATAACATTTTATTTGGCAAGAACCTTGATGCACACTATTGGAAATTTCTTTCAAGATATCTGTTAGGAGATACCTTGAACATGCACATGATTGGAATTTTATTTCAAGGTATCTCATAGGAGATACCTATAAATTCCTTGAAATACCTTCCATTTTGATTGATAATTTCCTTTCAAAGGATTTGATATAACCATGACAAATTTTTATTTGGAAAGAACCCTGATGCACATTATTGGAATTTTCTTTCAAGATATATCCTAAGAGATATATTGAACATGCACACAATTAGAATTTTATTTCAAGGTATATCCTAGGAGATACCTAAAATGGCCTTGGTATACCTTCCATGTTGATTTTAATGGTCCTCTCAAGGGATTTGATATAACTATGACACCTTTTTATTTGGCAAGAACCTTGATGTCAGCTTTGATTACTTATGAGAATGAGGCATGGCACTCCCATAACCAATAAAAATTAGAGGGAAATACCAAAGATATCACTAAAAATAGAAATATTCCACATGGAATAGTATATAAAATTCATCACACTAAGATTTATTTCAATATCCCCCAAGAATAATCAGAAGGTGCCATGTGTCAAAAGGTGGAAAACTTTAGCTTTAAAGCTAACATTGGTGGTGAATCAAAGGAAATAAATGTTAAATTTGAATTATAATTCAATTGAATGTAAAAATAAATATCTCAAAGATATTCCCCCAAAGACTCCTTAAAAACTAGGTAGAACTAAAGTCACAAAGTGATAGGGCATTATAGTTATTGCAAGGCATAAAAACTCATACATATTTCCTAAGGATATTTTTAGGGGATGGAAACCCAAAAATGTGATTTTAAGACACTTATTAAAATTAAAAAATTATGTGGCTATGAAATATAAGCACCAACAATATGTACATGAATAGATTTACAAGGATGCAATGAATGATGAGGTGGTACTCAAAAATGTTGCAAGGAAGAATATCAAGCTAGAAATGAGGCTTGATAGGGAGAAGAAGAAAGAGGATATTGTGAAGTCCCATATCCCACAAAATCAAGGTAGCATGTTCAATGACAAATATGATGAGGAATAAGATAATGTTCCTCTTGTTAGGAGTGGCCATGCAAACCTCTACTGCAAGTTACATTAAGTAGACAAAGCTTACCTCTGAGCTTCGAGCAAGAAATGCCTTACACTTAAATTTTATCCACTTGGTTGTATTTCAGCACAATTTTTGGGCCCACATAAGATTGTTAGGAATTTTTTGAGCCTATAAATAAGGGTTTCCCCCTCATTTGTAACTAGAAAATAGTTGTTACCAAAATTAATACAAGGATCCAAAGAATTTGAGAGTTTATCTATAGTGTTCTCTTGTGTGTGTGCTCTATGATTTCTAATTATCACACTTTTATATGGTAATAGTTTATTTTATGTAAGATAATTTGGTAATAACAAACATTATATGCATTTGTTAACTTTAGTTTAACACTATGTTGATTAATTTGATAATATACTTGTTCTATTTTCTTTTCATTTATAATCAAATATACCATATAATTTACTATGAGTGAATAATTTTCATGAAAAATATACTATTATACATATGAATTTCCTTCCTCTAAAGCTTAAACTACATTTATTTATATTTGAGCATTATGTTAAAATTAGTAGATGCTAGTTTCTTATGTTTTTACCTCAAAATTTAGCAGATTTAGTATCTGTTTCATGTACAATTTTCAATTTAAGTTTTGAAGATAAAAAGAAAATAAAATTGATATGGGTGTGGTTGAAAAAATCGTTTGGTTATGTGCACATTAGATCAAAATATTGTGAAGAGCTCCTCTTTGGCTTGGGAGGAAGACTTATAGATAAAAAAAGCACTAAAGTAAACTTGTTTGTTAGACAGATAGTTGGGTGGATTGCCTAGCGATAGCTAGATCCTAAGAGTGGGAGCTTCCTTAGAGGCTATCAATCCACATGTTTTAAATAATTAAGTTTAAAAAATTATAAATAAGGTACTTGCATGAATTAAAGAAGATTATTGAAAATGAACACAAGAATGCTTGTTAATAAAATAGACTAGAATCAATCAAATTAGTGATAAAATAATTAATGCTAATGCTAAGGGGTAGGGGTGTGCCTCAAAGGATTTAAAAGGGGTCTATGAGTGGTAAAAAACATAGAAAAATAGATCTGGTTGGGGGTAGGTGGGTGAAGACAACTTGATAATTTTTACTACCATAGGTGACTGTCGATGGTTAATGTGACGGGCAGTGGTTAAGGTGATCATTGGCAGTTATGTTAACCATTAATAGTTGGACAAACCATCAATGGTTGATTCAACCATTGATGATTATTGTATAAGTTTTAGGTTTGATAAATAGCTGAATAATAAGATCTAATAGATGGATTTCAAGAGTTGAGCAAGGGATAGATTGATTGTAAAATGGAAATAAAGTACATGAATATTGACAAACAAGTGCTTAGCTTACAAAAAATCAATTGGGTAGGTGGTTATGTAGTTATCCTATTGATAGAATCTATCTTGATTTTGATAGAGTAACATTAATTGAGAGTTTAGTTGAGAGGTGACAATAAGTTAGATCTCAATAAGATGGTTGATGATGGTTGATGACACTAATTGACTTGTAAAATAAAACTCTTGAACACTAAGATCCTAATAATTATTGTAGATGGATTTGACCTCCCAAGGCTCTCTCTTTTATAGGCACAAACAAGAGGTGGAAGTGAAGGTGTAAGTAGGCCATCTAAATATAATACATCCATGTAAAGGCTTACAACAAGATTTATACAAGTTATATTTAGAAAATAAATGTAGGTGGTTGTATGTCCTTTGTTAAGAAGGCAAACCCTGACCATCGATGGTCACCCTAACCATTGACAATCAGGTTCCAAAATAAAATGGTCCTAAAGGTTAGGTTGAGGTAGTTTGTGAAAGTGACTGTGGATGAGCCTAGTGAGTCCAAATTAGTGTAGGTTGGTCTTAATAGGGTCCTACGTAGGTCTAGGGGGATTTTTGACATTCTAAAATATAGGTGTGTATATTTTTGGTGTCTACATTTTTCCCCTTTTTATTATGCAACTTGTGTGAATGAGCTCTAAAATAAAAATGGAATATGGGTCAGGGGTCTAGTTACCTTGAGAGTAGGAGGAGGTATTCACCCTTAAACCAAGATTCAATGAGGTGAAATAAAAACTGAGTATGGATTTGATAAGTGGTATATGGTTAGTCATGAGGTGGTGATATGAGGTTAGGCATTTGAAATGTAAACTTGAATACAAATTATGACCAAAATTTTTTGATAGCTAAGATCACACAAAGACTAAAATTTCTAATGTTGGGAAAACTAAGGGTTAGTGAGAAGAAGGACAAGTGAAAAGTGAACCATGTGACTACTTGTAGGTGTGGCATTTAGTAACACTTGTAAATACAAGCCTCTTAAGTGATTTTTGGGTTTTTAGTGGGTATACAAGGTTGAAAGTGCTCCTAAGGAAAACACAAATGGGTCAAGTGTCATGGGTATCTGAGGTATGAAGTGCTCCTAGTGAGACATAAGTGGGTTGATATGTGTGTGGTGGTATAAAATGTAAAATTTCAATATGGTAATGTTGTCATTGTAGTCAAAGGACTAGGCAAAAAGTATCACAAAATTACATGCTAGATGAGCCAAAATAAACCAATGATGAGGTGGTCAGGTTGGTGGGAGAAGGACATCTCCAAAAGTAGGTAAAAACTTGGTATAGTTGTGTTAAGAATGGGTATTTTGAGGTGAAAGTATAAAATGGGTTTCCTGACCATCGATGGTTAGGGTCCCTAAAAGTTGATCATTGACAGTCTCCCTGATCATCGATGGTCAGGAGAAACCCTAAAAATCTACATAGGTCAAAATTAAAAAAATAAAATTCACTTTTAACCATTATTAGTTTCATGCTTTGGTTGACTAAGTTCTGATAATTTTGGTGTATAATAGGGAAGGTGATTGTTGAGGTGGTGCTTAAATGTTGTTTGGAGGTATGTGAGTTGATTACATGTGCTCGATATGTAGGGAGCATGAGGATGTAGTTAAGTAGCTATTTATGGGCTTCTACCATGGCAAAGGTTAAGGAATGAGGTAGGGGTGCCTTGAATTTGGTAGCTAGGTTTGATTTATGTAATTTCAATTTAGTTGGGTGGTGTGGATGGGATTGGGAATGCTCTGTTGGGTGGTTTGCCAATTGATTCTATTTATGTGTATGATGGCAAGTGGTGTAAGTAGTGTTTTTTATGGCATGATATATGCTCACATGATGTTATGATGGTTAATGGATAGGATAATGTTGATGATATGTTGTGATATGTTTTCATTGTGTTTTGATCATAGGTAGAGAGATGGTGTAGTTTTTGGACATGGTTCATGATGTTTACATTGTTAATTTGATGTTTTTTGTTTATGATCATTGGGATAAAAATATATGGGAGTAGGTGTAATGAAAATACAAAAAGTAAGTAGATCACAAACTAAATGTTTAGCAAAGTGATAATAATCATGAGAGGTATGGACTAAAAAAAGATAATAAAAGGAACATGATGCCTTTTCATTGATAAGGACCAAAATGAAACCCAAAATTAGATTGGCTTAGTGAAAATAAGCCTTTAAAATGCTTTGTAGTAGCATGCTTAGGTTGATAAACATGTATCTTGATCATATTATGTCAAGTAATCTCATAGTCCTATGTATATGATATGTGGGGGAAGAATGGGTGAAATTGGAACCTTTTTTGAGACTAGCATGCCTCTGCTATAAGCTTCTAAAGAGGTAGTACAAAAAAGTCTATGCTCATATATAAAGTGTAGACTAATCAATGTAGGAAGTCTAATGAGGAGAGCTGATTGTATCCTTTCAAGATTATTACTTTTATGAGATCTGATTATGGTTTTCTCATTACTTTTGATTTTTTTAAGGGTTTTTTGCTATTTTTGGAATTTGCTTTAAGTTTGGGGAAGTTGATCGATGCGAGAAGCTTCCAAAAAATTGATAGCTTTAACAAATTCTTCACTCAACCATCCTTTGAGGGAGTGTTCTAAGTTTATATTCTTAGTCCAAATGATTTTGATAGTTGTCCTTCAAGGGAGTAATCCACCTTATAGTTTGCAATTTTGGTTGAGTTTTCAATAATTATCCTTCAAGGGAGTAGTCTACACATGTTAAGAATGACCCATGATGTACTTTTGACTATTTTGAAATTGATTTTTGATTTTTATTGACATATACTTGCTTATATATGCTCAAGGGATTACCTTTATGAAGACAAGACTAGGTTGACATGAAGGTTCAATAGGTTAAAAGAGGTTTAGGTGACAACGACCATGGGAATCTATCCCAAAGAGGGATATAAAACACCATGAGAATAATGCCATGGGTAGAGTTTTGATACCTATAGTTCAAGTTTAGGCTATGAATTTGAAAGATAATCACATGATTTAGTTGTAGTTGGTTGCCCTTAAAAAGAGGGAAATGAATGTTGGTGCAGGGGATGAGCTTAAGTTAGACAAATGATAAGTGTGATCCTTATTTAACAATATAAGGTACACATATGTGAAGCATTTAGAGGTTCAAGCTCTAGTTTTCCTTCAAGAGAGGAAAAATGATAAGCTCTTTATCCATACTTATGGGTTATGATATAGGGTCCAATCCAATTGAAATAAAATTCTCCCCTTTTGATTTTCTCTATATTAATTACATGTTGATTTTATTTGAGAAAAATATCTCCAATATTGAATTCTAAGAATTTTAGGTGTTTGTTATAGGCACACATAATTTTTTCTTGATAGACATGAAGATGGGAAAGAGTGACCAAATGACTCTCATCAAGTAGCTCAAGTTGGGCTAAATATTCCTGATGATAATCATCTTTTGAAGTAAGGTCACACAAATATATGTGAAGAGAAGGTATTTGGATTTCAAGAGGAAATATAACCTCAGATCCAAATATAAGAGAAAAATGTGTAGCACCTGTAAGGGTTTAGATGATAGTATGATATGCCCATAAGGTGAAAGGGATGTGTAAGTGCCAATCCCAACCTAAGGAATTAACCATTTTGGTAAGCATGTTGTTAAGGGTTTTTTTAGAGGATTTTACTTGTCCATTTTCCTATGGGAGATAAGGGGGTGATAAGCTATGTTTAATATAAAATACGTCACAAAGGCCCTAAACTTATTTATCTTTTAAGGATTTTCCATTATCGATGATGATCTTATGGGGAAAACCAAAGTGGTAAATTATATGATGGGTGATAAATTTGACAATCTTTTTAGATTTTATAAGGATAAGAGGAATGGCCTCTACCCATTTGCTAAAATATTCAGTCATGGTGATGATAGAGTGATGTCTCTAGGAAGATTGAGGGTTAATCTCACCAATAAGGTCCAAACCCCATTGTGAGAAGGGATAAAAGTTATTATAAACTTAAAAGCTATGGTTGGGTGCATGATGCAAATTAGCATATTTTTGACACTTAACACACTTTTTCACATAATCACAATAGTGTTGGTTAAAGGTAGGCCATTAACAGCCTACATGGAGGATGCACTTAGCCATAATGAGTCCACTAAAGTGATTCCCATAAATACCATCATGCATCTCCTTGATAGTGTGAGAGGCTCTGGACTATGGAGGCAATGGGATAGGAGGCCATCAAGACCACTTTTATAGAGGATGCCTCCCAGAATGGTATAATGAGAGGTGCTTTAAATAAACACTCGATGGGCAATCTTAGAGAGGCCAGATAAAACTATGTCAAGATAAAGGTAGTCAAAGGTTTACTGATACCAATGGTTAGGTTGGAACTCCTCCACACTAAAAATGGTTAGAGTGTCTAACTTGACATAAGAAGGTTTGGTGAGCCGATAGATAATGACTGATAAATTTAAGTTTGAGGGTGTTGATGAGATATGGGAAGTGATAGAAGACATGGTTATGGTAAACTTATTGGTAGATCATGGGGTAGTTTGAATATGGTAGTGTTTAAATGATGTCAGGATTTCTATGACTAACTATCTATATAGTTGAAAAATCTCATTCTTACACTAGTAAATGCCATTTACTTGATTGACCATAAGCTAAGAGTCACCAAAGATGTTGATTGTTTTGACTCCTAAGTCTAATGTAGTTTAGAGACCTATTACTAGGGATTCATATTCAGCCAAATTTTTGGTACATTCAAAGTTGAGTTTAAGAGATAAAGGAAGTGGTTTACCAACATGGTGGATAAGGATGATACTAACTCCCCCACCACACTAACATTTGGAACCATCAAAGAACATGGTTATGTGATTGGTGAAATCTACTTGGGATAGGTTTGTGATGGAATCATCTGTAAATTCAAGAAGAGGAGGTTGGTTGCTTGGTAGGGGTGCATCAACCAATTGGTTATAAATGAATTTCCCCTTAAATGACTTATTCTATAGGAATTCAAGGTCAAACTTGGCTAAAAGCATGAGCCACTTATCTATACATTAGTTTTGATATGGCTTAGAGTGCATGTACTTTAGTGGGTCAATATTGGTTATGATGAAATTTTTGTGGTTAAGAAGGTTGTGGAAAATCTTGGTGGCCATGAAGACTAGGGCTAGGCATAGTTTCTCAGTATGTGTATACCAAGTTTTTTAGTCTACAAGGGTATAAATTATGTAATAGATGGCTTGCTCTTTGTGTTATTCATCTTGATGGGCAAGCATTGCCCCTAGGGAATGGTCTGTGGTAGAGATATAAAGGTATAAAGGTTGGTCATCATTAGGAGGTGTGAGGATAGGTGGAGACATAAGGTACTCTTTTAGTGCTTCAAAGGCCTTTTGATAATTGACATTCTGCTTGAAAGAGATGTCCTTTTTGAAGAGGTGATGGAAGGGTTGACATATATTTGAGAGTTGAGAGATGAAATAGTGAATGGATTGGACCTTCCCCTACAAATTGTAGAGTTTCTTAAGATAAGTTAGGGGAGCATCTCGAGGATGGATTTGATTTTGGATGGATCAACCTTGATTCCTTGAATGGAAATGATGAATCCAAGGAGTTTTCTTGACAAGACCCTCAAAATACATTTCTTGGGATTGAGGTAGACATGGTAATAGATAAGTCTCTAAAAGATAATCTTGAGAATGCCTAAGTGGTCCTTATAAAGTTTGGATTTTTTGAAGAGGTCATCCATGTAGTCCTCGATGATTATGTGGATAATATTGTGGAAGATTCAGGTCATAACATGTTGGCAGGTTACACTATCATTCTTAAGACTGAAGGGCATGACACTATAATAAAAGGTCCCCCATGGGGTGATAAAGGCATTTTTGTGTTGATATTCATCAAATTTTATCTCAATAATTATTATAGATGGATTTGACCTCCTAGGTATCTCTCTCTTATAGGTATAAGCAAGAGGTGGAAGTGAAGGTGTAAGTAGGACATCTAAATATAATATGTCTATGCAAAGGCTCATAATAAGATTTAGACAAGTTATATTTAGAAAATTAATGTAAGTGGTTATATGTTCTTTGTTAAGGAGGTGGACCCTAACCATCAATGGTAAAGGTTTCCTAGGTGTGACCATTGATGGTCACCTTAACCATTGATGGTCAGGTTCTAGAGGAAAATAGTCCTAAAAGTCAAGTTGAGGTAGTTTGTGAAACTGGCTACATATGAGCCTGGTGAGGCTAGATTGGTGTAGGTTGGTTCCAAGGGCATCCTAAGTAGGTCCAGGGGATTTTTGACATTCAAAAATGTAGGTGTGTAGATTTTTAGTGTCTATAGTACCTTTGATCTTCTTGAGCACAATCTCTTTTCTTCTTTACCCTACTCACTCTTGGATCCACTCATGATTACATTAGTCTAGTTCATAATGTAAATATCCATTATTTGTTTACATTTTGGGTAACAATTGGAAAATATTGAAACAATTTTACAAAGATTAACAAGAATAATGTCATTGCATAAACATCTATTGCCCCTATAGTAGGGTCTGCTAGCATAATTTCAAAGTGGTGATCACGTCTTTGTTATTTGTGCTATTTATAGTAGTAATTGTATAAACAACTCAAGCCCCAAGTCTTTCAGGACTTAAAATTGAGTTTCTTACTTTCCCCTTGTTCCCTGATGACATAGGAAGAATAATAAGTACATCAACAAGCCCAATAAATTAGCCCTTAATCAATCAATCAAGTGTCCTTGAGACACCTATAGGCTTGGTTTCAAGTTAAAATATGCTATAGTTAGGGGTCTGGTAGTCTTAAGACCTTTTCTAGGCTTGTAGAGGTTATTTAGACCATTAAATGTATGAACTATTGAGATAAATAATCTCAATATAGGTCTCAATAAGGATACATGTGAGGGTCAAATAGGGATAAAGAAACACAAATTTACATCTACAGCTAGCTTCAAGAGCACTTCTTTAGTCAAGTGGGTGAACCATGCTTAATGGAGACTTTAAAGGTATAGACTTTCAAGCAAGGTAATGAGATTGCTAAGAGATCATCATACATAGATCAAATCATGGGTACTTTGTGTATTTTCAAAACTCCCAAAGCATATTTATACCCTATCATAGTTTGTGTAAAGGATATCACATCATGCATAGTGGTTTATATAGGAGAGGTTTACTTTCATAATGAAAGAATGGTGAACATGTGAAGAAGATAATTGTATAAAAGGAATGCATTAAGTTGTGGACTTTGAAGGAGACCTCAAGGAGCATAACTTAGTTGAATATTCAATTCCATGAAATCTTCACCTACACTACTTAAGGGACTCATAAAATTTGTTCACAGTAAAGACATTGAAGAAATAAGGTCTTGCATATTTTAAAATTTCATAGAATCTTGTTATGTTTGAATAATCATTTTAGTTTCTTCCTTACTCTTTATATAACAACATCTAATAGGTTTATTAATTGATCCTAAATTCACATATTTAGAGGAACTAGCCTCACAACTAGAGGCTTGGTCTAAATATAGACATCCCATAGCCTTAGATCATTCCAATGTTAGTCCAAATATGAATCAAATCTGAGTAGTCTAATTTCAACTAGGTGTTATCTAGGTTGCTAAAAAAAACAAAGGATATTTATTGGGCTTTGTTGTTTCAAGGAAACTTTATTTTCTTCCCTACTTTACTTCCTCCTTTTCAAGTTTTTTAACATGAATCACTTTATATTAATGCTTGTTGCGTATATCCATTTGTTTTTTAAAGAGTTTGGGCTTATATCAAAAAATACAAAGCAATTTTCATTGTAACAAATTTAGGTAGATTATGTCACTACCGTATTCCTATTGTCCCTACAATAGGGTCTGCTTGCAGACTAGAAGGTGGTAAGTTGTAACCACATAATCTCTCTAATAAAACTAAGTGAAACCCTAAGGTGTCATTACCATATTCTTGTTGTCCCTATAATCTGATAAGTGTTATTATCCTATTCTCATTACATCCTTGAAATAGACACACATCAAAAGTCTAGAAGGACCTGTAGATGAATATGAATATTCTCAACCTACTATTTCCTATCATGCACTTTTAGCTATTAGTATTCCTCTAAATATTAAGGTGGCCAATTTCCTCAAGAAATAAAAGTTGGCTATATTTATTTACACTAGGAGTACACATAAATTCATCAACAGTAAGTTGGATACTCAATTGAACTATTTCATTTATCCATCTCTAGAATTTCAAATCCTAATTATAGGTGGGGGAATAGTCAATTATTTTGGTAAATGCCATAGTATAAAGCTATGGGAGACTGCCTATTATATTATTTTATGTTTTCTATTATCATGGATGGGGCTAACAATTTTTTTGGATTGTAATGGCTCACCACTTTATGCATAATTGAAATGAATTTTGAGTAACTATTAATGCTCATTAATTTAGAAGGAAGGACATTTGAATTGAATGGTTTATTGGCTAAATATCTACAGTTGGTTAGTTTTCACCAAATGATGAAGATGATCAAAAAAGGTGTAAAGTAATTATTTTTCAACTATTTTCCATAGAATTTAAACCAAACAAGTAGTCTACCCATATTGAATTTAACTAGTAGAATCTACCCATTTTTATCATATACACCCACTTGACTCCTTTGCCCTCTTTTCCTTTTGTACTAGGCTTTACAATAGGGCTCACTATTTCCTAGGCCAACATAGGGCCTCCCTACGCTTGACACACATTCTTAAAAATTGTACTATTTTTTATTAAAAATTAATTGAAGTATATACAAACAAAGTATTTGTAATTATATTTATTGTATTGTTTTATAAAATTTTAGTGTTACAATTTGATAACCCTATTTACCCAAATAATAGTCATGTGTACACTCCTTCAACAAAAGGCTTACTAACATCATAACTAGGTACTCTCTAGCAAGGCCAAAAATATTACAATAATCCAAGTAGACTATCTGAATCCTAGTGATTTCATAACATAAAGTGCTAAATAATGAATAAAATGCCAAGTCAACACAAATAAATCACACATTTTAGATATATTTAAAAAATATATTGAACACTATTAAGATTAAATACCTAAAAATAAGGATCTATAGAAATGACAGTAAAAAATATAGTCAACATTTAGGACACTTTACAACCTACTTTGTTTAGATCTATCAACACTTTATAGTGTATGTTCAAAAAAAATAAGAATATATAAGAATAGGAATATATCTGGTCAGACATGTTAGATTAATTTTTTTCCTCTTAAAAATGTGTGAAAATTATATGGACCCTATTTTTCAAAGTAAATTTGAATTTCAAATTTTTTGGGGACTCTTGCCTATTTCTAAATGCAAATACACCTTAGGAATAGTCAAGTTGAATTGAAGGCAAGTGATATATTTAATACATTAAAATGATGCACACACACACACACACACACACACACACACACACACACACACACACACACACACACACACACACACACACACACACACACACACACACATATTATTAAAATATATAATATTTATTTAAAATATATACTAAAAACATATATTATATAATGTAATCTAAGGTCAAGTAAATCTCCACATCCTTCTTGGAAACACCTCTTCAAGTTACCATGACTATGAATTTCATCAAATTTCCCACTAGTGGACTATAATTCAACTCCCAAATTAAACTATCCTTACATAGACAACAATCTAACTCTCCTTGTATTGATTACAATGCTCACATGGTCAAATTAGGGCTCTCATACTTGTTATGGATTTTTTGAGCAAAGAGGTGACAAGTGTCACCTTCTCGATAAAAGACTTTTGATTAGCCAATGGTGGTACATCCTTCAGATCTTGATCTATTTGTACATGTTTAATCATATGATATGGATCTAATAGATAATGATAAGTATTGAAAATTCAAACCTTGACCAAAGAGTTAAAGCTTAAACATGTTCCCAAGATTTATGGTTTGCATGAGCCTGGCACAGTTGATCGAACAATGCATGCAACATTAAATTGTTAAAGGTTCTATGGAACTCTGCATGTGTGACAAACACATCCATCATAATATCCCAGTACAAAGATTAAATTATGTATGGGAGCCAAATACAAAGAGCATAGCATCACTAAGCAATTTCCATGTAATAGATATAGGAAATAGGATGAATCTGAGAATGATAAGTGACAAGCTTAGTAAAGAACCTTGTGGACATGTTTAAAATTAATGCTCACATGCATGTCAATGATATTTATGTGGATGTTGAATGACATTCATAAAGACATTAATTTTAAGACAACGAAGAGCCCAGATGATGTGTTTAAAATTGATTGTCACACACCCATCAAAGATGTTCATGCAGATGTCAAATGATGACTATGCGGATGTTAATTTTAACATAGTAGAGAGTTCTGAAGAAGAGTTCAAAATTTCTGGTCATGTACCCATCAAAGATATTCACACCAACATCAAATGATGGGCACATGGATGTCAATTTTAAAATAGCAAAGAGATTCAAAGATGAGTTTAAAATTTACAATCACATGCCCATCAAAGATGTTCATGTCAATGTCAAATGATTGTGCTTGGATCCAAATTCAAAGGTAATGGTCATATTTTGAATAGTGATGAGAATAATTCTATGTAAATTCCACATTAAATCTACAAGAGCATAATATGCCAAATCAAAGACCTTACAGACTTGGTAATGTAAAGGTAGGGATCTAAGCTCATAACGTTTGAGCTCATAGCTACCATTAGAGCATTATTAGAACCTAAAAGAATGCCTTGGCAAGGTGAGGACCATAATGAAACCCTATGAAAATTATAATTAAACTAAAGGGAGCTAAATTTTCACCTTTGTAAAGATAAGTAGAGCTAGAGTCCATTAATGAGCAGTCTAAAAGGATTTGTAACAATGATGGGGCACCTCTCCTATATCCTCAAGTAGTTTGGAGATATAATAGTGCATGTATTAGGTAGCATCAAAAATCAATGAAGACCCTATAGGAGTAATTGAGCACTTTATCAACTAGAGGGTTTTCAAAGTAAGAATATTCCTCTTGTAACTAAACCTTATCTAATGGCAATCCAAAATTTTCATTCAAAGGTTGTCATCCACACTATAAGAAAATCAACACCAATGATTATTTCAAAATTTGTCATTAATTCATAAATCTACCCATTTCACTTATTTTTTTAAGAGTTGTATTCATTCAAACTAGGATCAATACTGATTTCACTTAGTCTTGGATCTATTTCTAAAAGACCAATGATATAATATTCATACTTTATCTAATTAATGAGCTTTATCAAATATTGGTCTTAATAAAACAAATGAGATTCATGACACAATATCAAATTTCAACTCACTTTACCCTTTTTGATATATTTCCTTAATCAATCATGCAAAAAAAATTCTACTTAGAATTTATTTCATCATTCAATTCTTCCTTTGGGATCTTTTGATCCTCCTATAATTGTTCAATTATGGCTTCCTTTCTTTGTTTGAGAGATTCTTGCATACATTTAAACTTAATGATAATATTGTCACCTCTTTTTTGTTCTCTTCTAGAGAAACCTATCCATCAATTTTTTTTTAATCATATTTATATAATATGCTATGTCCTTACTTTGAAGCCATGCATTTACCTCATATACATAATCTTGATGGGTCTTCGAGGTAAACTAATCTTGAATATACAACTTATCCTTACCTTCATCTAGTTTTCTTAACTAATGAAACCTTTATCCCTATCTTCTTTTATTTGAACTCACCTTTAATGTCAATCATCATTAAAAACATACATAATCTAAGAATTCAAATCTTATTTCATCAAATAGGTTTCAACATGGAATTGTGACAATAAGAAATAAAGACTAAGAATGTAAATTCTTTCTTTCTCCCATATAGTCTATACCATGAAATCACATTCAAAAATTCTCAAATATTTTCTTGGACATTCAAATGAAGTTTAAGATCACTCAAGTTATAAAAAAATTTGTTCTTAAATCTTAGAGGTTCTTACAGATCGATATTGGTCATGATTACTTAAAAATAAATATTTTAATTCATATTAAAACAAATGCCTATGTGGGATCTATCTCCAAGTAATATAAAATGTTGTGTTGGTTTGGACAAGGCCAATTTGTGTATCAAAATCTTGCATATAGACAAAATGAGTCATTTTCTATGCTCAAAGATCTATTTAGAAAATTCAATCTTGATTTAGATTTCTTAGTTGTCCACAAAATGTGCTTCCTAGGAATACAATTACCACAATGTCCAAGATTAGAATGAATTTTTGTGTCAACATACAACCACAATATCCATAGCTTTGAACTTTGTAACATAGTCAATGAAATTATGTCAAGATCAAACAGAATTAGACAAATTTTCCTTCAACTTATTACCACAGATCCATACATAAGATCATACCTTTGTGCATGAATGTAAATAATTGTATTATTTTTATTCACCATGAGAAGCTAGTGATGGTGAAAATATTTCATCAAATACATAATAAATATTTTTATCTTATCTTCATTCTAGTCTCTTACCTCTCATGTGAATCAAATCACATTCTTCCTCATTATACCAGACTTGGTCATTCTTCATGAGATCTATGAAGTCCTTGAATGCACAATATCCTTCCCTTTATTGACAGGTTTTAAAAATTAACATACAATATAAATGTATACATATGCAAGCCTAGAGTCCTTTATTCACTTCTTCTAAACTCCTCTACCTACTTCTCTACCTCCTTAATAGACTCTTTCCTTTATATATACATGTAGATGTTTTTATTAGTCTCTTTCTGATAGACTCAGACCCTATCTTCCCTCAACCAATTCATAAATATAGGATTGTTGGTAAATAAGAAGACAAAGTCTCATTCTTAACTTAGAATATACCTAGTTTGTCTTCAACATAGCATTATAGACAACTAATGAGGTAATTATCACCTTTTCACAGGTAAATATACTTTTATAACATATTATTGACCTTTTAAGGTCATTATATAGGTCATACACTTACAATTTTACTACTTATTATCCTTCACGGGAGGACTTATTTAATCAAAATTAACCCTTATATACAAAATTTTCATAGATGATTTGATGCTTCTACATCATTATCCATTTTAAAAGTATAATATTATATTTATAAAGGAATGTGTTATTTGTAAAACAAACTACTTATAGATCAATCCATTGGGAAAGTCTAGTGTATTTCTAGAACATTTGTGGAAAGGACAATTGTCCCTATACTTGTACTTTTTTAATTGGTTAGGACTGACTGACATGTTTCCTTGCATCTTATAAAAGGATAATTGTCAATTATAAAGAGGGAGAGTTTTTAGAGCCAAAATTACTTTGTAAAGTTGGAGTAATTAATATAATCAAGGAATTCTACAAATATTGTTTGGTATTTACTTGTGTTCATTATTATTATGGCTTCTCTCTCACTTGTTCTAATTTCTAGATTTGAATGGTTCCTTTGAATTCTTGGTGTGCATATTTAATTTCATAGTTGTTAACTTGTTTCAATCCTAGGTTGAATGAAATTATTTAGGTTCATTTCATTTTCTTACTCTTCTTACATTTGGGTTAATGTTGTTAGCCTACAGGGTAAATCTTTAAATTGAACCAGGTTCTTATTTGCATTATTTTCATCTTATTTAGAATCTTACCTAATGTGTAATAGGATTTGAGCTTATGATACTTCATGTTACACATTGGTTAAGTGCATGTCTAGATGAAATTTTAAATTTGTCAGGATGTTTGGAATGAAGATAAGCAACATTTCTTTTTGCCCTACCCTTCCTTTTTCTTCTTTTTTTAATTGGATCACTTTAGCTTAATTCTTATTATAAATATCCATCTTAGGTTAGTTCTTAGATTAGTTCTTGATCATAATTAATTGTTATTAGTGTATATACTTCATAGTTTTCATAAGATATGTTATTTATCCATGGTATGTGAATAGATCCATCTTAGTAACTATGCATTACAGAAAACCACCAACACATCTCCATCTCACTTTGTGGCATATAAAATTAGAAACACATCTCACAGTTAGACTTCAAAATTGAAGTTAGTAAGCAATCATTCTGGTCTTAATAAATTGAAGAAAGAAACCAAAGGATTTGAGTGGAGAAATAAACTCACTAAGACAAATATTCATTGGCACTTTAGCTTAATTTGAATCTATTCAATAGAAGAATTATGTATAACTAATTTAAATGAGGCTAATGTAGTGACCCCAAACTTTACTAGCTTGTTTAATGCAAGGAGTTTCATTTCTTGATCATGCTCAAGGTCACCCAATTATTTCTCATAAGTCAAAAATTTTAGTGCCACATAGTGTGGTGGCAAGGTATGAAATGATACCTCTAATACAAGAGGGTTATGCAAGACTTATTTTGAATCAAGCACATAATTTGGATGAGATAAAATTTTTTCCTCCAATGCTTTAATCATTTGTAATGAGGATTGTAAAAAAACCCCACTTCAGTTCTTTTACCTTGATTTACAAGATTTTATCTCAAATACAAATCTTAAGATCTAAAGACATTTATAAAAAGATTCAAGTCTAGTATATAATAATATATGGAAATCTATTTATAGACATACTATTACAATAGAAAGTGTTATTCTGATAGATGGAAATGACTTTGGTCATCATATAATGGACCAATTAGTCATAAAAATAACTTAGAAATTTTTTCTAAATGAGTTGATAGTTCAAAATGGAATTGATCATCTTGGGATGTACCAGTTAATCATCAAAATGCCCTAGTCAAAAAGTTTCCCAAATGATTATGTATTATTTTATTGGAATGAAATTCCATACATCATACAAATATTCATTTAGATACAATCTATAAATGGAAAGTCTATATATAGAAATACTATATATAGTAAGTGTTCTGAGGTAGCTGAAAATTTTGACATTATTTTAGCATGATCGTGGACTATTGATGATGGATTAGATTGGCATGGAGACTAGACTTGATCACTTTAATAGTTGGACATGGATTTTATAGATGATTTTTAGTTAGCTGCAATGGAGGAATGGAGTTGTTTAAATAAAAAGAGGGAAGGATTAATGGTTGAGATTTAAAGTTGGATTAGGGAGATCAAGGGTTGGGGATTATTCTTGGAAGCCTCTAGATTTAGAGTCTTTTAAAGAGGATGCATGAGAATAGAGAAGATTCTAAAATTGAAAATTTCTATAATCTTCTTAGGGACTAATTAAGATTAGATAAGGGATTAGGTGGGTGATTAGGGACTAGGGGTGTAAGAGAGCCTAGGAATAGGCTAGTGTTGGTGGTAGGTGGGCCATGGGAATTTAAAATTCCTAAATAATAGATAAGTGGGGATTAAGATAAGATATTGGAGATTTAGAATATTAATTAATTGATTGGTGGGGATGGATAAGGTTAGTAAATTGAAAATAATGAAGGTAGATATTAGATAAATAATTAGAAAGGGGTGATAAATTAGCAAGATGAAAGGGGATAAATCAGATAAGTGGAATTAGTGTCAACTAATAATAATAATAATAATAATAATAATAATAATAATAATAATAATAATAATAATAATAATAATAATAATAATAATAATAATAATAATAATAATAATAATAATAAATGGAGCGAGCAAATCTAGATGCATACATCTTGGGATGTAATAATTAATGGTCAAAATGCCCTTAAAAAGCTTCCCAAGAGATATAATTAAATCTTGTGTTTCATCAGTAATATAATTTATATAATCTTAATAAATGAAGTTTTTGTGATACTTTTATTAAAATATTTTTTTAAAGAGGAGTAAAGTTGTTTGGCTTATAATTTCTTGTTTAAATTTAATTGATTTGATAGGAACTAGGTTCATAAAGCTTTGACACCAATTGTCAGAATTAAGAGCACATATGATTACCTTTGTATAAGCAACTAAACACGAAATTAAACCAGAAGTAAAACGTAACTAGAAATAAAAAATAACATAGACTATGAGAGGCAACACACAATTGTATTCAAATCATTCCAGAAGGAAATTACAATAAAGAGATCACACTCTTTCATCCACTTTGTGGGCATACCAGTAATCTTCCCTCAAGAGTTCTCTTCTCTCAATACAAGTCACAACAAACAACTCAAACACAAAGTTATTGTTCACCTCAACTAGTCAGTATCAACACTGCTAGAACACAAGTACGCAATGTACTCCAAGTAGATCTCCTTGATCTTGCAACAACCTGCAAATCCCAAATCTTACTTACCCATGTAGATCTTCTCCCTGATCTTGCAACAACCTGTAGATCAACCTAATCTTACATACCATGGAAGAACCCTTGTGATTCCACCATGTAAAAAAACTCTTTTGGTTCTACACTTTTCAATACAGCCCTATGGGTCTATTATATAGATCCCATGCATATAATAATTAGACAAGCGGCTCAAGACTAAAATTAATCTTTAACATGCAAACAACCCGTTCAACAAACTAGCTGTTTGTCAATAACCAATTTTGGAATGCATAGGCGACTGATGTTGGTCCTTGTCTATCTAGAGGTGATCGACATCGACTAACTCCTGATCGATGTTAGTTGCTATTTGTCCACCATTGACCAACATCAGTTGGCCTGCTAACATCAACGACTGTGACACTCAGCAACCTCCATGTTTGCATCAGGGTGAAGCATTTAGCTCCACAAACTAGTAATCTCCCACTTGGAGATAAATAGCTGCACCTGTACCTATACCAGTACATTGTCTAATTTGTATCCTAGCTTGTATCCATCTTCAAGATCAATCTTGAAGACCAACCACCACACACCCTATGGTGCTACACCTATGACTGAATTTCTCCATTCTCAGCTTACCTTCTTCTACCATTGCTATACTCCCACTTACTTAGAAACCCCTGAGAGTGACCTGTAATCAAAAAACACTTAACACACTCTGTGATCAAGGTGTTAGTGAACCTCGATCTGAGAACCTACAACCTCGCTCTGATACCAACTGATAGGAACTGGGTTCACAAAGCTCTGACACCAATTGTCAAAATTAAGAGCACATATGATTACCTTTGTATAAGCAACTAAACACATAATTAAACCAGAAGTAAAACGTAACTAGAAATCAAAAATAGCATAGAATATGAGAGGCAACACACAATTGTATTCAACTCATTCCAGAAGGAAATTACAATAAAGAGATCACACTCTTTCATCCACTTTATGGGCATACTAGTAATCTTCCCTCAAGAGTTCTCTTCTCTCAATACAGGTCACAACAAACAACTCAAACACAGAGTTGTTGTTCACCTCAACCAGTCAGTATCAATATTGCCAGTACACAAGTACGTAACATACTCCAAATAGATCTCTTTGATCTTGTAACAACCTACAAATCTCAGATGTTACTTACCCATGTATATCTTCTCCCTGATCTTACAACAACTTGTAGATTAACCTGATCTTACATACCATGGAAGAACCTTTGTGATTCCACCATGCAGAAGAACTCTTCTAGTTCTACACTTTTCAATACATCCCCATGGGTCTATTATATAGATCCCATGCATACAATAATTAGACAAGTGGCTCAAGACTAAAATTAGTCTTTAACATGAAAACAACCTATTCAACAAACTAACTATTCATCAACAACCAGTTCTGGAATGCACAGGTGACCGACGTCGGTCCTTGTCTGTCTAGAGGTGACCGACATTGGCTGACTCCTGAGATGTTGCTATCTGTCCACCACTGACTGACATTGATTGGCCTGTCGACGTCGGTGACTGTGACACTCAACAACCTCCATGTTTGCATCTGTAATATGTATTACATGGATGTGATTTGGCCACGTATTTTGGACCCCAATATTGGACTTCAAAGTTAAAGTACTTGTGTTGTTGGCTGAAATGTTTAACACTGACTCTGCATTGAGATATCACATGGCTTATTGTCATGAATAAAAAGTTAATGTTTATAGATTGGTATGGTGTATACTATTTATGCCCTCACATAATCATAATTTAGATAACCCTACAAAATCCTTTCCCAAGTCTAGGTCTTTGAGTTACTAGCTACAATTTTGCATCACTTATTTTAATTACCATTTTGGGGTTGAATTTGTCTCCAAATATTAGTTTGTTAATTCAATAAAGGTGACTTTATCTCATAGGTATTTGAATGGTGAAATAAATTATCTCAAAATTATTATATGGGGGCTAAAAATGGAGTCAAATCCCTATTAAAGAATTTAATCATGTAATTTAACAAACAAATATAAATAAACTTTTTAAATTAGAATAATTATAATAAACAATAAAAATTTGTAAATATTTTTATATTCAAAAACTATCTGAGTTTATTATTTATTTTTATTTATGTTTAAATCATTAAATATTTTTATTAAACAATGTACACTATTTAAATGTTTAATATGCTTAAATATATAAATATTTTCTTTAAATAATTTTTAAATATGTTACACATTTTTATATAAAATTTTAAATTATTATAAGTTTAAAAATTCTCACATGATTCAAAATTAGGGTTAAGTTATCTTTTTATCTTTCCATTATTTTCTCTCAGTTTTTCTCTCTCCCTTTTGAAGGTTGAGTTACATTATTTTATTGATTGTTAGGTTAACTGTGGCATTAGTCGTGGAAGCATTGACCCCATTTTTCACTGTCATTTATTTAGGTACTTATTTTTAGGTATTTAATCCATCTAATGTATTATTTTATTGTATCTAAAATGTTTGATTTGTTTAACTTGACAAGACCCTTTTATTCATTATATATTGCTTTAAGTTATGAAATCATTGAGGTTCAAATAGACCTAGATTTTTGTTATGAAATAGCCAAGATAATGAAATGTTGGAGATTAGTATTGTTTAGTGCTTAATTATATTCAATAGGGACCCAAATTATGAATGTGAGGGAAAAGCTTATATTTTTTATTAACTAAAAGCAAATAATGAAATGGTCAAGATAATGAAATGGTGGAGATTAGGATTGTTTAGCATTTACTTATATCAATAGGGACCCAAATGGTGAATGTGAGGGGAAAGCAAACATTTTTTATTAACTTTAAGCAAATAATGAAATGGATAATGAAATGAAATGGTGGAGATTAGGATTGTTTAGCACTTACTTCTATTCAATAGGGACCCAAATGGTGAATGTGAGGGGTAAGTAAACATTTTTTTATTAACCATAAGTAAATAATGAAATGACTGAGATAATGAAATGGTGGAGATTATGATTATTTAGAGATTAATTGTATTCAAAAGGGACACAAATGGTGAATGTGACAGGAAAGTAGACATTTTTTATTAATTATAAGCAAAAAATGAAATGGTTGAGATAATGAAATGATAGAGATTAGGATTGTTTAACACTTATATTCAATAGGGACCCAAATGGTGAATGTGGGAGAAAAATAGACATTTTTTACTAAATTTAAGCAAATAATCATAGTAAAAAAGTGTCATGCTGTGAGAGGGTTTCAATGGTTCCACCCTATCTCTATCTCCTCACATCATTCATTTGTTGGCTTTGTTTGGGATATTACAAATTATTTCTATTTTATACTGAGTTGAAAAGCTATTTTTTGGTTTGTTCTAGGTTATTATTATTTGAGTTTAATTATTTTCATTTTAGACTGAGTTAAAATTTCAATTTTTGGGGTGGAAAACTTTTCCCCCATGTCACATTATAGACTTTAATGAATGAATGATTGAATAACACCTAGTATTATTATTTAGGGTGGAAATTTTTTCCCTTATGCTTCTATATTCTTGGGTAAAGGGGTCCCATGCATCATTATATATTAAAAAATTGCTTATAAAATATTTACACCTTAAAAATAGGAGTAGCTATTGTTTGAGGCAAAGTTTTGAAGGGGTGGGAAGTAGTAAGGGCTGAAGATTTGTATGGATGCTCCCTTTTTTGGGTTGCCATCTATCATTTGCATTCAATCAATTTTTATTTTTTTTCAAACAAATTTTTTGTAGTAAAATTTTCTAAATTTATCTCAATATCATGTATTACACATAATTTTTGTAGTCTTCAGAGCACACAGAGCATCTGATACATCTCTTTTGATCACCCTATATAGGTCTTCAAAGAATTTCAAGATTTTTTTGGAGCATCTTGTGTATGTCTTCAGAGAACACCTAGAGCATCTTCAAAGCAATTCTGGAGCATCTTTATAGTGTCTTCAGATCATTCAATCCTTGGAGCTCGCTTGTCAAATCTTCAAAATTTTAGCCAAAAGAGTTGTAAAAATTATGTTTTGCCTTCTTAAAATTACCCCATTATTGATATATTTTACTGTACTCAAAATTAACCCATCCTTGGGATGTGTTCCTCTACCTAAAATTACCCCATCCATGGGATGTGTTACAATACTCCAAACTATGTTATTCATCTAAGTTAGACATAATAACAAGGTAAATAATCAACAATAAATTACATACAAACAAAGAATAAATTGTATTCATATCCTACTTAGATCAAAATTTAACTATTAACTGTAATATAATATATAAATAAATGCAATACTTTATAGATAATTTATATAACTATGATGAGTTATATGAAATGCTCATCATTTCTCCCCCACACTTTACCTTTTGTAAGTCCTCTCATAAAGAAGTGAGATGACTGATCCTTAATCTAAATTTCTTGATTAAAACCTCTAACTTAGATCATAAAATTCAAAATTATGGTCCCAGTCATGGTGGCCCCTTAGCAAGAATCCAAGATATCTGACAACTATATGCACCTAGGCTTCAAATTTAACTTCTACTTGAGAATTCTAACACCACCAAGGAGATAAAGGACATAGAATGATAGGATGCCTAAACCTCATTCTGATATATACATTTGAAACTATTTCCTCTAAGTGTCAAGTGATTATCTAGAAAATTGATTTGGCTCTTCTTATACTCCATTTAATATTGGTGGGGCTAAGGACTTCCCTAAACTTCAAATCAACAGGTAATGTCTCCACCTAATAAGACTTGCATCGAAACCATTAGCATAATGGTGATTTATAAAATATCTAAAAGTATCAATATTAGATCTCAATAGCTCATGATACTTGTTCTTCATATGCATATGATACACTAGTTAAAAATAAGAAATAAGTTTCTTTTCTTCTAGAAATTGTGGTCTCATACATAACCCATTGGTGCTTTGTAATTCTAAAAATCTATTATTGGATTATTTCCATTCCATTTGGTTACTTAGAGTGGAGATAAAGGCATGAAATTATGTCTTTCCAACAAATAAATTTATCAGAAAACTAGATTGATATCCTAACAAAAAATTGAAATTATAGAACGCATAAATGACATCTTGACTTTTTTTAGTGCTCTTTAGAAAAATATCCATAAATACATGCTCATCCTTAATGATATATGAAAAAACAAGAGAAATTAACTAAATTTTCCATTTATAAAACTACTTATGTAATAACAAAAAATAAACTGATGAAGGTTACATGCATTATAAGTTTCTTAGAAATAGCACAAATGTGCTAGATACAAGCCTATGCTTTCTACAATTATAGTTGGTATTCTACCAATTTATTCTAAGATTCTTCCTTAAGTTT
Organism: Torreya grandis; assembly: GCA_037957365.1. Lineage (NCBI taxonomy): Eukaryota > Viridiplantae > Streptophyta > Pinopsida > Cupressales > Taxaceae > Torreya > Torreya grandis. The sequence continues at coordinate 111,346 of JARHVA010002883.1, read as the reverse complement.
GGAATTGTCATCCTTTAATTTTGGAATTTTCTTCTGGGTGATATGCTAGACAAAGATTATTTTATGTAATTGAATAGGGAAAGAGGGAACAACTCTTGTTGGACCCTTTATCTGAACTGCAATCTCTCATGTTTCTCTTTGCATGGATTGAATAAAATATTGTAACTCATAATTGTGAGTGGTGAGCTCTATTATTATATTAGTATGTTGGGCAAGCATTGTATTTCTATTAGAAATACTTTCTCTTAGATTATTAAATAGATTACACTTATCAACATTGGCATTTTGCAAATCGGTAATTTGAGTATCCTTTATAATAAGAGAATTATACAAATTACTCAATTTTTAGATCTATGAAAACATTAAATTATGGACCCTACTCTCTTTATCTTGTATTCCTTTAAGAATTATTTCTTGTTCACTAACTATAATAACAAATTCTTCCCACCTTTGTTTGAAATTAGAAATCATCAAGTCCTCACCTTTCAAAGTTGAACGGAAAACATCTAAATCTATTTGTTGCAGTTTGATTGTTTCCTCATGGTGTGATAAAGACATGGCATGCTGAAATTATTTTTCTTAATTGATAGAACGTGGAGAAGATAGATATTCTTCAATCAAGGTTTTCTTACCCTTATCAACAACAGAGGGCACAGGATGCTCTGCTTCTTAATGTATAACTTATTCTATGGGGGTGATTAATTTAGATTGGTTTGGTTAAAAAGAATGAGAAATTTTCAAATAAGAACTAAGTTCACTTTAAATATTTACCCTGAAAACAAACATTAGCTCAAATACAAGAAGAGTAAAGGAAATAAAATGAACTTGAGAACTTTCAGTCAACCTAACATTAACACAAGTTAACAACTCTATAATTAAAATATGCACACCAAAATAGCATAAGAACAATTCAAATTTGGAAATTAAAATAAGAAAGTGAGAGATAAACCATAATAACAAATGACACAAACAATATGGACAATCTTTGCAAAATTCCTTGCTTTCATTAATTTCTCAAAGTTCACACAAGTTTTTGGCTAAAAAACTCCCCTCTTTACAAATGACAATACTCATTTTATAGAATATAAGAAGTATATCAGTCAGTCATATCCAATTACAAGTTTATAAGTGTAAGGAAACCTATCCTTTCTACCAAAGTTCTAGAATACACTAAGCATTTCTGAGTGGGCTAACCTATAGGAAATGTGCTTACAAGTTACACATGCCTTTAGAAAAAAGAATATTATATTTTAAAAATATTATAAAGTTATACAAAATAATATTTCTAACTAACTTGAGGTCCTTGTGTCGATGTATTTCCCTATTTTTGTCCAAGAATCTTCATCCTATAGTGTTTCTCATTGATGAACTAGAGGTCAACAATAGGCTTTATGAAGAGCTCCTTTCCATGATCTTCCAAGTCCTTGAGGTTATTCACAAGTTTCTCTATTGCTTTCTTAATTCTCCTAGCATCTCCCATTTTATCTTCAGATGATAGAAGTAGGCCCATGGTCCTCTTGTTGTCATCTATTGTTTGGCATTTCCCCTAGTTTCTCACCTCTTACATAAACTAAAAGATCTTGTGCCTAGACGTTTCATCAGTTATAAGACTCAATGAGCTGAGGGTTGTGGGTTCCTTAATCAAACTATCCAAGATACATAACATTCCACCTTCTTGTTAGTTGAAGTATTTAGCTAGGTCCTCCATTCATTTGGTCTACCTGCTTAAGGCTTAAATCTTGTCTACCAATATGGCCATATCCATATTATAATGTGTTAAGCTGATAGTACTAAACTTAGGGACTAAGTTCTTGGTCAAGGCCTTGATCAAGTCTTTCACTTAATATATTGAAGCCTGCCATTGGCCAACTTGGCCTATAGCCTTAGCAATTTGATTTTCCATTGCTTCCTTCTTGGTTCTAACTAACTTCAAATAATTGAATAGGTTAGTAGTGATGTCCTTAAACTTATTGAATTTGTCTTCATGGATTGATAAGATAACTTCCTTTAAATTCTTATGTTTCTACAAGAGGCCCTTAATCATGGTTTACAACTACTAATATTGGGCTTGGGCTGCATCAAGGATATTTTATTTGAATATCCTATCTTATCCTAGATTTTGGCCTTCAACAGGGGTTAGACCTATGAATGGCTCTATCTTTTGGATTGTGAATTCCTCACCTCTAACTATGGCTTTTTTTTAATCACTCTTTCTAAACTGGTAGTCTCTAGATTAAATTGAACTCCCACTCATGATGGAGTCACTTTTGGAGGTTCTAGAGTTTTTATTTATGTGCCACTTGGCTCTCTTGGATCCATAATCCTTTGTTATTATTTTTTCAAAGCCACAATCCATGGCTTAAGCTTATCATCCATAGTTATATTGATATACTTTGTTATTTCCAAAGGATGGTGTAGAGTAGGAACTTTATGCTATTTTCCATATAGAAAACATTCAGGGATGGTTGGGCCATGTAACACATTCTCTTCACTAAAGATGTTGACCTCACTTAAAGGATTAGTGAAGTTTAGTTTGGGTTTATTCTTTCTTGATGGAACTAATGATAACTCAACTTTCCTATTTGGGCTAGGTATGGTAATAGGGACCAAATCCATTGTCAATTCTTTCCCCTTCTCTTATTTTTCTTCCTCAACTTGGGCTTCCTCTACCTAGACATATTCTTCATCTGATTGATAAGCATTGGATAACATTTGTAGTACATCTTCTATTGTTTCACTATGATCCAATACCACTAAGTCAATAAATTCAATTAGTGACCTTGGTTCTTTAGGATGGGCTAAAGATGATGCTACCTCACCAGGTCTCCTTTCTTTAGGTCTCTATTCAATTTGTTCCCTAGACTTTTAGATCTTTGTTTGTGATTACAGATGTGTGGGAAGAGGTACAGAGGATTGACCCCCAGAAAATGGTACTACCTTAGACTGAGTTGCCATATATCATCATTTCCTTTGATCTCTCATTAATTTGGCCTTTGGGTTGATGTTGTGTTTTTTTAATCTTGTCAATACCTTGATGAAGGATGATGAATTTATTTATATTGATTCTTAGACACTAAGAATATGTTCATATGACACACTTATGATTTTTTATTTCAAATGCCCCATTACCCTTCTTTGTTTATCCCACTATCTTATTTCATCATGTTCTAGTTTGAAAGAGGCTCTATGTCTAGAAGAAACCTCAATATTATCACATTTATAAAATATAGTCCTACCAATGGTCATGGGTAGGGTATGCAACAATCCTTTCCTCTTTCTTTTACACACACCATCTACACCATTGAATATATGGTATGTTACCTCTTACTCAGCTAACTTGTTTGGCATATGGACTTGTAGTCTAAGTGGGGTGCATTGGGTCCCTTGAATCTTGATGATTATCCAACCCAAGTAACACCATATGTCACCAATGGATTTAATTAAAATTTTGACCAAAGGAATAACTCTTTCAATTAGGTTTTCAGTTATGGCCTTAGTCAAGGTTGGATAGACACAGTCGTAGATGAAATAAATTTGGTCCTTATACTTGAATATGTGAAACTTTGAGTATAATTGGGATATTATTTATGTCCCCTCAGGTGACCATCCTCTAAAATTAGGGATATTGGTAATGGTAAAGAGGTCATCTAATAGGTAGGATATCATGTATAACTGGTTCCTATTCCTTTTCCTAATTATAAAAATCTATGTACATAAACATGTGCTAACAACCTCACCAATGGGAGGGGTGAGTTTTTTCTCAACCATAAAATATACCAAGGGCACCCAAATTATATCAACATAAGTGGTGGTGGGATTTCCACATAACCTATTCATTAAAGTCATAATTATTTTGATCCCAGGTTAGAATTAGCTAATAGGGATGTTAATATTGAGATAAGAGAATACTTGATTTCTAGAGTATAACAATGGAGTGAGGATAGTTTTCAGGTCATTATTATTGGCCCATTTATTGATTATGGCTACATCTACATAGTGCTTGGGAAAAATTTAGTAATTCTCAAAATTAATGGGATAAATATAAGCTACACTTTTATGCGTATGTTGATTGACCAGCATGCCTTTTTCAATATTTCAATGTTTGAAAATAGGGGAGAGAACATCTATGTAGTGAAGTAACTCTAGTTTTCTACAATGCAATGTAGGCCTATCATTTGAATGGCAACCAAGTTGTAGTACATCCTCTTTAGATGTGTTCTTCTCATCTTCCTTTGTGATGGCAGGTAGCTTCTCAATCATCCATGAAAGTGTGGACTAATTGTTGTCTCCTATGTTTAAAGCTATTACATTGAATTTCATGTCCATGAAGATTCTCCCCTCTATATCTGAGGTCAAATAGAATTATACACTTTTTTTGGCTATCATGGCTATGAGTTTATTCAAATTGTTCACTAGTGGTATATAGTTTGATCCTAGACTCAATTGCAGTCGATCAAATGATGATTTGATCTCCCAAACTCAATTGTGATGAATTTTAGATCAAATTAGGGTATTTTAGATGTTAAGGTTATTTTATAGGTAATTTTAGAGCTTTAATGGTGGTGGTTATTTTCACTTAAGTGAGATTATGCCTTAGATTTCATTTGGATCCTTGTATTTATACCTTTTCCCTATCTGAGCCCATAAGATTTTCAAATTTATCACTTTATGTCTATGTGGCATCATCGTGGCATCTATATGAAATTTTCATGGCAAAATTAATCATTAAGTTTAAAAATTGATCATTGCCTTTGAATTTAAATCCAAACAAATAACTTAAAATTGACATCCTCATAACCATCATAATATGTCCTTATGAATGTCTTTGACGGGTGAATGATCATCAATTTTAAATGTGTAATCAAGGATTTTGTTTTAAAATTTATGTTAACATAACCGCCATTTGACATCCATGTTGAAATCATTGATGGGTGCACGATCATCAATTTTAAATATGTCTGCAAGACTATTTTCTAATATTTTAATTTATCACTTCCTAGTTTGTTATTTTTTTGTGTATGCCACTTGGTGATTGCTAAGTCATTTTGTGCCCTTTGAAAAGTCTACATTGATCTCACACCATTGTATTATGTAGGTACAAATCAATATGGACCATTGATATTTAAAAGGTGCTCAGGCTTTAATGTGTACTAGGCTCTGAGGTTGTGTCACTTGACAATCCTATGGGCCTTTTGAGCTCTACATCTTGTTAGTATTGCTAGTTAATGTGATTTTACGATGTGGAACATCATGTTAACTTGGAGGTTAATTAGAAGGTCTTGACTTGATATGATCCATTGATGAGGATATATACACTAGAACATGTACCATTGATCTTCAAAAGGTGCTTGATGTTTAAATTATGGTCCACAGCTTGAATTTTCAATCATCAATTTCCCTCTATAGGTTTAATCTCATCTGGGTGAATGTGGGTCATAGATCATGATTTGAGTAGTCAAACATGATTGGTTCCTAAATTTATAAAAAGATTAAGTAAGCCTAAGAATATATGTAAAGATTTAGACTAATGTTTTTATTCATACTAATAAATATGAATAAAATTTTGTCTAAGTTATATTAAGATAAGTTTTCAATATATTAAAAGACCTTGAAAATAATTAAATTCGTAATATAAGATCTTAGCTTAAGGTTTTACTTTTTTAATAAATATAATTAAAATCATAGGGTAAAAACTTAGGTTAAGTTTATGTTATAATAAAAGGGACCCTTATAATCCTAATATTGATCTTGTGTCATTGGATCAAGGTGATTTGAGTGAATGTGGACTACCAATTTTGATCCATGGGGTCAAGCAAGATTGGTCCCATAGATTGGGATCCTTGGATCATCGGGCCCATGTCACACTATCCAATTAAACATGGGTCATTGATCCTATGAAAAAGAATAATATTTAAAATAGGACTTAGAGATATATGGAACTTAGGATAAATTCTTAAGGCTAAGGTCTCATTTATATTAAACCATAAAATTTAGACACAACTCATTCAAGAAGGACTTCATCAAAACTACAACCTGAAATATGAAGAACAAATGTTAGTAAACTTAGACAAGGTCAAACCACATATATGAACAAATAAACCAACCAAGTGAAGGTGTGGATGATCTTCAAATATAGATAATGTGAAAACATATTAATGACACTTTGATCAAGTGAATATTTAATTTCAAGGTATAAATTGGCATAATTTAGCACATGGATCCCCATTTTTTAGAAATGGGGCTATGTTGACCTCAAAATATATTAGGAAATACATTGAAGGGGAAATCTACTCTTGTGCATGTTTGAAAGGTATCTCCTAGGAGATACCTTGAAGGTATTACAAGTGCCTTCAAAATGTCACCTAGTAGTGCCTTCTGTGTAAAGGAAAATTCCACTTGTTCCTTGAATGAGAAATCCACTTTTGTGCCTATTTGAAAGGTATCTCCTAGGAGATACCTTGAAGTGTAAATAAACTCTTGTGCATGTTTGAGAGATAACTTTAATGTATTATAAGGTCCTTCAAAATATCACCCAATTTTCCCTTTCATGTAAAATAAAATTGCAGTTGTTCCTTAGAGGAAAAATCCACTCTTGTCCTTGTTTGAAATATATCTCCTAAGAGATGACTTGAAGTGTAAATACAATCTTGTTCATGTTTTAAAGGTATATCCTATGAGATAATTTTAAGGTATTATAGGGGCCTTCAAAATATCATTTGGTAGTGCCTTCTATGTAATGGAAATTCCATTTGTTCCTCGAAGGAGAAATCCACTCTTGTGCCTATTTAAATGGTATCTCCTAAGAGATACCTTGAAGTGGAAATATAATATTGTGAATGTTTTAAAGGTATATAATAATATATACCTTGAATCTATTATAAATGTCTTCAAAATATCACCCAGTAGTTCCTTCTATGTAAAGGAAAATTCCACTTATTCTGTGAAGGAGAAATCTACTCTTGTGCCTATTTGAAAGGTATCTCCTAGGAGATACCTTGAAGGGGAAATCAAATCTTATGCATGTTTTAAAGGTATATCCTAAGAGATAAATTGAAGGTATTACAAGGGCCTTCAAAATATCACCTAGTAGTGCCTTCCATGTAAATGAAAATTGCACTTGTTCCTTGAAGGAAAAATCCACTCTTATCCCTATTTGAAATGTATCTCCTAGGAGATATCTTAAAGGGGAAATCCACTCTTGTTCATGTTTAAAAGGTATCTCCTAGGAGATACATTGAATTTATTATAGGGGCCTTCAAAATATCACCCAATAGTGCCTTCTATGTAAAGGAAATTCAACTTGTTCTTTAAAGGAGAAATCCACTCTTGTACTTGTTTGAAAAGTATCTCCTAGGAGATACCTTGAAGGATAAATCCACTCTTGTGCATGTTTTAAAGGTATATCATAAGAGATAACTTGAATTTATTACAAAGGCCTTGAAAATATCACCCAATTTTGTCTTTTGTGTAGAGGAAAACTCCATTTTTTCCTTGAAGGAGAAATCCACTCTTGTGTTTGTTTGAAAGGTATGTCCTAGGAGATAACTTGAAGGGGAAATCCAATATTATGCATGTTTGAAAGGTATCTCCTAGGAGATTCCTTGAAGATATTATAATGGCCTTCAAAATATCACTTAGTAGTGATTTTTGTGTAAAGGAAAATTCCACTTATTCTTTGAAGTAGAAATCCACTCTTGTGTCTGTTTGAAAGGTATCTCCTAGGAGATACCTTGAAGGGGAAATATGCTCTTGTGCATGTTTAAAAGGTATCTCCTTAGAGATACCTTGAAGTTATTAAAATGGACTTAAAAATATCACCCAATATTCTCTTCCATGTAAATGAAAATTGCACTTGTTCCTTGAAGGAAAAATTCATTCTTGTCCCTATTTAAAATGTATCTCCTGGGAGATACCTTGAAGGGGAAATCCAATATTGTGAATTTTTTAAAGGTATATCCTAGGAGATACATTGAAGGTATTAAAAGGGCCTTAAAAATATCACCTAGTAGTTCTTTCCATGTAAAGGAAATTTCACTTGTTCCTTGAAGGATAAATCCACTCTTGTGCATGTTTGAAAGGCATCTCCTAGGAGATAAATTGAAGGCAAAATCCACTCTTGTGTATGTTTGAAAGGTATATCATAAGATATACCTATAAGGTATTATAAAAGCCTTAAAAATATCACTTATTAGTACCTTTTATGTAAATAAAAATTCCACTTGTTCTTTGAAGGAGAAATCCACTCTTGTGCCTATTTGAAAGGTATCCTAAGAGATACCTGGAAGGGGAAATCCACTATTTTTAATATTTGAAAGGTATCTCCTAGGAGATAACTTGAATTTATTCTAAGGGCCTTCAAAATATTATCCATTAGTGCCAAAATAGGATATTTTACTTGCTAACCACTTGTTTATACAACTAACAATAATGTCTTCTATGTAAAGGAAAATTACACTTGTTCCTTGAAGGATAAATCCACTCTTGTGATTATTTGAAAGGTATCTCCTAATAAATACATTGAATGTATTATTGGTCATTTTTGGCCCATATACCAAGCTTTGAAAATTTGAGAAGAGTTCATGTGTAACTAGTGAATCAAAGGGTTTGAAATAGGTCCAAGTTTGTAAAATAGAGGGATCCAAATAGGTTCTCATATGTTTAAATAATTTATAAGAATGGAATAGGTTTAAAAAACCATAAGAATACATCAAAACCTTGAAATATTTATCAGAGAATTAATTATGCAAGATTTGAGGACCAAACCATCACCAGGATGTCATAGAATAATGATTGGACTAGACAACTTATACATTTAATATCTTACTCAGGAAGCCTCATGTGACTAGAAGATCAAGCAAAATTTTAGATCTACATGATAGGATCATCCTCAAAAAATTTCAAGCCTGCATGAAATTTCTAACTCAAGTTATAAGCTTCTAAAAAATGAAATTGTAAGAAAGATGTTTGTGCTAACATCAATTTTAAACTCAAAGAAGATAGATCATTTTTAGCTTAAAATATATGTCCATGTGAATGTCATTGATGGTCACATGAACATCAAATGACATCTCATAGACCATCAAATTCAAGATCATGAACTAGTCATTAGATTAGAAATAGTGGGTCCCGACAAGATCAATAATCTTGCTCAATTATACATATTGATCGAATGGTATGAGATGGGTCAAGAAGTTAAAGATATTGAGAGGATACCATGTGGTGTAATCATGTGAAATAATAGACTGAAAATAATATCTTGAAGATTAATGCATGTTCAACACATGGCATAATCTTAGACAAGGTTAATAATTCAAAGATAGATCTGAGGGCTCATGTTTATTTGTACCTAGAAAATCCAATGGAGCAAGTTGAGTCAAAGGGTCAATGATCAGAGTTAGATTACCGATAGCTAATAAAAAAGGACCAAGATGGGACATTTTTCATCTAAGGTTGATGGAATAGGTCAACTTAAGAAAATTAAATGAATCAACCCCATATGGTGGGAATATATAGAACCTAGTTTAAATATGATTTGATTTTCACTAGAATGTATAAATAAGGGATAAGAATTACCATCAAGGTTCTAAAGAGTTAGAATAGGTATTTTAGACTTAATATAGAATAAAGGTCAAGAATTTGGTGGCTAAATGGGACCAGACATGAATCAGAGCATGGATAACTATAATAAAACCAATGACCTTAGATTGGTTTTCCATCTATAGTAAATCTATAAAAATGGAGAAGTTATGTGATAAATGAAAAAGGGCTAATCATCATCAAATTAAGTACTCCACCACTCAAAGCATGGCATGATTATCAATATTAGAGTTCAAGGATTTAATCCTCATAAGCATGTCAAGTGTACTTAGGGTCCCAATGTGGTGAATTGATAGTGGAAGAAGTAGTTAAGGGCTTTGATTTAATTCAAATAGACTAAGTCATCATGGAATAAACCCTTGTTTCTAGTAGGACACTCTCAACCAATGATAAGGGCTTGAGGACTAGTGGGATAGTAAGAGATCCATTTGTTGATCAAGACATGCAAACAAAAATCAATCAAGTGCTACCACCTTAAATCTTGATCTTGAGGACTTTCATTCACTCTCTAATGCATTGTTCCCATCTCTCTTCCTTTACTCCCTCTCTTTATCATGAGAAAACTCTACCAAGATGGAGCTTGTAACCTCTTGAAATGAATAAAAGGCTATGTTTTAGATTTCATTATTTTGGTATAGTGTGTAAATGTCATATTTACATATGTGGTAGAAGTTTCCCCCTTATCAAATTATTATCTCACCTAGTTACTAGTTCATCTAGTTATATAGGTCATGTTTAATGTTCTACATCTTTTGATTGAAGCCTGTATGTGGATACTGTGATTTGTTAGTGTCTTAATTTAGACTTCTCCTTCATTTACCTCAACTTAGATCATTTGGTGAACCTCTTCATGAAACACTGATCTCTAATAGATATTTGGGAACCTAAGTCTAGTCTTTTACTTATTTCATTAGTGTTCTAAGAGTTAAATAGAGTGGATCAAACCATAAATTAGGTATATCACCATTATTATCTTAGGTTTTCCTTTCATTTTTTCCCTCTCCCTCTTTCTCTCTCTCTCTCTCTCCCTCCCTCCCTCCCTCCCCCCCCTCTCCCCCCCCCCCCCCTCTCTCTCTCTCTCTCTCTCTCTCTCTCTCTCTCTCTCTCTCTCCCTTTTCCCTAGTCATTAGTAGGCTTTAGTAGTGGGAACAAGTTGAAAAGATGCATATAAGGATATAGCCTCATAAGAAATCCTAGAGGTCTGACCCCATTATAGGATACCCATAGCTTAGTTGAGCTAGATCTAGAAGTAGGACCTAAACATTCCTACCTCCAGCTAGGGTGCAATCTATATCTCTAATAGGTATTCCTGATTTCATCATCCCTTTATTCTTTGGAAGGATTGTTTTGAACATTTTGTTCGAAATAATTTCTCCAAAGAAATTAAACTTGGAATTTTCTTTGAAGAAATTGAGCTTACACTTTTATCGAAGAAAGGACTTTTTGTTAGGATTTTTGTGCATTCAAAATATCTAAAGGGAAAGTGCCCTTTAGATTTTTTGCTATAGATAAACTTTTTAAAATAAAGCACTTTACATTTTTTCCAAAATAATTTAGACTTTTCTTTTAGTCTTTTTTTATAGGCAAAATGCTTGAAGGGCAAGTGCCCTTCAGAATTTTTTCTATGGATAAAAAGTACGAAACAAATAGACCTTACAATTTTCTTGAATGAATTGGACTTAGCTATTTTTTTGAAAAAATCAGACCTTTTCACTTTTACCAAAAGGTAAGCACCCTTCAAACCTTTTACGGTAGGTAAAAAATACAAAACAAATAAGAATTTGCATATTCCTGACAATATGCAATTCTTTTGGACATTTTTACCTTCAAAATTTTTGAAGTGGAAAATTTTTTTGAAAGAAATGACCCTTCATATTTTTTGTGAAACACTTAGCTCGATGCAAGTAGGATTTGGCCAAGACATTGAATTCCTTTGGAATTTTTGTACAAGACAAAATTTCGTATGGAAATAAGTCTTTAGAATTCTTGACAAAGACAAAAATCTTGAAGACCTATTTTTTTTAGATATTGTGTTTGTACAAAAAGCCCAAAAAAGTTTAAGGGAAAGACACATTCACGAAGAAACGACTAGATTAGTACTTAGCCAATTTTCACATGAACTTGACCTTTCAAAAGAGCATTTGGAGATAGAATTTAGCCTAAGGACTTAGGAATTTACACTTGAAAAGGTCCTAGGACAATTTTAGGCACTAACATTAGCTATCACCTAGGGATGCATACCCCCTATGGGTGTGTAAAGAACCCCAAAACATAAGACCAATTTCTAGTCCATTATAAAAGGATCACATGACAAAAAAAATGAAGAGAAACTAAATAAATAAGGCCCAAAGTATAGGGGTAACAAAGAAATGGAAATATAAAGTTGTGGTTTTCAAGGAGATTATGTGACCAACTAGATCATAGTTCCACTGATCATTGATTTGGTCAAGGCCAAGCTCTGCTAGCTTGTCCTTATGAATGATCTTTTCTCTTAGCTTGTAGCTTATAATTTCACCCAAGGAACCATGCCAATTCACACTCCCATCCTAAACTTATTGATTAGAGGGGGATTCTTTCCTTTTTATATCATGGTTTCCTTGGGGAAAAGCCATGAATTCAACACCTTTTCCATAGTATTATATTTATTTCACAAAACTAGCATGTGTTTATCAAAACAAGCATCTGGTTCTAGTTTGCTAGGAGATACTTTCAATGTTCCCTTAAATGTATGATAATTCCCTTTGAAGTATCTCCTAGGAGATTCATTTCAAGGGCCTTATATTTCCTTGAAGGTATGGCAAAGCTCTTAAGTGTAATTCTTGTTTAATACAAATAGATGCAATGATGTATTTCCCTTGTTCAACTATCTCTTGATGATCTTATGAGATCTATAATTTTGATGTATTTCACATTAAATCATGGAATAAAGACACCTTTACCCCTTGATAAGATCTAGAGAAGACCTTATACACAATAATCAATGTATTGTTAACTACCTTCTTTAATTGAAACTTCTATTTACTCATTGAATCCTTTCTACACCACAATAGTGATGGGTAAGTTCCACCTCAAGGTATCTACTATGAGAATCCTTCAATAGCCTTGTAATATCTTAATGGGTGACTTGAAATTATCTCTTTGAGGGTAACATGAAGGTATCTTAATGGGTGACATGAAATTATCTAGAAAGTTTCACTCTAGGAAGCTTCAAAAATAGGGGGAAGGGTAGAGGAAAAAATAAAGTCCCTATGGTCTCAATATTTACCTTTGAATATGGATTATTCATGGATAAGTGTTTTTAGAACCAATGTTGTGAGTAGGTGTTGCACACACACAAACAAACATAGTCAAGCAATCTAGGAAAGTTTGATATAGGAAAACTCAAAGATATGAGCCAAAGGTTGCTCCTAAAAGATACCTTGAAGGAGAAATCCACTCTTGTGCCTATTTGAAAGGCATCTCATTAAATCCCTTACACACCTCAACACTAGGCAAGTTCAACCTTGAGGTATTTGTGGATCATAATCCATGTTTTTAAGTTTTGGGGCAATTAGCCTTTTTGTGGGAAGTGGGCCCCATTTCTAACAAGAATTATAGAGGCAATTCAGAGGGAGAAATGAATCACCATTGTGCTTCTTCTAAGAATTATAGGAATCTAAGAGATTGCTTCAGAAATCATAATTTCATCCCACATCTATAAATATTTCCATAGGAAAATATTCACTAAGAGTGAGAGTTTTAGGCACCAATAGTATCCACTAAGAGATTCCTTCATGGGTAACTTGAACGTATCTCTTTAGAGATACCTTGAAGATATTAAAAACTTAAATAACATTGGCCAAGTTAAATATCAAGGTATCCAATAGGATATTCCTTTGATGACCTTGTAATACCTTCATGGGTAACTTGAACTTATCTCCTAAAAGATACCTTGAAGATATTAAAAGGACCATCAAGGTAAAGGAAAATTTTAGAGGTATAAGAAGGTAATTATTTGTGTATGAAATTATTAATGGGAAAACTATTAAACTAAATTGTGGTGGAAAAAGCATGTGCATATGAGGACCTAAAATACATGCTCTTTCAAGTATTAGAAGGCCCTTAAAGCTATCAAGTTATCGCATAGTAGTGATTTTCAGGTGAAGGAAAGTTATACTGGGAGATACATTTAACATCACTTTGAATGTATGATAGAACCCTTTGAGGTGTCCACTATAAGATTCCTTCTAGGGCCTTGAATTACACTTGTAATAACATCATGGTTAACTTGAAGGTATCTCCTATGAGATGTCTTGTAAGAAAAAATCACTCTTGTGCATAATTAAAAAGTATCTCCTAAGAGATACCTTAAAGGCACCTATTGATGGGCACTTTAACACATATAAGAAACATACTTCCCCTCATATTTATCCTTTGAAGTAAATGTTTGTGGATCCCTTTACCCATAAGATTATATTGACTAGTGCACATAATTTATTTTCAATGTGGTCATACCTTATTAGTGTAAGTGTGAGTTAATGTATATATTATGAAGATTTAATATGTATTTTGTATTGTATTTTAGAATTAACATTTGTTAATATACATTTAATCACTACTTAATCACAAAAACATAATGAACTGATGCAATATGTAACTTGTATTTTATAAAATATTAATATTTAAATTATTTATTCTTCGAGCAAAAAAGGAATTCCCACACTTAAGAGGCAAAAGAAAGCCTCACTTGAAGAGAATTTGGATAAAAGGTGGAAGAAGACCTCATTCCAAAATAATCTGGATAGAGTACCATTTAAATTACCAAAACTAAAATTAAATCCACATCAACATCTTTTATTTTATGGTGGTGACAAAATTCCTCTTGTTGATTAGTATTTTGAATTGTTTAGTCCACCAAACATGTGTGAAACTATATACTTTTTTAACAATATAGTGATAAAATAATCTTATCCAATTGGAATAATATTTGTCTATGATAAGTATGAACTTGAAGATGCCCTTTAATTCCAAATAGAAGTATGGAATGAAGAAGAGGGAATTATTTGTCGAGCTACAACTAATTTCAATAAATTTACACCCAGTAAAATGGAATCGATAGAAAATACTTTTTATCGTTCTTGTGAAACATTTGGGTTTCATTTGAATACCTATGACAACCTTCAAAATTCTGGGTTGATAAATAGAGATTATTTCATCATTAGAATACAAAATATGTTGAAATAAAAACATGAACAAGGGGAAAAAACTTGTTCTACTTGATACCATGCAAACATGTATTCGGGCCACAAATTTGTATGCAAATTTGAAAGAGGCCATACAAGTAATCATAAAAGTGGAGAAAAATAAGATCAAATAAAAGGTTGGAACACTTTTGTGGACACAAATTTTAGATTAGATACACAGTGAATTCTCTACATGATATATTTCCTCTAGTAATTACGCCTTGAACATTCCTGTAGAGATGTGTGAATTAGGGGATGATAATATCAAAATAAAAAATCTAAATGAAAGATTGGTGAATGATATAATTCATTCATTTGAAAAACATAATGAGGTTCCATTGAAAGATGCTTTGCTAATTATTTTTAATCTAAGTAACCTTAAATGTATTATTAAATCAAAGGAAGTTTTAGAAGATATGATGGAGAAAAAAATTGTAAGGTTCAAAATTACATATGACCAAGACACAATTAAAACACAACAGATAATTCTTTTAAAGGAGAAATACAATTCACTATCATTGAGAAATAAAATTTCTAATAGAAGGGAAAGATTTTTAAAAATTTGTACTTCATTTCATATTGTGCACAAAATATGTAACTAATATAATGAAGCCAATGAAACAATTTATAAGGTTTAATTTTTAGAAAGAGTTCAATATGCACGTGACCTTATCAAACTAAGAGTTTGAAAGAATCTTGAAATAGCTGAAAAAAATATGGAAGAAATACATAAATAAGATAGACACTTATTAACACAAATGAACTATTCAACACGACAACTATAGGAGAGAAAATGCCTTCTTTTCATGGAATAATCCATTTGGGATTATTTTAATAAGGAATTTGATTTGTTTGAAAGTGATATTTTACCTGGTTTAGATAAATAAGATCTAAATATGATTCATACAATAGTACTTAAAAATATTTAAGGGATTTCAGATAAACAAAAAATAAAACTAGTAGATTTATTTAAAAAAAGGTCTATTTCCTTCTTGAAAACCCCTGAGTACAACAACATGGATACTTGGTGCAAAAAGATGAAGCTAGAAAGTAACATAT
The DNA here is from genome assembly GCA_037957365.1 of Torreya grandis. Taxonomy (NCBI): domain Eukaryota; kingdom Viridiplantae; phylum Streptophyta; class Pinopsida; order Cupressales; family Taxaceae; genus Torreya; species Torreya grandis. Next base: position 95,468 of record JARHVA010002883.1, on the reverse strand, counting down.
TATTAAAAATTGTAGATTATTTTAGGAATCCTGATATGACACTACCACTAGACAAAACAATCACACCTAAAGAGGTGATGGAGCATTTTACAATTTATGTGAAAAGGTTTGATGATTTGTGTGTCCTAAATAAAGGTATTTCAAAAAATAAAAAAGGTTGGGAAGCATTATCTCAAGATTCATTAAGCATATTGAAAAATTATCTACATAATGATGGTGGTCAACTTCCTAGGACAGATATAGAAATACTTAGGTACCTTTATGGCCCCCATGTTTTTGGCCATCTATTTTAGAAGATTTTAGTGAAATGTTCATTCTTGGTCTGAACTCCAATTTGATAATTATTTCTCTTTTGAATCTCACTAAAGTTTTTAAGGAAGAACATATTCACCTATTTCTTCATGAATTGATTGATAAAGTTATTATTGGGTCCTTCAATGTATTCATCATCCAAAAACTAGAACATTTTTTGGCATTCAGACCTCTCTCAAGAATCTGTGTGTTCATGATTTCCATTCCATGAAAGATACAAGTGTCATACTATGGGGTCTAGATAGTAATTAATTTGATTGGACACATAAGTATCAATTTTTTTCAGGATCTCACTCATTTTTAGATGTAAGGTTTTAGCCTCCATTCACAATAAAGTAGATTAGAAGAAGGTTTTGACATCTAAAAAGACATAGCAACATTTCAGATGATTGGTTCATGCAAAATAGGAAGGCCATTTAAAAATGAACTAGATAACATCTTATGGGAGAAACTTATCTCTACTTTCAATGATTTAGATGAATGTGACATGTTAGAGGTATATACATGATCTGGATTGGTGCATGATTATACAAAATAAAAAAGAAATTTATCTTGCATTATAGAAACTGAAGAACAAATCATTTTTAATGTTTAATTTCAAAATTGTTTGATAAATTCAGAGCAACCAATACAAGAACAACCAATTTGATCAATACTGGGTGCATAACCATTTTAATTTATCTTATAATCATGCTTCATTTTTCAAATATAACATTTTAACAATCTTTTAATCTGTATGATTTATTTTTCAAACCTAATAGCTTAACAATCTTTCAGTGTGTATCACTAATGGTATTACATGCAAGTGAAGAAATAATAATAATAATAATAATAATAATAATAATAATAATAATAATAATAATAATAATAATAATAAAAGATCATATCAATGAACATGACACATTATAAGTTAAAGAAGGTAAGATAAGATCATGCATATTTTTTCAATTATATAAATTTTTATTTACAAATGATTCATAATACCGATATAATATTTATTCATTTATTTATGTCTCATTTAAAATAGATTACAATGCAACTCTAAAACTTTGTGTCTCTATCACAACCCCTATGACAGAATTGTACAGGTTGGTGTCTCCACAAAATAACATAAGGTAAAACTCTACAACAAGACACATTTTTTAAATAAAAATATCAAATCAATTGATGACATGAATTTTTAGTTACTAAATTATATAATACCTTGTAGGGAATAAAGAACCAAAGTTTCAATGAAAGAGTGCACCTATACAAACTACAAAAATGCAAAAAAAAGGTGAAAACCCCTTTCAATAAATGTGTAGTTATATAATTTCATACAAGTTTATAATATATTAATTATCTTTATTTATTTACACATTACAACTAAATATTTCTTCATGGATAAGATATTTTACAAGACAATAAAATATAGACTTGCGTCAACTTGGGATTTGGAAGTGTGGGTTCATTTTATTGTTGAGTAGACTTGAGTGTGGTTGTATTTACCCATTAAAATGTTGTTTACATATTTAATTTACCCATTAAAATCTTGTTTACATGTTTAATTTATACCCAATTTAAAATAACATAATATGTGTTATATTATGTCTTTAATACAATAAATTTTGATGCAAAGTATCCATATGTTCTTTATCAATTAAAAAACAATAAAATATATTGTGCTAGAAATAATTATATTGTTATTGATTTAAATAGTTTTTAATTTGATGTTTCTTAGTGGAAGTTTATGAAGGGGGTTCAACTATTAAGGTGTATATTCATTTGAATTTAGTGATAGTAAACTACGGCTTAGAAGATTAAATCCTATTTTGTTTGTTGTGATGGGTTGGATAAACATATAAATATGTATTGGTATGCATAAGAATAGCTGATACTTTCATTACTATAAGAATATGGATGTTGGTTGATCAATGTTAAATTCTTATCGATGTCTATGAGAAATGAATTATGGCAAAATAGGACTATTTCAGAATTTGATAAAGTCATGGTCAAGTTATAAGAATTCAATATGAACATTTATATATTGGTGATGTAATCCAAACTACCTACATATGTAAGTTGTGTCCTAGCTATCTATCAGCATTTACTTATCTTTATTTTCTTTTAATTTTTGAGATCCTGCTATCTGTGAAAGATATATATTTGGACTATTGTAATTTAATGCATTAATAGCTCATAAAATATCTTCTTGTATCCTCCACCAACTTCTATCTACATCTAAACTCTTCTAATGAATGTTATAAATACATGTATCTAAAATGTTATCTGCATGCCTAGGAGCATCCCAATTGAAGTTAGTAGACTATGAGAGAAGTATGGCATCAATGGTAGCCAGTAGCAATGCAGCTTTGGTAGGAATGAGTGAGTGAGTATTCAAGAAGTATATGTATTTGACATGGGCCTTAGAATGGTCATGGAAGTTATGTTGTCTGATTGAGCATGGTAGCTCATCACTGATCATCTAAAATGTGTTTAATGAATGTTGACTATAATTCCTAAATGAGTTAATATGAATGATAATAGAAATTGATAGTTCTTATCTTGATATTTAATATGTGTTTGAATGAATATATGTATGTTTCAATATTTAATGGTTTGATAGTTATATCTGTATGTATGCATTTTATTATCACTAGTTATTTACCCAACTATTTCAATCTGCAAGTGGTTCTATCATTTTCCATTGTAAGTGGTTGCCACTCTGAGTGGTCTATCATTTCCTACATTATATGCATATGTATGTTACAAAATTGGAAATAGAAATGGTAAATCCATGTGTAATGAGTATAGTTACAATATGCCTAAGCATGTATTTATTTTTATATGTGTTTATATGAATCTTTATAAGATTTAAGGAAATACAAAAGAAAGATGAATCAAATGAAATGCATTATGTTTTTATGTTACAATAAGAAATGCAAATCAAAAGAGCATCAACGGCCAATCTAGTAACATGTAAAACATTTTATTAGAAAATTCCCATGTTATATTTCTTATAATATAATATTTTTAATAAATGACTCATTTATTTTTTAACAAATTGTAGACATTTAAAAGGAGGAGCTAAAACCAACTTCTAAAAAATTATTGATTTTGGGGCCGGATGACTTATTAATTGTTGTGCACAAAACAAAAGATCTACAAATTCATGATATGAGAAAAAAAGAAGATTATAAAATATAAAATATGTCATACTACATTTGAGTTCACTCCAAATAAATTTTTAAGGTGGCACTGTAGTCTTTTTCTCACATTGGCATTTGGTCAATGATAGAGAACAATCATTTGATGATACCCATTCAAGCCATGGGTTACACAAATTTAAAGTTCATGTTTGTTTGGGGGAAATATATTCTAATCCATTCAATATAAACATAAATAAATTGGTTGAAGTTATTTTTAAAGGGACCTTTGGAGATGATTTTTCAATTGCCAACACATTGTTTATTGATTTTAATTCTTACAATTGTGTTATAAATAAATAATTAAAAGTAGATATACTAAATATGGAAGTCAAAAAGATGAAAAAGATTGAAGAATAAAATTGATGTCTACCATCACATTCTTGGAAGCAAGCAAAAAATCCATGCTAGAGCTGTGAACCAATGTTTAAAAAGATGTAACTTCACCATATTATGATTCTTTCAAGTGTATTTATTGATTATAAACTATAATTCTAGTAATAAACATTATCATCAATTTCATACAAATTAATTCTAAATTATTTCAAATATAGTTTAATTAATTTCAAATTAATTGATTCTAATTTAGAATTACTTTGATCTGGTTAAGTGAAAGTGGATACTCCCTCAATTTATATTGAAATTTCCCAACTTGATCCATTAGTATATTGACACCTGCTCATGAAGATCTTCCCAATGAACAACAAACAAATGTCAAGATATTTCATTATGTAGATGAACTAGATTGTTTAATATGTTTTCATCCATAATTTATCCATTCAATTGGTGCCACATGTCCCAATGATGGAAGGTAATTTAAAGGATCAATGATTGGTATGAAGTCCCAGAAGGGTGTCATGAGTTCGAAATAGTCCAATCTATTCAAAATGATCTTCTCTCAAATGGTTTGAAATAATTTAATTTATTTGGAATAGAGAAAACATATTTATGGATAAAATATTCTCCACTCTACTTTAGTGGGTATAATTTTAAATTATTTAAAATAGCCTAATTTAATTGAAATGATATATGCAAAAATGGTTTAAAATAGTCTAATTTATTTGGAATAAACAAAATTTATTTTTGGAGAAAATCTTCCTCACTTCATTTTATAGGTATAAGTCTAAATTATTCAAAATATCCCTATTTATTCAATATGATCTATGCCCAAATGCTTTGAAACAGTCCAATTTAGGAGATACCTTGAAGGCAAAATCCACTCTTGTGCATGTTTGAAAGGTATCTCCTAGGAGATACATTGAAGGTATTCCTTTTTTCATTGGCCCTTTGGTCTTCAGAAGAATTGTTTCAGACATTTTGTCTAAAACAATTTCTTTGAAGAAATTAAACTTGGTATTTTCTTTAGATAAATTGAGCTTACACTTTTTTGCAAAAAAAGGACTTTTTGTCATGATTTTTGTTTGAACAAAATTCTTGAAGGAAAAGTTCCCTTGGGATTTTTTAGCCACTGATAAAATGTCCGAAACAGATAAGGACTTTACATTTTTTTTGAAAGAATTCAGACTTTACTTTTAGGGTTTTTTACCATGGGCAAAATGCCTAAAGGGCAAGTGCCTTTCAAGCTTTTTTTTGTAGAGAAAAAGTTTGAAATAAATGGACCTTACATTTTTACTGAAGGAATTACACTTAGTTCTTTTGTCAAAGTAATTGGACCTTTACATTTTTATTGAAGCATAAGTGCCATTTGGACCTTTTATGATGGGAAAAAAGTTAGAAAAAAATAAGGACTTTACATCTTCCTGATAATATGCAATTTTTTTTTGGACATTTTACTTGTGGAAATGTGCCCAAAGGGAAAGTGCCCTTTTAAATTTTTTCCATGAACAAAATATCTAAAATAAATAACCCCTTAGATTTTTTCCAAAATACTTAGACTAATGTAAGTAGAATTTGGCCAAGACATTAAATTCCTTTAGACTTTTTATAGCAAACAAAATGTTTGATATAAATAAGTGTTTGGAGTTTTTTATTGAGATAAAAACTCTTGAAGACTTATTTATGTTAAACATTATGTTCGTGAAAAAATCTCAAAAAAGTCTAAGGAAAAGATGCATTCACCAAGCAAAGACTAGATTAGGACTTATCCAATTTTCACATGAACTTGACCTTTCAAAGGGGCACTTGGAGATGAATGTTGGGCTAAGGACTTAGGCATTTGAACTTGACAACGGCCCAATTTCTTCAATGTAATTTTGAAGACTAACATTGGCTCTTGCTCGAGGATGCATACCCCTTGTGGGTGTGCAAATAACCCTAAAACATAAGACCAAGTGCCAATCCATTAGGATATGGAGTCAAGATTTATCAATTTTATCAAACATTCATAAAGACCCAACAAAACATGGTAGATTGACAAAAAACAAATCAAGAGGATCTAAAAATAAACACACGACAAAAAAATGAATGGAAATTGTGTAAACAAGGCCCAAAATAAAGGGAAAACAAAGAAATGAAAAGACAAATTGGAATTTTTCAAGGAGGCTATGTGACCAACTAGATCATAGTTCCACTGATCATTGATTTTCTCAAGGCTGAGCTCTAATAACGTATCCTTATGAATGATCTATTCTCTCAACTTGTAGCTTATAATTTCACCCAGGGTGCCATGTCAATCCACACTCCCATCCTAAAATTATTGATTGGAGTGGGATTATTGCCATTGTATGTCATGGTTTCCTTGGGGAGAAGCCATGAATTCAACACCTTTTCCATAATATTATCATGATTTTATGAAACTAGCTTATGTTTGTCAAAATAAGCATCAGGTAATGGTAGTAACAAATACCTCTAAAAATCTACTCTAAATATGCATGTCATAACTATTTATTTATACATGTGGTACAAAAAATCATCATGCATAACCTTGCCTTTGAATAATAAGTCTCAGAGGAGGTCGATACATGGCCCAAAAGGGTGACACAAATTTGAAACAATCCAATCTATTCAAAATGATCTGCTCCCAAATGGTTTGAAATAATTCAATTATTTGGAATAGAGAAAACATATTTATGAAGAAAATATTCTCCTTTCAGCTTTAGTGGGTATAGTTTCAATTTTTTTTGAAATAGACAAATTTTAATCAAAATGATATATGCTCAAATGGTTTGAAATAGTCTAATTTATTTGGAATAAGCAAAATTTATTTTTGGAAAAAATCTTCTTCACTCCAATTTATAGGCATAAGTCTAAATTATTCAAAATATCCCTATTTATTCAAAATTATTGATGCCCGAATCCGTTAAAACAATTCAATTTATTTCGAATATAACAAATTTATTTTGGAGAAAATTTTCTTCACTCTACTTTAGTGGGTATAAGTCCATATTATTTAAAATAGCCCAATTTATTTGAAATGATCTATGCCCAAATGGTTTGAAATAGTCTAATTTATTTTGAATATAAGAAATTTATTTTTTGGAAAAAAAATTCTCCACTCCACTTTAATGGGTATACGTCCAAATTATTTAAAATAGTCTAATTCATTTAAAATGATTTATGCCCAAATGGTTAGAAATAGTCCATTTTATTTGGAACATAAGAAAATTATCTTTTGAGAAAATTTTCTCCACTCCACTTTAGTGGGTATAAGTCCAAATTATTCAAAATAGACCTTATATTAGGAAGGAAATTCTTAAGGCTAGAATGAGTATAGCTTTATCGAGCATGATGAGAGGCCAAGAACCTAGTCTTAGATGTTATCCACCCAAATGTGTTGGAAGTGCTAGTTTTGAGCCATAAATCAATACAAGTGGATATCTTGAATTACCCCTTCAACTTTTATATTATTTATTGTCAGTGTTTCCATGATCCCAAACAATAGTTAAAAAATTCATCTAGGTGTATTTGGAGGTCATGGTCATGATATCACATGTCATTTTTCCTATTCAGATGTGTTTGAATGATGAACTTATATTGGAGGTTCATGAGGTGGAAATTTCAATTGGAGGGCAAGAACTTGTCTCTTCACTATTAAAAAGTTGCATTTCAAGACCCATTACTATAGCATGTGCCACATAATCATATTGAATATTACATAGACATGATTTATGATGAAATTAGTTAGATTCAACACACACATGAGGGTTCTTTCATTTCATCCAAATGACTTATGGTTTATATTTTACACATGTCTAAATTTAGGCCAAAAACTATTATTTTTTTATATTGAGGTGTTGTTGAGGCTGGAATGAGTAGTGGGTCTCTTGACTAGGCATGATGGGAGGCTAATAACCTGGTCTTAAATGTTATCCACCACCATGGATGTGTTGGTGATTTAAATTTTGAATAAAAAATCACTAGAGGTGGAGATCTCTAACTTTCCCTTCAACTTTGACAACATTCAATGTTTCCATGCTCTTGAACAATAGTGAAAACACACATCCAGGTAGATTTGGAGGTCATGGTTGTGGGAGCACATGTCTTTATCTAATCTATATGTGTTCAAAGTGATGGAGTTTCACTTAAAGGTACTTAAGGTGTAAATGTTATTTGGAGGAAAAGAACTTATCTTTTCACTACAAAAAATTTATATTTCATAACTCGTTACTATAGCATGGCCATAGATTCATTTGTAAGGTTCCATCAACTTGATTTAGGGTATAATTGTAAGGATTCAAAATAAATGTGAAGGTTCTTTTGATTCATCCAAATGACTTACTATTTATATTTTACATGTATTTAAAGTAAGGAAAAAAACTACAATTTTCTTATATTGGAAAGGGCATTCTTGAGGTTAGAATGAGTAGTGGGTATGCCAATTGGGCATGATGGGAGGAAATAAACTTTATCCACCATCCTAGGCAAGTTGGTAGTGCTAGTTTTGAGCCATGAAACACTGGAGGTGGATATCTTAAACTACCACTTTGACTTTGACAACATTTATTGTTAGTGTTTCCATGTTCTTGAATAATAGTGAAAACATGCATCTGAGTGGATTTGAAGGTCATGGTCATGGGATCATGTGTCATTTTTCTATCTAGGCATGTTTAAATGGATGTACTTGAACCTATATGTGCCTAAGTTATAAATGTTATTTGGAGGATAATAACATATCTCTTCACTACAAAAAAGTTACATTTTAAGACCCATTATTACAGTGTGTACCATAGATTTATCTCAAAATTTCCATTGATGTGCTTTGGGATGTGATTAGAGAGATTTGATGTGCATGTGATTTTTATTTGGTTCATTCTAATGACTTAAATTTTTTATTTTATGCAAGTCTAAAGTTAGGCTGAAAACTATAATTTTCTTGTATTGTGAAGGGCATTCTTAAGGCCAAAATGGGTAGTGAGTCTCTCGATCAGGCATGATTGGAGGCCAAGAACTTGGTCTTGGACATTGACTACCACTTCAAATGTGTTAAAAGTGATAAATTTGATCCATGAATCCCTAGAAGTGGAAATATATAATTGTCATGGTTGTAAAAGCATATATCACCCTGTAAGCATATGTGAAGATGTTTACTTTACTCATTTTACACATCATAGGGAAGGGATTCCCTCTTTAAAAAATCCTTATATTAACATTGTAATAATAATGAATTTTTTTCTCTTTCCTTATTATGGGGATTATTTTATGAATAAATCATGTTGAGATTATTTGATAGTGCAAGTGTTTATATATATATATATATATATATATGTTGAGTAGATATATGATGAGAAGAGAAGAAATGACCAAGATGAGTGAAGTGGAGAGGGAGAGAATAAAGTTGAGGAAATAAAATAAAAGATATATAACCACCAAAATATTCTAATGCCTCAAGAGACATGAAAATTAAAATATTACACTACTTCTACGGGCCAAAAAGAGTCTATAAAATAAGGACATCAACTCTATGAAGAAGATGATAGCACATCTATTCATTATTAATTGAACCCATTTACATGAGAAGGTAATGATTAATTATTATCTTCAAGGTTTAATATGGATCAATTATCCAACTTATATGAAAAACATAATTTAGAGCAATCTATTTCATCAAAAAGATTGTATCATTTTTAACATTCTCATGTTTGCATATGATGAAAAGAGAATAAATGGCCATGTTGAGTGTAGTGGAGAGGGAGAGAACAAAGTTGAGGAAGTAAAAAAAAGAGATATAACCACCAAAATATTTGAATACCTCATGAGACATGAGAATTATAATCTTTCACTACTTCAAAGGGCCAAAGAAGAGTCTTTAAAAGAAGGGAAACAACTAGATGAAGAAGGAGATAACACAACATCACTTTATGATTAATTGACCCCATTTTCATGAGAAGGTTGTAGCCAATATTTATGAATTATATAGAAACTCCATCTTGTACACTTGGAAAAATCAGACCTTGGTTTTTCTTCTCAGTTATAAAACTTTACCACTTCTAAAAGTCTCACATCTACTCTCTTTATTTCCCCTTGGCCTATCGCTTAGTAAAACTAGTATTATGTTGATGAACTAAGCCTCCTATATTTTCCAAAATTCTTAAAACCTACTTATCATCCACCTTTGAAATTTCTATACCTACACCTATTTCCATAGTCCCTAGACACTTGCATCCTAGACATACACCTATGTCAAAATAGGTGTCATGTTCTGATGCAAGTGTATATGCCCTAAAGTCATGTAATTTATAAATGAAACATATCATAATGATCATCCTAAGTACTATTATGTGAGATTTTATCCTAATAGGAGTGGTATATATGCATGATCACTCCTCTTTCTAAACTCACCTGTCATAGACCTAAAGAGACCAAGGTAACTTATCAAATAAATTTTATCAAGGATTCAAGTGAGCATATCTTTCCTATTTTCTATTATTTCTATATCAGTCATAAGGAAAACACATCTATAGGTCTGAAGTATTTAACAAGTATCAAAAGAGATATATTTTTCTAGTTACAAGTTAGGTCATTGTTGTACTTGTTTATCACATATTACATGATTCACACATAATCCAACATTTAGGTAAGGATTACATAAGTCTAAGGCCCTCTTCAAAGTATTGGATATGTGGGTAGTGCTCATTCACATAGGGATTTTTGGGGTAGATCAACATGATGTGCCCACTAACCCATTTTTTCTACAACCACTAAGAATATGAAGAATTAGGGTTTGATCATTTAATAAGGAATGATAGTCCATGACCTAGATATGAATGACTAGATGAAGGTGAAGATGAACCCATAAGCATCCAAGTGGTCACATCCTATTCTAGTAGTTAATCCTTACTAGACACATGTGTTTGATCTAGACACTAGCATCAATGCAACCATCCCAAGATGACATGTGTTTATGACTATAGAGGCACTTAATCTAGAATTTGGTGACTATTATAAAATATTTTTCTAGTCTGCTTCCTAGATATTCTATATCCATATTTGTATTATCATTAAAACTAAATAATTATATTTTTTTCATTATCATTGTAATATATAACATATTTATACTTTCCATTTTTAGCATATCTCATCATAATAAATTTAGTATATGGTCTATTTAATTTTTTTAATTAATTGGTCTGATATAGATCTATTTATCACCCTTCTGATTATTCATTTTTATATTCTTAACCCTATCTACCCATATTAGGATCCTTATCTAGTTTAGAGTTAAAAATTTAGTGAACCTAATCTTTGAGAATTATTATTGCATAAGCATTGTCTTTCAAATGCTTATTTCATGCCTTATTCTAATCTTTTTATTCTTTAATTCTCTCATCATGGATTATATCGATTGATTTGATGACTATGATTATGAAACTCTCCAACACTCTCTCTCAAATAAGGAATAAAAATTGATTACTCTTGCATTTCTCAAAGTGTTAAAGCTTATAATATCAAATATTTGAATGGTGGTAACTGTTATCCCTCTAATCAGGTCCATGATCCCACCATTTCAAAAAATGAGTTGATCCATATTAAGGAAGATCAAAATACTTTTCCTTTACCTACTACACCAAAATTGGTTTCACATGGAAAAAGTGTTTATTTGATCGTGCCAACTTTTGCCAACTCCATAAGGATATTATGGAGGATTTCCAAACAAGTCATAAAGGGGATGTGATTTCAATTTCATTGATAAAAACCCATCATATTCTAACATTTCCAAATAATATCCCCCTTAAAAAGGTTAATGGTTTTCTCCTACCTTAATTTTATATTGAATTTTTTTGAAAGGGTAAGCAAGACATCATGGCATATTTACCAAGTAACATTAAGCCATCAAGAACAATCAAACAATATAAAACTAAGTCCAAAAAGATCATAATGTTCCAAATATGGCACTTTTACCAATATCAAGTAGGTCATCTAAATTAAAGTATCTTTATCTTCCAAAAAATACATTTACACCAAAATTTCCCACTATAACAAAAAAGTGCCTTTACCAAAGATACATCCTGCTCTAATTGCTATATCCTTACTGAAAGTGAGCAAACAAAGTTTTTCCAAATTCTAAGATCTTCAAATGATATACCAAAGGTACCAAAATTTAGAGATCTAATGCCACTATCAAAGTATCCTAAACTCATTGATCATGAATTTTCACTTTTTATCCATGAGGATGATGATACTCACATGCCTAGATTCATGAAAGGTGGTGGATTAGAACCAATGATAACACATACAAAAAACACCACCATTTCCATGGAATATCTTATTTATATAATAAGAACTAGTGTGGATATTCAAAAACAAGTTTATATACTTCAAATGTAAATATTTTTCATAATATTAAAGCAAACATTACCTTATTCAACAATCAAACTCTTGCATAATGATACTTGAATATCCTTATCCACAACATTTTGACCTACCAGACTCACCTCTCTTTTTCATTCATAAGGATCCATTCTACCACATGATTAACCATGTACATTATTTTGGTCAAGGGGAAAAAGATGATAATTTATTGCTAAAATTATTACATATTGTAAGTAAATTACTTAGATGATTTATAATAATATACTTATATATCATAGAATTAAGATCAGAATAAGCAAATCCACAACAATAATTGGTAAAAAGTAGAATAATTGAATAATATGAATAAGCCACTTTGATGGAGAAACCTCCACAACAATGTAATAAGAACAAAATTCACAATATCTTGATAAAACAATAATCACTAGCTCCTATGTATACTATACTTAACCATGGTTATTCCATAGTCTGACCTTACTTAGAACATTAATAAATGTAACAAGATAATATTAAGGTTTTTAAGCCAAAATTTCACCACACATATCCCTAGATTCACTATAGGTTAAGGGTGCAACATGACCTTCCCCTTCAAAACAATGTTTTCCTCAATGTTGAATCAAATTAAGATGTTCTTGTAGGAACACTTCATCCTCCCATGTTGTAAATTTAGAATTGAGATTATTCCATTTATTCAAATACTACTTAATGGATTTGTTTTGTAGTTATTTAGTGCATGTGTGAAATATCTCTTTAGGATCTAAAATGACTCAACCTTATCCATATAATTCATGTAACTTAATCTGAGTGGAAACTTTATGTCCAATTGCTTTCTTCAATCAATATGTGTGGAATACTAGATGTATGTGAGTGGCTGGGGGTAATTCTAACTTGTAAGCCACACTACCAATTTTTTCAAGATCTATTAAGGTTCATAATACTTATGTGACAACTTGTTATCCTTTTTTTTGCCTCAAACATATCTACTTATATGGATGTAAATGCATAAAGACCTAATTGCCTATGTCAAAAATCCACTCACTACGATGTTGCTATGTTTGTTTCTTCATTTGACTTTGTGCCATTGTTAAATTATCTCACAAACTAACTAACACCTATTGATGTTTAATGTGTTCCTTAATAGATCAAACCTTATGATGCATTGTTAAAGCTGAAGTGATGGATGGGGGGTGATACCTATACAATTCCACAAAGGAAGTGGTGTATCATCATTCATCAAGTGGAAACAAATGAACTCATTTTTCCTATTTATGTGAAACAAAACAATGAAGATACTCTTTGATACATTTTTTGAATACTTTTATTTTTCCATCAAATTTAGGATGATAGGATGACTTATGAACCAACTTGGTGCCCAAATATGCAAAAAAATTAATCCAAAAATTACTATTAAATATGGGATCTTAATCACTTACAATGATCTCTGAAGTACCATGTAATATCTTAATTGTATTGAAAAAAGTAGAAGTTACCATATTAGCAGCAAATAACTATGATAAAGAACAAAAATGAGCATATTTGGTGAGTTGATCCACAACTACCATAATAACATTAAAACCTTCAGATTACGGTAGCCCCATAATAAATTCCATAGAAACCTCTTCCCAATGTTGGCTAGGGATGGATAAAGGTTTCAAAATACCTGAGGTCTTAATGGTTTCACCTTTATTTTATTCACATACCATGAATTTGGCCACATGTTTTTGTACTTCCCCCTTGAGTCCTTCCTAAAAGAAATCTTTATTAATTCAATGATATGTTTTTAAAAATCCAGAGTGACCTCCCAGTAAAGAGGCATGAATTTATTGAAGAATTTTATGTTTGAGGAGAGAATTCTTACAGAGGTATAATCTATCTTTATATCATAACGTGTTCCCTTTGCATGTAAATTTTTCATATTCTCTAGAACCCTAATAAATATTTTGAATCAAATTCTTGGTAGTATTATTAGTCTCCCATTCTAATCTTTCTTCCTTTAGCTAGTTTGCCTGCCACATGGTCATGGCACATAATAATGCCTCAATTGATTCATCCCATTAGGAGAGGTAATTTTCCACCCAATTATCTTTGCCTTTGTTATACACTATTTTAAAATAATATCCTAACATTTTAGTCACCCATATTTTTTGTTCTTCATATGACAATCATTATTACAAAAAATATTTGAGACTATCATGATCAGTGTTTACTTGAAAGTGATAACCCATCAAATAAGTCTTCCTTGTTTCATTGCATGCAAAATAACCATAATCTCTTTCTCATAAATTGGTCTGAGCTTATTTATCCCTTCAGTTGGTGACTATTTTATTATTGTTAGGAATTAGGGTGTTTAATTTCTAAGAAACTAAAGGTCTGAGTAAATGTAAATTATTAAATAAATGTGTCTCAATTAGCCTACTGATTTGTGTAAATAGATATGTATTTTAAATTTTCTAAAAATAGTAAGAAGTGTGAAGAGATCAAACTCAAATTATTATGGGTTGAAATGGATGATGCAAGGTCTATAAATTATTGTGTAGGGATGGTAGACTATCATAAATGAGACCCAAACTCTATTTCTAGATTGGACAGGAGCACCCAAATTAGGACACCCTGATACTTGGTATTGTAGTCCACTTTTTGGCATTGTTTTCCACTTACGGTGCTATTGTCCACTTATAATTCTATTTTATTATTTGTTTGTATTTTTTGGGTTTTATTTACCTACTTAGTATGACCCTGTATACCAAATTTTAGGTCTTAAATATTGATATAACTCCTTATAGAGCTTATTCTTCATGTGTTTGTGTCTTCTATGCAATTTGAGGAAACTTTAGCAAATGGGAAAAATGGGTTAGTGTGTAAAGGATACCTTTTATATACTTCACACCCTATGTGTGAGCATGTTTCCTACATTCCAATACTTTGAAGAGGGATCAAGATAATATAGTTCTCCCATTGAAGTGCTTGGTGTAATTTATGTATGATCAATGCAACTAGAATGCAAAATTAGATGTGCTTCAATTGGATAGGGACTATTATAATGACTTGAATAGGCTTTGAATAATATTGAAATGCTATATGCAAAGAATAAGGAGTGCTTGAGTTTACTTACTTGTATTCTTGCTTATTTTTTGTTAATAAATGCCCACCCTTCTAAATGGGCATTGAATGGCCTTTTATATGAAAATTGATGATCATGGGTTAGATGAACTTGTATTATTCTAATAGGGGAAAAGATAAAAAATCAAGAAAATATGAACATTTAAGGCTAAAGTGAACTTTGACAACAACACCAAAAATAAGACACCCCTATATTATGAAATTCATGTCCAAGTCGGGTGGTATATTCCTAAGAGGATGAGACCTAGGGGGTGGATCTAGGTCTAAGAGTGCTACCTGGGTCTTAAAAAGCTAAGTCTGGGAAGTTATGGGTGACTGGGGATCAATGAAAGTCTAGCCAATAAGGGTTAAGTAAGAAAAAAAGAGGACCTAAAGGTTAGGTGCTATTATCCATGTCTAATTCATCCAATTTCACATTTTACATGATTATATTTCCCCACCCTTTATTCTAGTGATGTTAAAAATTAAAGGACTAAGATAAATGAAAACTAGAAAGCATACCTAAACTTACCTATAAGGGAAAAAGCTCATGAAGTTGTGTGATGTTAGATGTGCATAGAGAGAGAATTTTTTGATGTGTGAATATATAAATAAAAACATGAAGTAGATAAGTTCTTACTAGATACACTATATATAAAATAAGAATGTACAAAAGTTGAGTAAAGGAAGAGAAAGGAACAACTACACCTCACTGGGAACATGAAACAATACAAAACCTATTGTGATGCTAGATTGTGCTAAGTATGTATTAAATCAAGATTAATATCATGAATGAAGATCAATACTCCATTCCATAGAATGTGGCTCAATAATTCAAAGGTTGACCCTTTGGATGCATCATCACCAACTAAGTGAAGTTTAACAAATCATGCATGTGTTAATCAATGTCTGGATTGTATGTCCAATCCCTCTACATAGGTGGCTCAAAAATACAAAGGCTAGCCCTTTGGCTCCATCATTTCCTCATGAAGTGATACTAGTATAGAATATATTTCATATGAGATGGATCATGGAGGCCATGAATGTGCTAAAAATTTGACACTATGGCATGGATAGTTGAATGCGTGCTAGAAATTAGGCAACTCTTGGCCATTTAAAAAAATGGAGATTAGACTTGTAGGAAAGCCACTCTAAAATTGATGTACTATGCTTATATGAAAGCCAAATTAGGTACTCAAAAATATAAACTTGTATGAAAGTTTAACTTGAATGTGATTTCAACCACTTGCAAATGGAGTAAGGCACACAACTATTGAGAATGTCTAGAATAAACTAAATTTAGAAATAAAAGATCAATGCATTGTGCACATTACCCCCAATCATTAATGTTTGGAACATGGATTATGATCTATAAGTTATAATAGCTACCCAATCTGAACTGAAAGTGAGAACCATGATGCCACATATGATAACCCCTTGTATCTAAGAAAAGTATGCTAAAATTGCTAAATCTAAAGGATCTAGAAGTGCAAAAATTATCCTTAAACTAAACCTTTTGACTGTTTCTATAAACCCTAAGTGTTTTCTACCTAGATAGAAGTTATAAACTATGTACACCCCTATTTTTGGTGTTACTATCCATTTTTGGTGCTACTATCCATTTTTAGCACTACTATCCATTTTTGATGCTACCATCCAGTGTGAAAATTGACTACTGATATGAGATTATTCCTATTTTTTTGCTATGATTTGACTAGTTTGACCTCTATATTATGTGATGACTATTCTAAATGTTATTATTTTGATTGATATAAGGTTTTATCTCTATGAAAAATCCCCTATTTGATGCCCCCTCTTCTAAGGGTAAGAATGATGAACTTGCAATGACTACCCTCAAAAGAAAAGAGTCATGCAAGTGTATTAATATAAAAATATATATGATATAACATTTGATGTTTGATAATATGTTTCAATATATATCAATGTTTTTATTTATAGATATTTTTATATCAATAGGGGTATGCCTAAAGAGATATAACAATGTGAAATCATGTGCAAAGTACTAAACTGGAACTAGAAATGTTAATTATTAGTTATTAGTTGGAGGGATGGAGCATGATGTCCATCATGGCATCTAAGAAGCAAGATAAATGCATGATTGGAATCATGGAATTGCACATAGTGAGGAGCAAACATGTAAACAAGCATACGAAGTAAGAATCAAGAAGCATACAAGGGTGGGTAAGGGGTCACACAAATAAGGGACATGAGCACATGTCACTCAAACTAGAAGACAAGTATGGAAAGCATATTCAAATGCCACATACACATATAAGTGGAAGAAGCAAAGTTGGAACAAGAACCACAAACACATGAAAGAGTACAAACAAGGACATTGGCAAATGTCCTAAGGCACACACATGAATAGAGGAAAAGGACATTGGTAGATGTCCTAAGGCACAAACATAAGACAAGCATCAACTAGAAATGAAATCACACAAACTACACTAAGAAAGGAATGAAATCAAGAGTAAGAAATAGAAGGTACAAACACATCTTACTAATTAGAACAAATGTGAAATATGCAAAACATGTTAGTACAAGACTAGGTATATACTAATAAATACTCAAGTGCTAGGTACTATTGAGATGTCAATTTAGTAATATGTGTCATATAGTAAGGAATGTGCATCAATATGATAAATCAGAATGTGTAGTGTAGGAATGACATAGCCTAGATGGTGTAGTTATGTAGAATATTCCCCTAGTGGGTGTGTATATCGATGCATATCTTGAATTTAGGAGTAGGAATGCCCCCTCAATGGGTAGATTAGAACAATCAAATAGACGGATGTCATTGCACACACTCAAATAAGATCAAGTGAAGCATGTTAATATAGATAAATCAACATATAATAGAATGAAATAATAAATTTAAGTCCTATCATGATAGTATTAATGTAAACATGGATGATGCATACAATCAAAAAATGTTTTTGATGTTTTTATAATTTTTGAATAGTTTTGTATTTTGAAGTGTTATATTTTTTTTTTGTATTTTTGACAATATTTTAACTATGTACAATCAAGAAGAAGAGTTTATGTACATTCAATGATAAAAATAAATTATACTAATTGATGAGTCTTAGATGAGACCCCTTATCATAGTGTCTTGTATTGAATAATGGAATTGTGCATGCTTATGAAACATGATTGAATGGCTAAGAATATGACTTTGTATATTTGGATTCATCATCAGAGTCTTGAAAATCATAATAACCTATATTTTTCCACTTATCATTATCATCTTAATTGTAAACTAATGGAATACTAGTGTTGACTGTTGTTATATTTGGATATTTTCCTTTGATAAATTTTGTCTGTGAATGATTTGCCTTAGGATATTCAATAAATCCCAAACCCTGGTGACAAATATCATCATCTGCTAGAATAGGAGTAGTAATGCCTTGAGCATGCTTTCCCAACCCTTGACCTTTATAATCAAACTATTATAGATATATTTGACCAAACCCATACTACTTTGAAAGTTGAGCCTTATTTTGGAGAGGTATATTTGCATATTTTTCATGCTTGACTTGTGCTTGTGGTATTGTTTGTTGATCTAATTTTACTTGTTGATCCTTTTTCTATTTTGAGTTCTACTTTGATAACCACTTTTGTACTATTTTTGAATTTGACCCTTTGTGAATGTGTTCCTATGTTATTGTTGATTTCTTGATTGATTTACCTTGTATAAGGTCCTCATTAATAATTATCTATTATATATGCTTTGTCAATTCCAAACATGTATCTGTGTGATGCCCATGCATTCTATGATATACACAATAATATTTGGATCTTCTCACTGGATGTAAAGGTGGTAGTTTGATCAAGTCAAATTTAATCATTTCCCTTAGTAGATCATTTGAAATCTTATTTGATCTTTGAATGTTTTTTGAATCACTAGTTGTAGAGTTACTTTTTTGTAATTTATTGTTTTGATATGTAACATTGCTTGCAACCAATTGAGTAGGTGAAGGTGCATATACATGATTGGCACTAAGGTACCCTTGAAGCTTTTGTATTTTAATTTGATTTTCCAATGTTGTTATATTTTCATGTAATATTTGATTATGTGTTTGTAAATCTGAAAATAGCTTGCTCATGTAGGTGATTTGATTCCTTAGAGTCTCACAAGTGAAAACCTTAGTTTTTTCTAATTGGACATGTAAGCACATATGCTGAAGTGGTTGTGAAGATGCTATGGGATGAATATATGCATTAGGAAAAATAGTAGAGGCTACCTCACCTTTCAGAGGGGTGATGACATGGACTTGGTTAGAGAAAAAGTAGATATCACCCTCTTGAGGGAGAGGAAGTGAATGGATTTCTTTCCTCTGCATAAGATATGACATTGATACAAGAGTAGCCAAAGAGGCATATACATCTAGTTAGAAACTATGCATATAGGTTGAAATTCATGTACGTGGAGTTATAAATTATATAGAAATATGATTATAAAGAACATTTCACATGAAAGATAGAAAACAAGGGATAGAAAGCATGAATTTGTGCATGTATGCATAAATATATTTGACATGAATTATAAAATTTCTAATGTGTTTAGCATGATAACCTTGAAATTTTTGAATATGAGAGATAGAGAATATGCAAAAGAAATATTGAAATCTTGTGTAAGTTTAGAAATTAATTTTTTAATATCATCCTTTATTATGAAACATAAGCATGAAATACAAAGGATGAAGCTTTGTACTAACATATGATAGACTTCATCATTTATTTACATGATAGGGCCCATTATGGTTTCCTTGTTATTTACAAGAAATGCAAGAAGAATTTGTAAATAATTGAGCATCATTTTTGTAATTTGGCTATAAATGTAAGGTGATACCTTAAGAAGTAAAAAGGAACTAGTACATGCAACCAAGGATTTTTTAGAAATACTATGAACTATTGAATTTGAAATTGATTTTTCTAAGTTATCTATGCAACTAAATTTTTAGAAAATGATGCAAAAAATACTGAAGATGACTAAGAATGTATTTGATCAACTAGGGTTTTGAATAAAGTTTTCCAAAATTAGTGTATTAATTTGAAAATTTTATAGTTTTAATTCTCAAAAATTGAGGAAAAATCTAAAAATATTTCCAAAATTAGTAGTATATTTTTCCTAGTGGTTTGCAAGTATTTGTATGCAAATAGGACCTAGTATGTGAAAACTAGGGTTTGGGTGATTTTATTTAAAATATTTAAAATAATTTTTAGTTTTATTATTTTTAAATTCAAGAAAAATCAAGAAAAATTTGTAAAAAAATAAAAAATAATTAGCCCTAGAGTTTCTAGGGTTTTTGTGCAAAATTTTGAAGTAAGTCAGGTTCACCAAATGTTTTATTATTCTTTGGAATTAGGGTGTTTGATTCCTAAGAAAATAAAGGTCTGATTAAATTTAAATCAATAAATAAATGTGTCTCAATTAGTCTACTAGTTTTTATAAATAGATATGTATTTTACCTTTTCTAAAAGTAATAAGAAGTGTGAAGAGATCAAACTTAGCTTATTCTAGGCTGAAACGGATGATGCAGGGTCTAAAAATTATTGTGAAAGGATGGTAGACTATCATAAATAGGACCTAAAACTCTATTTATATATTGGATAAGAGCACCAAACTTAGAACACCCTGCTACTTGGCACTATAGTCCACTTTTTGGCACTGTTGTCCACTTTCAATGTTATTGTCCACTTTTGGAAATGTCATCCTAGTGGTCTAGATTTTTTGGTTTTTTTTCACTTTCTCAATATGACCTTATATACCAAATTTTAGGTCTTAACTATCAATATAACTCATTATAGAGCTGATTCTTCATGTGCTTGTGTCTTCTATGCAATTTGAAGAAACTTCAACAAATGGGAAAAAGGGTTAGTGTGTAAAGGATACACTAGATGCACTTCAGACCCCATGTTGGGGAATGATGCCTATATACCAATACTATAAAGAGGGATCAAGCTAATGTAGTTCTCCCATTGTAGTGCTTGGTGCAATTTGGGTATGATCAATGTAATTAGAATGCAAAATTGGATGTGCTTCAGTTGGCTAGGGACTGGTGCAATGACTTGAATAGGATTTGAATAATATTATAAGGTTATATGCAAAGAATAGGAAGGAGTGATTGAGTTTACTTTATTATATTCTTGATTATTTTCTATGAATAAGTACCCTTCTAAATGGACAATGAATGGCCTTTTATAGGAAAACTAATGATCATGGGTCAGATGAGCTTGTATTAGGCTGACAGGGGAAAATATAAGGAAGATATGTATTTTAACTTTTATAAAAATAGTAAGAAGTGTATATAATTCAAACTTAGCTTATTCTAGACCGAAACAGATGATACAAGGTCTAGAATTGGCTATGTAAGGATGGTAGACTATCATAAATAGGACCTAAAACTCTATTTCTAGATTGGACAGAAATGCCAAACTCAAGAAACCCTACTACTTGGCACTATAATCCACTCTTTGACACTGTTTTCCACTTTTGATGCTATTATCCACTTCCAATGCTATTGTCGTAGTGGTCTAGTTTTTTAGGGTTCTATTTGGTAGGCATGTGACACCCTAGTAGTGAAATATTAAAGCTTGGGTCTATGTGGAGATCGATGTGTGTCTGATTCAAATATTCAAAACTCTTAGGAGATCTTAGTACTTGAAATTGAGTAGTAAACTTGGGAAAGGGAGGAAGGGTTAGTGTGTAAAGGATACATTGGATGCACTTCACACCTTGATTGTGGGCACACTGCCTACATACCAATGCTCTGAAGAGGGATCAAACTAATTTATTTTTCCCATTTGAAGTGCTTGGTGAAATTATGTGATATATGTAAATATATTCAAAATTGGAAAGTAATTTAGATGACTAGAGATTGGTATGAGTGCTTTAATAGGCTTAATTAGTCTTGGAAGGTTGTATGTAGAGAATAGGGAAGAGTGCTTGAGTGACTTACTTGTATTCTTGCTTTTTTCAGTGAATGAGTGCCCACCCTTATAAATGGACATTGAATGGAATTTTATATGAAAATTTGTGATCATGGGTTAGATGATATTGTATTGGGCTGATAAGGGAAAAGATAAGAAATTAAGAAAATTTGATTGTTTGAGGCTAAAGTGAACTTGTAAAATAGCACCAAAAATAGGATACCCCTAAATTTTGAAGCTCTTATTAAGTTGGGAGATATTATCCTAGGAAGATGAAACTTATGGGGATGGATCTAAGTTTTAGAGTGTTACCTAGGTCTTAAAAATCTAAGTCTGAGAAGCTACGGGTGACTAGGAATTAGTGAAAGTCTAGCTGAGAAGGGTTGAGTGAACAAGAAGGAGGACCTAAAGGTTGGGTGCTATTAGCCATGACTAATTCATCTAATTTCATATTTTACATGATTATAGTGATTTTAAAATTCTATTGGTCTTCCTTATTTCATGAAAATTTCCCCCATGCCATATCCTGATGCGTCACACTCCATAATAAAAGTTTTTGAAAAATCAAGAGTGGTCAAAACTAGAGTTATGAACATAGCCATTTTCAAATGTTCAAACACCTTTGTACCTAAATTCATCCATTTTAAAGGGTATTTATTTAATAAATAACTAATTAGGGCTATAATACTACCATAATTTTTGACAAATCTATGATAGTAACCAGTTAGCCACAAAAATCCTCAAACATTCTTAAGGATCTGGGGAACCTGCCACTCCATCATCACTTGGATTTTATTAAGATCAACTTTCACTCCATTTGAAACAATATAACCCAATTAATGCACCTCTTAGACACCAAAATCACATTTGGAAGGTTTGGCGTAAAGCTGATGTTATTCCAAAACTGAAAGCACATGTTTTAAATGGTCTTCCCATTTTTTTTGTAGATGAGGATATCATAAAAAATACTAATACAAACTTTATCAAAAATGGCCTAAAAATAATATTCATCAAACTCTAAAATTTAGATGGTGCATTTGTGAGGCCAAAAATCATGACCATAAATTTATAATGGCCTTTATGAGTTCTAAAAGTGGTTTTAGTTATGTCCAAAACATGGATGTGAATCTAATGATACACAAAGAAAATGTCTA
The DNA here is from genome assembly GCA_037957365.1 of Torreya grandis. NCBI lineage: Eukaryota > Viridiplantae > Streptophyta > Pinopsida > Cupressales > Taxaceae > Torreya > Torreya grandis. The sequence goes on along the minus strand of JARHVA010002883.1, from coordinate 72,055 downwards.
ACTTGGTAAAGTAAATGGTGCCATGTAATTCATCTATAAAACCATTAATTATTGGAATATGAAACTTATATTTGATGGTGTACTTGTAGAGTTCTCTGTGGTCTAAGCACATCATCTAACTATCATCCTTTTTCTACACTATGACCATTGGGAAAGAATATTCACTTTGATTATGTCAGATGATTCCTACCTCCAACATCTCTTGTACCATATTTTTAATTTCACTCTATAGGTATAGTGATACCTGTAGGGTTTGATATTGGGTGGTGTACTTCCTAGAATGATTCTAATGGCATGATCATGTGCATGACTTGAAAGAAGTCATTTTAACATGTCACCAAAAAAATAGAATGGTCATCTAGTACCCTTTGCAAATCAAGATGTGTAAACTCATTAGTTGATTGAACCTCTATGGAAAATAAGCATGCCACAAAAACTTCTACACCTTTTCTGAGAATATTATCATCTAGTGGGAATTAACCAATTATAGAGATTTAAACTACAATCCATCTAGTTCAAAGGTCCTACCATATGAATGAAACCTCATGAATAGTTTTTGGAAATTCATCTCAATAGTGCCTAGAGTAGTGAACCATTGTACTCCCAAAACAATGTAATCTCCTCCCTAGGGGAATATTAAAAATAATCTCCCATATCAAGATTAATGCTATTGAATTTTCCAAAATAATTGACTGTACCACCATCTATAATCATGACCTAAAATTTTAGAACTAGGTAAATGAAAAAATTCAAATGAGTAGTCAACTTACTATTGATGTAGTTATGTTTACTCCTAGAGTCAGTTAACATAATCACCTTCTATGTCTTTAGAAAACCCTCCACCTTAATCATTTGAGGATTACTAATTCTTGAAAGTGCATGATAAGAAATAGCAGGTTAAAATATTTAGATTCATCCTCATGTTCTTCCAAACCTACCCCTAAAGCCTCCTCATCTTTTTCCTCTTTATTGGTGCCATCAATGTAAGAAAAAATATTTTCATCACATCGATGTCCTTTGATTTATTTTCTATCATAGCCAAAACATAAACCTTTTTCATTATTTTCTTCCACTTATTGAGGTGTTAATCTAGTAAGCTATATAAATGATGGTGTTAGGAAGGTGTATTCATAGACTTTGGTGAAAGTTTTTTGTCTGGTCATCTATTTTTACTTAGCCAGGTGTGACCTTGGTATGGAATTGAATATAACATTGGGATGAAACATGTGAACCTCTAATTGAATGCTATTTCTTAGGCCACCCAAAAATAGGTCAGTCAAATTTTCCTTAGTGTTGTCTTCCACATGTAAGGAGAGATTCTAAAATTGATGAATATATTCCTTGATAGTCTCGGTTTGGTACAACTTGGATAGATAATTGAAGTAGTTTTTTGAGACATTGTTATGATAGTGGAGTTGTAACTCTTATTAAAATATTGACCATGAAATTGGAACACTCTTTTTTTAGCACATAACCAATGATACTAAATGAATGGCTTATGTTACAGACATAAAAAGGCTATAACCACTTTTTGTGAACATGTATTTTGATCTAGATCAAAGAAATTTTCAATTTGAGTGAGTTAGTTGAGTGGATCATGACCATAAAACTTGCATAGGTCCACTTTTGGCAATATCAACTTAGGGCCATAATTGGTGTTGGTATTATTTGGATGAGGAGAACCAAATTAAAGTGGCAGAGGATTATTTTACAGTGGTTGAGATGACAAGTTGGCCAATTTACAAAATATTTGTTATAGTTTATCCATAACACTATATGGGTCCCCTCTCAACCCTATAATGTCCCCTTAAACTATATCAAAATCTATTTTTTACCATGCCCCACAACTCTGACTTAAGTTGATGAACTACCTTTAAAATACATAGATCAGAAGTTTTATGATCCATGTAATCCTTGTGATGATTTTTTGGTGTTTTTTCCCTTTCCCACATTTTTAAATATTCGAACCATTCATGCAAAAACCCTAGTAGGGGTTTATTCCCCAAAAAAGTGTATCGATAGAATACATCATTACAATCATCTTGCCAAGATGAATCCAACTATTATTAATATACACAAGAGTGAAAATTTTGGGCCAAAAAAGTATACTATTACAATTGTCTCATAGAGACAAAACCAATAACTACTAATTGGGACAAGGTTAAAAATATTAAATGATTTTCAATAAGCATGATCAAGCACATTATGTATGTAAGGAAATTACTTAGATGATTTGAAACAATAGAATTATATATCATAGAAATAAGAGTAGAATAAGTAGATCCAAAACAACAATTAGTGAAAGAGTAGAATACTTGAACATTATGACTGATCCCCTTTGAGGGGGAAACCTCCAAAATAATGTAATAAAAACAAAATTCATAATATGATGATAAAAGACTAACCACTACCTCCTATATATACTTTACTTAGCCATGTTTATTCCATAGGTTGACCATACTAAGAACATCAAAAAATACAAAAAGCTACTATGAAGGTGTGTGAGCCATAATTCAGCCACACATATCCCTAGATGCGTTATAGGTTAAGGGCATATGACATATGAGCATTTATGATGAGGCTCATAATTGGTTCTATAGCCTACCAAAAGGTTCTTTAACCACTTTGGCATAATTAGAAGATGTGTTCTTCATGGTTTTCAATATACATAAGGTGTCAATACTTACATTAGAACGTTTGCACAATTTAAAATAACATTATGATGAATCTATTCAAGATTATACCATTCAATTCAAAAGTACATCATATGAGTTAGCATTTAGACCTTCATATTTGGAGTTGAAATTAATTTTTAGTAGAGGTATTTTTCCCCATTAAAGGAAAGAGTATTTCATAGAAAATATGATTCATTTACACATTTACATATCGATGTGCATAGATATGCTTCATTTATACGTACTCATCAAAAGAAGCATGGAATTTCTCCCTCCAAATACCAATATTTTATCCCTCACACAAAAGAGGGAGATAAATTACATAAGGAGCATTATGAACAAAAATGTGTTCCTAATCTTCAAATGATTAGTTTACAAAATTTAATAAATATGGGGACAATTCAAGACCCACTTCCTATGCAAAATACTCAACTTCAACAAAGTAAAAAGCATCCACATCACCAGGATTTAACAATTAATTTATTCATAAGTGGTCCTTATTTTTGGAATTACCACATTGATACTACAGAATCAGAAAACTATTGTAGTGAAATATGTTTTTCACAAATTGGGTACCATGCCAAAGATCTATGTGATAAGGGGGAATGGAAAGATATTTTGGGTTTCATTGTCATTCATATTTATTGTGGTCCTAATTTAATTTGAACAAGGGTTTGGGTTATGCCTACTGCATCTCCTTTGTTATATCAAATGGAAGCACAATTGACCAAAATCAATAAGGTATTTATTTTTCTCTTCAAAGAAAATTGATCCATATTATAAATGATAGCATCAATTCTTTTACTACACATGTAAAATGTGAGGAGGAACATGTATGTACCCTTTTCACTTATCCAACCATGGTAAAATCAATGTAAATATTCAACATGAAGTTATTTCATAGATTCTGAAAATACCAAAAAAAAAATCAAAAATATTTTTGGCATCTACATATTCTATTGGCTCATTGGCATCTATGTGTTAGTTTCATGTTGATGGATAGCATATTAGTTACTTATACATACACATGTGTTTCACACTTAAATTTTAGTGTGATATTGGGATACATAGATACATGATCTATACACTTATGGATATTGGGCCTTCCCTCTTGTCATACCACTAGGATGTTGGGGGCATCCACCTTCTTAGATCATGATAATTCTAGGTTATATCATTATATGGTCACTTAACATTATCATGCTTGATATAATATGTACTTACACATGCCTTTATCCTATTCAACCCTAATTTGTATAATTGGCTGTCCTACTTGGATGTAAAAGGATTAAGGATATGCAAATGATAGGGCACTTAGGTGAATATTAATCTACAGTAGGCCAATAAACATGCTAAAAATAGATGTACCATGTGATAAATTTATAAAGCTAAGATAGGCTATTAATGGAAAGTACAACTATGCTATATATATAAATGGCATAAAATAAAGTACTTAGTTGTTTTTATGCTAATATAATATTGGAATTGGTACATGAATAAAGTAGGAAGGAAGATAGTTCTAGATCAATCATCGAATTTTGGATCTGGTGCTTTTGTCTCTCTGGACAATTGCATCGATGCTAGTGTCTAAGTTCAATGCTAGTGTCCTATATGAAATATGCACTTAAATAAGATGTGACCACCTGGATACTTTTGGTTCTAGCTTCACCTTCATTATAATGATTTTAGATTTGGGTCATGAAATATCACTCCTAGTGGAATGGTAAAACCCTAGATTTGCATATTCAATTTAATCTTTGAGGAAATGGGTTAGTGGGCACTAGTATCAAGCTGACTCGTAATGACCCTGCTATCAAAGGGGATTACCTATATGGCCAATACTCTAAAAGAGGGCCATAGACTCATGTAGTTCTCCTCTATGTTTTGGATTATGTATGAATAATTTAATGTGTAAATCAAGTAAAATAGTGAACTAGCTTGTAACTTGGCAAATATTACCTTATGGTTTCTCCTTTAGTATTTAAGACCTGTAGTAGGGTTGTTCTTTTGATTGATATTGATGAAGGAGAATCAACATAATCAATATAAATTTGGTGTAATAGATTCAATTGTGCTTGTTTTAGGTCTTAATAGGTCTTAGAGTTCTTGTGTCATCATTAAGAATCTTTATTTAAGATTCATTTTTCCATTAGAAGTCATTTAGGTGGTATTCTTAGTTTTCCCTCTAAAATAATCTATATTTGAAAATTTAAATTAAGGAGTCATCTTATTAGAAATTTTCAATTCCAAAAAGTAAGTTATGGATCAAGTTTTTGTTTTTAAGGGTTACTTAAGTTATGGGTATGTTATGGATTAAAATTTATGTCTTGACCAATGATCAATATTCTTGAATTTAATTTAGGACTCCATTAAGTAATTTGTTAAGATAAGAGTCTACGTTGACAAGAAGATAGAAGTAGTTTTATAGAATTTAGGAGCATGAAACAAGAAATAACTTAGATTAGCTATCAAATAAGTCAAAAAACATGAATAAATGAACCAAGGATGAAATACAGGTGGATGGAATGAGTAGATAAGGTTGTTAAATAGTTGTGTACAGATTATGTGGTGGTTATTGTAGGTGAAGGATTATAGGTTTGTAATGATGTATTTTGGAGAATATTAAAATAAAAGAGAATGTTTTTTAAAATTTAAATATGTTATTATGTTATTTTAATGAATTTTATTAATGTGTTCACGAGTCCATAGTAAAGGTATTATTCTATGAAAGTTTTCATCTATATGTTTGTGTTAAAAAAACATAGAGTTCTATGTAATTACAGACTGAGAAAGGGTGAAGTTACATATTTTAGATGCATGGGATAAAAAGAAGCATTAGAAAGGTAAAAAAAAAAATGATTATAAGATCTATTGGATCAAATATCAATATTTTAACAATTTTACTTTAATCATTTTGGTCATTTTTCTCCTCTTGGGTCTGAATGTTAAGCTTAAACCCTAGAACATGGTTTTACACACAAAAAGGGGTATAACTTTGCAATGATATAAAAAGTTATAAAATTTTGTCATGAGTTTCCCCTAGACCTAATATACATGATTAAATATATTTTATTTATTAAAGTGTCTTCAAACATCCAAAATATATGATTGTATCCACCGGACCTGTAGAATACAAGAAAATATAGATTTTGAGCACTAGAAACTTGAATAATTCCTTGATTATTGATTCAAATCCTTTGAAAATTTTTAAATAATTGATAGAGAGTTATATTAAGAGTATATATGTATTTTTAAGATTTTTAATATTGTTTCAAATAATATAAAAAGGATTGAGTATTGACAGACTTTACATTAGGCTTAAAACAAGGTTTATGACATCCATAAACTCATTTTTCTCTCAATATATTGACCCAAATTACCCTAAAATTTTGTATATAGATGAAAGAGGAAGTTTTTAAGAGTATAAATGTTGTTTTAAGTTGTAAATAACATTATAAAAATAATTATAAGTGACTGTGTCTGAATAGAGTTGTGTCTAGGCCTAAAAACAAGGCTGGAAAGTGAAGTTTAAAGAAAAAAGATGCTTATAACCTGTTAAAGAGTTTTATTAATCTTGGATATTATATTATTAACCCTAATAAACCTCATGAATGATCAAATTTAACATATATTTTTTAAATATCATATGATCCTAGTAAAATCCTAGTGAAAGATAGTCTTTTTGAGTGGTATAAGTTAAGAAATCAAGTGTTATAACTTCTATATCAATTGTTTAGTCTAGAAAAAAAGTGTTAGTTAAAATAGATCCTTTCAAAGTGTTAAATGTTATTATTTACATCTCAATTCAATATCTTACCTAATTGTGAGAGTTTGATGTTGAGATAACAAAATTTAAAGCAGATCCTAACGATTCTATTTTACCATTTGTGGTTTAGAGCTCAATAAGACCTCTTGGGAAGTGTTTTAGATTGTAGATAAAGGTTTAGATATATTGGGGAGGTGTGAAAATTCCATAGAGTGTTAGAGAATAAGTTAGATAGAAGGTTCTTGGAAACCTTGAGGTATAAAAGGAGATAAGTGGAAAAAAAGAAGCCCTATAGCCATTGAGGGTTCAAAAGTGAAGAAGAAGTAGTAAGCAGAAGCTTAAAAATAAGTTCCAAGGTGAATAAGGACTAGATGTACTAAAAGATCAGGTTGAAAATAAGTAATTATTGACATCCTAGGTTATACCCTAGCTAAGAAGAGGATTGTTCAAGTCCTCCTACTCAAACCTAGCCTAACATAGGAATGACCCTAGATTGTGGGTAACCTAATATTATGTTAAACCTCTAGAGAAGGTCATCTTCCTTTTGTGTCTATAACCTATACTAAACGTAAACTAGATTCTTACTGGAAAAAGGGGAGAGAGATAAACAATAATCCATGAAAGCATATAAAAAGGAGGTGATGCACCAAATATTTTGATCCTTATACTTGCACAAGACACACTACAAGACACATTCAAGAATTCATAATATCACCTCACTCACTCTTTGATCAGCCCTCACATAAGTATTTCAAAAATAGGCATGGACTAATTATTGACTTGGTATGGGAGGGTATTTGTCCACTTCTAGATTGACTAATAGACTATATATACACTTAGAATGACCTATGAGAACTATAAAAACACTACATAAAGGTGATATAACTTAGACAGAGGTAAAGAAAACATATATTCACTTAACCACAATAATGAATTCATGAGACATACTTCAAATCAGCTTGAAAATGAAGGAATTCAATCTTTTATTGCATCAAATAGGTGTTACAGTACAAATATTGGTAGAGTCTAATCATGAAAAAGAGAGGGATCTTTTTCAAGGCTTAGAAGATTATTTTTTATAGTATAATGGGGTGAGAGGGAAGGGGATCATGCATATAAGGATGGGAAAGGGAGCATAATTAACAATATTCCTAATCATTTTGGTGTTGATGCCACTAGAAAATATCATAATGTCTAAGATTACTTCTAGAAGGTGGCCATAAAAACCATATTAGTCTCCTCCAATCTATTTTTGGCCTACATTGATGCTTGTTATGGTTACAACAATGGGATAAAGTCATTTTAAAGCTAAATTTTAGTGTCAAAATAGTTACAAAAGCTAGATCAATTAGTTATGATATTATTTTGGTGTTGATTGCTCTTTAATAGTTCATCTTTGGCATGTAAGAATGGAGAAAAGGTCATAATCATGCTTCTATCTTTGACAATGAACCCATAGAAACTAACGTGTCTACCTTTGTGGCCTCCCTTTGAAATATTTGATTTAGTTTGACCTTAACCATATTTGGCTTTGACTTTTTCTATTGGCCTTGATCTTTATTTGGGTTTCTAAAAAATTTCCACTTGGTAGATCTTATTTCATTCTCAAGATCATACTATCAACTCTGTATGTCCCTACACTTGCACCATGTGACAACCTTGCATTCATCCTAAGCTCACTGACTTCTTGACCTTATGAACACCATAGATATCCCATTGCATGGCTTAAATGCACTTTATTTATCTTCAACTAGTTTATCATGCTTAAGACACTTATCACCCATGCATTTACTTTGAGGATTTGCTGACCTTTTGACCTCCGATTACCATTGATCTACTTTGGTATGATTAAATGTGCACCATTGATCTATTTTGGCTCACTAGCCTTTTCAGTCAATGCACATTGTTAGATCTTCATCTAGGCACCCATGATCTTGACACTTTTCAACCTTACATTCATCATTAAAACATTTTAATTGAAATGGCTATTTTCCATGGCTTTAACATGGCATCCTTGTGTATGTCCCAGACTACTTATTTAATTTTAGAATATTATATCTTGAGATAGAGAGCTGATCAAGATATGAAATTTGCACAAGATGTTAAAGGTATGAAAAACATAATGTCCATGTGATCCTTTGGCTCTGAGAGGCCTATTAAGTGTATATATCAAATGTGTAACCAGACTAATCTATTCATTCCTTCATGATGTGTCATGATGGTTTGGCTCCTTAAAATCACCAAGTTTACACTTTAATCTTGCTTAAAGTGTTTCAAAATCTTGAAAATGAAAATTGATCTGAATTAAGATTGTTTGACCCTCCTCCTATTATATTACTTCTCAACCAGGATCCTACTTAGCTTCAAACCACATCCAATCAAGAGTTTCTTATGTGGGCCAAATTTGACCAACATCTTTAATGATTCAGTTGGGTAGCATCCCTGCTATGCTTTAGAAATTAGACCATTTACATGACTTTTAGACTCATAAATAATGACAAATCTGAACAATGACTATGAACAACCCCCTAATTTTAGAAGAGGAAACTCCCACCAAAACAAGAAAGGAAACATAAAAAATAGGGAAACTAACCTAACAAAACAAAATAAAACAAACTAAGGTGCTAGGGTATCACTTGGAGGGAAACAAGAAGAAAAATTAATTTAACTAACCATGATAGGGCATGATCCACTTGGATCAAAAGGTAAATTCATAAACTCACTCATTCCAAAAGATGGTACAAGTTGCAAAGTAGGATGCTTATTAAGAATGACCTTTGATGAGGCACTCTTCTTTCCTACTAACTCTCTTAACATATTCTTAAGTGAGTTATCAATAGAAAACTAGTCACTAACAAATACAAAATCATCTTGCACTTTAAGATCTTTTTCATACTGCTTGTCATTTACAACCTCATTAAGTGATACCTCATCTATGCATTGATCTAGAGTGACCTCATTCATCTTTCTATTTGCTATAATTTCATCCAACCCTTCAAAGAGATTTGAATATTCAACCCAATCTATATCATGATCTTGAATGAGTGACTCTTGATCAAACTTCTCATAAACATGCTCCTTAATGAGAAACATATCCCTTAAATATCTTTAATCTCTTGTAGAGATTCAAGGTATAACTTCTAATACTATGTTTTTTCTTCATTTTGATCAACCCAAATAGAAGCATTTTGAAAGGTATCTTGATCCTTATCAATATGAGATGTCTCAAACTCATTTATGACTTTAGCTTGTAATAATTTCTTTTGGATTCCTTCTACATCAAGACCATCCTTCTCAAGTAGACTTGGGATATCTTCTTTAAGATCAGCTATAACCTCATTATCAACCTATTCATCAAGTGAATTATCAATTAGAAACTCATCCTCATACACATTTGAGACATATTCTTCACATCCTTCAATAACTTGACCTACATCTTCAATCTCTTTCTCATATCTCCATAGAACAAGCTCCTTCTGAAGAATGGAGGTGGTGGGAGGGTGATGAGATTCATTTGCTTGAGAGGGGGTATGAAGAATGGAAGGTTGATTATGATCAAATTTTGGGATGTTAAGGGCAATGGAATCATTTAGGGAATATTGAAGAGGAGGGAAAGAGAAACTCTTATAAACCTCTACATTTTGTTCCTTCCACTTGGTCATCACCTCATCAAATTCTGAAATCTCTTTGTCCTCATAGATAATTTGAGTTTGAGGGATGTGAAAGGAAGAAATGAAACTAAGATAAAGCTTATTCTCTTGAATAGATTCTTGAATAGGAATATGAGTCTGATCTTAACTCCAACTAGGTAACTCCCTTGGTTCAAATTGAGTATGGTTAAACACTTCATGAGAATGAGGAACACAAGAATATTGGTAGGAAATACAAGAGAGTTTTTTAGATAACTAGTTCATCTCAATTTTATACCTCTCCCAAGCCTCCACCTTCTCCAATACATGATTTCATAACTCATTCATCTCCCCTAGATCATTGGATACATTTACAAATAGCCTATTCACTTCCTCATACTGAGAATTTGAACAAAATTATCTTGCATATGATAGGATTTTGAGCTCTATTTCATTTATTCTCTCTTAGAGAAAATGTTTCTCATATGCAACATAATATCCCAATGGGGAAGGTGAAATTTGGTCTTGAGATTGATATGGTTCACAAGGGGGATAAGGGTCATACTCTTAATAATAAGGATAATAAGAAACATTATAAAGCTCCACATAGCCTAGATAAAAATCTTAGTAACGCTATTTAGGATCATAATAAATCTCATATGGATTATATTAGAGTTGGAATGATCCATCATAGGGCTGATAAGGAAGTACAACATAGTTTTCCTCACACACAACCATGAAAACAACATCAAGATGGTGCAATGAAAATTGACTTACTTGGAAACTATTCCTGGACTATTAAAAGCAATTGCTTGAGCTTTGAGTTACCAAATTCTTCATGAATAATGTTATAGAATTTTTATTTCACAAAGACAAGATCCAATGGGTCCTATCCATCATGCCAGAACTATTGACATCCTAGGTTGCACCCTACATGAGAAGAGGATTGTCTAGGTCCTCTTGCTCAAACCTATTCCAACATGGGAATGACCCTAGGTTATGGGTCACCTAATATTGGGTCATACTTCTAGAGAATTCCAAATTCATTTTGGGTCTATCACCTATACTAAACCTAAACTAGCTTCTTATTGGGAAAAGGTGAGAGAGATTAACAATAATCCATGAGAGCATATAAAAAGGACATGATGCACAAAATGTTTTGATCCTTATACTTTCATGAGACACACTATAAGACACATTCAAGACTTCAAAAGATCAATTCACTCACTCTTTGGTCAGCCCTCACATAAGTATTTCACAAAAAGGCATGGAATAACTATTGACCTAGTATGGGAAGGCAATTATCCACTTCTAGACTAACTAATAGACTAAATATGCACTTAGAATGACCTATGAGAAATATCAAAAAGCTACATGAAGGTGAGAAAACTTATACAAAGGTAAGTCAAACATACATTCTCTTAGCCGTATAAATGAATTCATGAGACACACTTCAACACATCTTCCAAATAGAGGAATTCAATCTTTTATTGCATCGAATAAGTGTTACCATATAAATCTTGGTAGAGTCTAGTCATGCCAAAGAGAGGGATCTTTTTTAAGGCTTGGAATCCTATATTTTTAGTATAATGGGATGAGAGAGATGGGGATCATGCATAGAAGGATGGGAAAGGGAGTATAATGACCAAGATTCCTAATCATTTTGGTGTTGATGCTGATGAAAAAGATCATAATGCCTAAGATTACTTTTGGAAGGTAGCCATAACAATCAAATCAGTCTCTTTCAATCTATTTATGGCTTGCATTGATGCTCCTTAGAGTTATAATGATAAGATCAATCTAAATTTTGGCATCAAAATAATTACAATAGCTGGATCAATTTATTATGATCTTGTTCTAACATTGATTTTTCATTATCGGTTCATCTTTGGCATGTAAGAATGGAGAAAGGGTCATAATCATGTTGTTGGATTTGGAAATGAACCTATTAAAACTAATGTGTCTACCTTTATGGCCTCCATTTGAAATATTTACTCTAGTTTGACCTCAACTGTATTTGTCTTCAACTTTTGATATATACCCTTGATCTTGATCTAGGTTTATAAAAATGTTCTACTTGGTATATTTTCATTCATTCTTAAGATCACGTTGTTAGCTCCATTTATCTCTACACTTGTGCCATGTGGTAGCCTCACATTCATACTAAGCTCATTTACTTTTTAACCTTATATGCACGATTGGTCTCTTGTTACATGGCTTGAATGCACTCTGTTGATCTTCTACTAGTTCAACATGCTTAATACACTTGTCACCCATGTTTTTTTTCTTAGGATCCACTGACCTTTTGACCTCTACTTGCTATCGATCTACTTTGGTATGATTAAATATGCACCATTGATATATTTGGGCCTATTATCCTTGTCAGTTGATATAGGCCATTATATCTTCATCCAAGTACCCATGATCTTTACACTTTTCATCCACATGTTCATCCTTAGAACATTTGAATTCAAATAGTTATTTTCCATGAATTTAACTTGACATTCCCACACACATCCCATATTACCTATTTAACTTTAGGAGCTTATATATTGAGATAGAGAATTGATCAAGATACAACATTTTAAGAGGATGTTAAAATAATTAAAAAAGCTATGTGCATGTGATCCTTTGCATTTGAGATGCCTCCCAAGTGTAAATATCAAATGTGCAACTAGATTGATCTATTCATTCCTGCATGATGTGTCATGATGGCCTGGCTCCTTAAAATCACCAAGTTCACACTTTAAGATTTCAACCAACAAGTGATCTCCATGAAGGCTATTTTATCATCCTCTTATTGGATTGATTCTCAACTAGGACCTTGCTTAGTTTCAAACCACATCTAGTCAAGAGTTTCTTATGCGGGCCAAATTTAGTCAACAATAACCTAGGTGAGGTATCTATAAAGGTGAGAAAGACTTATTGAGGAAGAGTAGGCACATTGAGGCTTGAATCAAGAGAAAATAAGAAGGTGGAAAAATTGAGGCTTAGAGGAAGGAACAAGAGGTTGAGACAAGACAATAATAACAAGATCAAGGGCTTAGTTGAAGGAAAATACCATTAAAAGATGAAATAATATGACAAGAATAAATAGTTATATATGGAGGAAGAGATAGCTAAACTAAAATAAAATTTGGATCTTATGATGAAATTAATAAAATAATAAGAAAGCCAATGTTATGGCTGAAAGTTGAGAAGAAAAGTAAAATGGACTATAGAGCTACTAATTACAAAAAGAAGAAGGTAGAGATTGAATGCAATGATTAAAGAATAAAAAATGAAACTAAGAGTTCATAGAGGTATGAAGAAATGATTTAAGGTAGGAATAAACATGAAATATAGTCTTGGTGGAAGAAAAATTAGTGTTCATTTGTGAACCAAAGGAAGGACCAATGTTTGGTGAAGAAGAAATGGATGAGTTGAGAATAAGAAGATAGTCATTTTAGTCCAAATTATAAAGATAGTGGAATAATGAATAATTCCAAGTTCTCATGAATTTTAAATTAAATTTTGAAACAAATATGATAGAGGAGTAGAGGTTAGTTTATTTTCATTCCATGATAGCAATGTTAAAGAGGAACTTACAAGAATTTGGATCAAATGATCTGATAAAAGGTAAGGCATGTTTGCCATACATTTTACTATTCAATCCTAATGAGGAGTTAGTATCCTATGAGGTTAAAAGAATCATATAAAAGGAATTATGTCAATATGCATACAAGGTAACAAGATAATGAGTCTAAGGGAACAAGAATTCCTTGAGGAAATTTTAAATAGTTAGGAAATAAAGTTATATATGCAGACCTCAAAATGTCATAATAAGCAACATAGAGGAAGAACGAGGTTATTAACAACTTGTCAATGTAATAAAATAATTATACTAGTTTAAAATGAATGGAAATATAGCTTAGACTATGTATTTGATGAATCATTAAGTCATAGATAAAGGAAAATTTAAGGAAGCACCCATGATATGTGATAATGACTTCAATTTTTAGTGTATCAAGATATATAAATAAGACAAGAGAAGATAAATAAATGGCTAGTTTGACTTAAAAGGGTGTATATAAATCTTGAGGAAGCATCAATAAATTCAAGGAACTTACCAAAAAATAAGAGTATATAAGGATAAACAAATGAGAAATGACAAGAAGATGAAGAACAAAATAGAAAACATAGAGCAACTTTTAGTCAAGGGTGAAATAATTATAGTTAAGAAACAAATTCTAAAAGCCATATAGGAGAAGGATTTTGAGGTCATCATGAATAAATAAGTTGAGATATATTTATGGAATCCTTATTGTGATATTGAAGAAAATTTGAGAATTGTGAAAGAAGTTAAAAGATGGCAAAGTCAACAAAATTACCTCATATTTGAGTAAGCATATTTAAGAAGGTCAATAAAAACTTCAAGAGGATGGTAAGATTAGAAAGATCCCAAGAAGAATTATTGAAAAAGAACATTTAGAAATTTCAGGTTAGGAATAGGTCAAGAGATTGATTGATAATCTCAAAGAAGGATCAAGGGACCAAATGGAAAAATAGGGGTAGAGTTGATTATAAAATTGTTTGACCATGTTCTTAAGGGAAACATATTTGTGAGTGATAAGAAGTCAAAAGAGGGTCATAATACATACCTTGAATAATACAATGATGCTCTAAAGGAATAATGTATAAATAATGAACCAAGTGAAGGTTGAGAATGGACATTTTAGAGTTCATTATATCAATGGAAGTTATGAGTACACAACTAACAATGCAAAGGAGTGGAACAACACGATTCAAGGGCATGATGGAGAAGTTATTTTATTTAATGTGTTTTTTTATTATGTAGGTAAAACTGAAGAAGGTTTATATATAATCAAAATGAGAATTTTTATTAAAGAGGAATTTAAATTCCAGTTGGATAGATGCCTACTTGAAGGCAATGTAAGTCTATACTAATCATTAGATATATGAAAGATACCATGGGATCTAGGAATATAATAAAAGATAAGATAATAATTATGGAAGGAAGAAGATATATTATAAAAATTTCAAGTAATAATGGAAATCTACAAGATCAATTATGAAGACCCGTGAGCAGGAGCTCATGAATTTTTCAAATCGGGGAGTTTGATGCAAGAGCTTCAACACAATAAATGTAAATTTTTTTTAAAGGATTTAGTTATTTTTTTTATAGGTTTTAATAGGTCTTATGTCATCAATAAAAATACATTTTTAGGATTCATTTTTCCATTACAAGTCATTTATGGGGTATTCTTAGTTTTCCCTCCAAAACAATCTATATTTTAAAATTCAAATTATGGAGGCGTCTTGCAAGGACTTTTCATGTCCAAAAAGTAACTTGTTGATAAAGTTTTTGTTTTTAAGGGTTATTTAATTTAGGGGTATGTTATATAATTAAATTTATGTCTTGACCAATGATAAATATCCATAAATTTAATGCAATATTCCATTAAGCAAGTTGTTAAGATAAGAGTCTACGTTGACAAGAAGATAGAAGTAGTTTTATAGAATTTAGGAGAATAAAACAACAAGTAACCTATATTATCCATAATATAAGTTAAAAATCATGAATATAGAAAAAAATTATGTAATATATTTGGAAGTAATGAGAAGTTATGGTTGTTGAATATTTGTGTACAGGTTGTGTGTTGGTTATTGTAGTTAACAAAATGATAGGTCTATAATGATGTATTTTGGAGAATATTAGAATAAAAGAGAATGTTTATTAAAATTAAAATGTTTTATTATGTTATTTTAATTAATTTTAATGTGTTATTGAGTGCATATTTAAGTTATTCTTCTATGAAAGTTTTCATTTATATGGTTGTTTTAAAAAACACAGAATTTTGTGTAATTACAGACTAAGAAATGGTGAAGTTACTTATTTTTGGATGCATAGGATTGAAAGAATCACTAGATAGGAAAAACACATTATTATAGGATATATTGGATCAATTATAATTATTTTAATAATTTTAATTTAAGCATTTTGGTCATTTTTCTCCTCTTGGTTTGAATGTTAAGCTTAAACCATATAACAAGTTTTAGACACAAAAAGGGGTATAACTTTGTAATGATCTAACCAAATGTTATAAAATTTGTTAATTAGTTCCCATTAGACCTAATATAAATTATACAATATATTTTATTTCTTAAAGTGTATTCAAACATCCAAAATAGATTATTGTGTCAACCAAACCTATAAAATACAAGAAAATATAGATTTTGAGCACTAGAAACTTAAATAGCTCCTACACTATTGCTTTAAATTATTTGAAACTTTGTTCACCCATAATATAAAGTTTTATTAAGAGTAAATATATTTTTATGAGTTTAAATATTTTTTCAAATAATATATAAAGAATTGAGTATTGATAGACTTTACATTAGGCTTAAAATAGGGTTTATGACATCCAAAAATCCATTTTTCTCTCAATATATTAACCCAAATCACCTAAAAAATTGTATACATAAGATAGAGGGAGTTTAATAGGATAAAATCAGTTTAAAGCTATAAATATCCTTATATGGATAATTATATGTGACTGTGTAAGAACAAAGTTGTGTCTAGGCTAGAAAGTGAAGATTAAAACAAGAAGTTGTTTGTGACCTATTTAAGAGTTTGATTCATGTTGTATATGATATTAGTAACCCTAAGTAACCTAATGAATGATAAAATTTAACTTAGATATTTTAAATATCATATTATACTAGTAAAACCTAGAGAAAGGTAGTCTTTTTAAGTGGTATAAGTCAAGAATTCAAGTGTTGTAACTTTTCTATTAGTTGTTTAGTCTAGAAAACAAGTGTTTGATTTCAAATAAATCCATTCAAAGTGTTGAATGTTATTATTTATATCTTAATTAAATATATTTCCTAAATTTTAGAGTTTGAGGTTGAGATAACAAACTTCAAAGCAGACCCTAAGGATTTTATTGCACTAGATATAAGAATAAGGCAGAATAGGAAAACTTTTGGTAACTTGAGTGCTTCTTGAGTGTTCTTTGGGTATGATTACTAGGTGAGGAATGAGTGAGTGTTGATATTGTAAAATCACATAAAATCACTTTGTCCAACCATTATGATAAATTTCACTTAGGCACTATACACTTGCATTAGGTGAGGATAGTAACATCAATGTTATTATCTGACCCAAACGTTAGTATCCAAAGAGAAGGAGAGCATGCATAAGATAAAAAATTGAAGAGGTGTAATATAAGTACATTTTAAGCATTCTGGTCAAGATGGGATGTCTATGTCATTAATATAAGGTTGGTTAGACTAAGAGATAGGCCAAGGGGCACACGATAGAGTAAATGTGAGCCATACAAAAACAAAGCATGTGTAGAACCAAAAGGAACATTCAAGG
Organism: Torreya grandis; assembly: GCA_037957365.1. NCBI lineage: Eukaryota > Viridiplantae > Streptophyta > Pinopsida > Cupressales > Taxaceae > Torreya > Torreya grandis. The sequence goes on along the minus strand of JARHVA010002883.1, from coordinate 54,604 downwards.
TCATGAGTTTTTCAAGTGTACAAGACTAAGGTGGTACATAATCATAAAATACCATCTACATCCCCTATTTTTAATATAGTATTGAAATTTCTAGTTTAAAGGAAATGAAGAAGTACATGGGTATGTATATAAACCTTATCTTTTCTTGAGTTGAATTTGAGTGCTTTGTCAGAGTTGGGTTTGAGTGATATTTTTGTGACTGACCTACATCCAAGAGCATTTTATCGTGTATAATCAGAGCATATAATCTAGGTCAAAATTACTTGAAATAGATTGAAATTGATAGAACATAGTTCAAGATTACACCTATGTGTCGATGTAATCGCCTTACCTACTGTCAAGTTATTTTTACAAAATATGTATCATTGTAAATATCTAAAATTGAGATTATGATAAATATAGATAATTATTTAAATTGAATATATACAAGGAGATAGAGAGAGAGAGAAATATTGGAAGGAACATGTCCCCATATTTTAGAGCAAAAGTGAATTTCCACCTAGTCATTGAGATTAACTCAATCATGCAACTGAATGATATTCATAACCTGGTGAGGTTGGATGATCAAGTCTAAACTAAAAACTTGGAAAGATTACAAGATTTAATCACCCCAACCATTATAAAAGGTAAACTAACTACTATATTAAATTATCTCACTAAAGTCTATAAAATTATGTTGGGTATCAATACATGCAATAGTTTTGGAGTCTGAATTTGATTTGAATTTTTCAATATTAAGCACATGTTTATAGTGTATGCACTTTAGATTTTTATCATGTTGTTAATATGTGTAAAAATGGTACCATGTATATAATTCTACTACAAATGTGTATCAGAATCATATAACTATGTGCTTTGGCCAATTTATAAAATTATGTAAATCAAGGAAAATTTTAGTGGTTATTCATAGCCAAGTGGCTATAAGTAGGTTTTTCTAATTTTGAAAATGGCTAATTTTAAAAAAATATACATAGGTCAAATAGCCTCAATTTTATATAATATCATATTTTTTGACACATATTCACCTTATATATTATACTCGATCTTATTTTGGGACATGGATTTACCAAAGTTACTATACATGTATGGGTCTAAGTTACTATGTATGTATGTATGTATGTATGTATATAAATAATAAGGACCACCTAGGACAAAATAAGCTTAAGGTAATAATTATATTTATTATATGAAATTATTTTAAATATTCTTTGGTGCCATATGCTCTTCCTTCTATATGGTTTTAATAACTTAAAAAAATAATAATAAATTATTTTCAAACCTAATGTTTATTTTATTTCTAGCATTAAATGTGGTACAAGTGGAATTAAAGATACATGGATTAAGGTTTAGATCTTTCCCCATTTTTTAGTGAATTGGCACTAGCATATTGAAGGGCCCAAGGAAAAATTTAATGTTGGTCCAACACATCACTCACAGGATTAATAAAATTTGATTGAATACATATGTGATGATTTCTCAATTTTTCTTGTCATTTATTCAAGCTCTTGGTAGAATTGACGCTCTGGTATTTATAATATTAGGATGAGAGGTTAGAAATGAAGTTACAAATAATTTTTGAGCTATTTTCCTTATGATTGCAACTATAAGGTATGGATTTGTGTTTCTTTTATTCTAAAGACTGAGAGCAGTTGTTTGCATACCCAGTCATATTTATTAAAATGAATAAATATAATGATAATTTACTTGAAAATTATTTCTTTAAATATATGTGTTGATGTTTCTCAAATTTTCTAGTCATTGATGCAAGATATTGGTAGAATTAAATCTCTAGTAGTCAAAAGATTGGGATGAGAGGTTGGAAATGAAGGTGCATACAATTTCTAGGTTGGTTTCTTTTTTATTACAACTGTAAGGTATGAATTTATGTTTGTGTATTTTTCTATTTCTTTGTGTTCTATTTGATTAAGAGAACATGTTTATAATAGTTGTAAACTTTATTATAGAGATGCATAAGTATATTGTTGTGTTCCCTTGTTATTTTATACCAAGTAGGTGTATTTTTATGTTCTGTTTGATTAAGAGAACATGTCTATAACACTTGTAAAATCTATTATAGATATGCATAAGTATATTGTGGTGTTTCCTTGTTATTTTATACTAATTATGTGTATTTTTTTGTTCTGTTTGATTAAGATAATATTTCTATAATAGTTGTAAACTCTATTATAGAGATGCATAAGTATATTATGGCGATCCCTTGTTATTTTACACCAAGTAGATGTATTTTTGTGTTTTGTTTGATTAAGAGAACATGTCTATAACATTTGTAAACTCTATTATAGAGATGCATAAGTATATTGTGGTATTCCCTTATTATTTTATATGAAGTAGGGTTATTTTTAAGTTCTGTTTGATTAAGAGAACATGTCTATAACATTTGTAAACTCTATTATAAAGATGCATAAGTATATTATGGTGTTCCTTTGTTATTTTATACCAAGTAGGTGTATTTTTGTGTTCTATTTGATTAAGAGAACATGTCTATAACAATTGCAAACTCTATTATAGATATGCATAAGCATATTGTGGCATTTCCTTGTTATTTTATACCAAAATTATTTGAGTTATCTATAGTGTAATGAACTATAAGTATCTATATTGGACCAACAACCTCACTTTTGCTAATAACTTACATAAATGATTATAAAATTTGATAAAACTATCACATATGTATTTGAGCAACTTTTATTAATCCCATGGGTGACTTGTTAGACCAAAATTAAATTTTATCTTAGCCCTTCAATATGTTAGAACCAATTCATTAAAAAATGGGGCAAGATCTCAACCTCGATCCCTGAAGCTTTAATTTCACTTGCACCGCATTCATTGCTAGAAATAAAATATACATTAGTATGAGAATTTGGGATTTGAAGTCATTTATGTCATTAACCTCTTTTAACACTGCTTGGTTTTTTAAGCTTTGAAAGTTTTGAAGACGTAACAATTTCAACTTACAAGTTTATAATTATAGTTTTATTTATTTTTTATTAAGTTTCTAATCATTAAAACCATATAGAAGTAAAAGCATGTTTGTTTTACTCGCTTTTATAAATGTGTTAAGGATTGATTGTGACTTAGGACATGATATGATTAAGGTAATAAGTATATTTTGGTTGGCATAGTTTATTAATTTAAATAAAAATATATTTGAAAGATAATGTTTTGAGCAACTATCTTTAAGGAAGTGTTTCAAGTAACTTATTATGTTTATTCATTTCAATATATACAACTATGTATTCAAACAACTACTCTCAATATTTAGAAAAAAATAAACAAAAATCCATACCTTGCAATTGTAATCACAAATAAATTAGTTTAGAAATTGTTTTCACCTTCATTTCCAACCTCTCATCCCAATCTTTTGACTACCAGAGCTTCATTTTCACCAATAGCTTGCATCAATGAATAGAAAAATCTAGAGACCATAACATATGTATTCAATCAAATTACTTATGTTTGAATACATATGCATATCTATAATAGAGTTTACAAATTTTATAGACACATTCTCTTAATCAAACAGAAGACTAAGAGAAGTTGTTTACATGTACAGTCATCTATCTTGATTCTTAAAATGAGTAAATATAATCATAAATTACCTAAAAATCATTTCTTTAAATTTATTTACTTTATATATTTGAGTTTCATATTTGTCTTTCCTTATGGCCCCATAGTCGATTTATTATTTATACTCTATACTCTAATTTTTTTTCACAATTTTTGCTATACTCTATTTATTATATTATTTGGTTGGTCTTTACCATTGATTTCCTTTGAAAAATAATGGCATGAAAGATACTTATTTTAAACAATGTATAAAGAACAAAATGAATTATATTACGTGGTTGGTCTTTACCACATACTTCCTTTAAACAAATAAGAATTTCATTTCCTCTTAGAAATAATGGCATGTAATATACTTCTTTTAAGAAATGCACATAAAAAAATGAATTATATTATGTGGTTGGTCTTTACCACATATTTATTTAAAAAAAATAAGAAATCATTTTCTCTAAGAAATAATGGCATGCAAGATACTTATTTTAAACAAAATTGATAAACAATATAGAGATTCATAATCATTTCAACCTTATTTTTAACTAACTCAAAAATACTCATTTTACAGATATTATGAACATATCAACATGCAAAAAGTAAAAATAAGTGTAACGAATAAATATAATGATAAGTTATTTGAAAATTATTTCTTTAAATATATTTGCTTTCCATCATCCTTTTTTGTAGTTGTCTTGACTTATGGCCCCATAGTCAGTTTATACTCTATACTCTAATTTTTTGTCACAATTTTTACTATACTAAGTTTATTATATTATCTAGTTAGTCTTTACCACATACATATTTTAAACAAATAAAAAATTGATTTTCTCTAAGAAATAATGATGTGTAAAATATTTTTCTTAAACAATGAACAAAGAACAAAATTGATAAACATAATAGATCCTCATGATCATGCTATATTTTATTTTTAAAAGTTTAAAGTAATAATTATATTCTAGTTGGCATGGTTTGTTAATTGAAATAAAAAATATATTTGAAAGGCCAATATGGATATGGTTAAAACATTTTGGTAGACCTTATTATATAGTTTATAATTTTAAAAAAATGAAAATGTTTTGAATATTTTTTCAATTATGTCATCCTCACTTTTCATAGTTGTCTTACCCTATGGCCCCATTGTTGGTTTATAGTCTATACTCTGATTTTTTGTCACTGTTTTTGCTATACTTGGTTTATTAAATTATTTGATTTGTCTTTGCCACATACTTATAAACAAACAAGAAATTGATTTTCTCTGAGAAATAATGACATGCAAGATACTTCTTTTAAATAATGCACAAAGAACAAAGTGAATAAATACAATAAATCCTCGTGATCATACTATATTTTGTTTTTAAATGTTTAAGGTAATAATTATATTCTAGCTAACATGGTTTGTCAATTTAAATTAAAAAAGAAATTGAAAGGCCAATATGGATGTGGTTAAGACATTTTGGCAGACTTTATTATATACTTTATAATTCTAAAACTATGAAAATGTTTTGAATATTTTCTTCAATTATGTCATCGTTGCATTTCATAGTTGTCTTGCCTTATGGCCTCATAGTTAGTTTATACTCTATACTCTAATTTTTTATCACATTTTTTCTATACCTAATTTATTATATTATCTGGTTAGTCTTTTAAGAGACATATAAAGGTCTATACTTAATTTATACATAATATGGCCATCAAATTTAGCACTTAAAAAAGATAAATTTAATCTTTAAAAATAAGGACAAATTTAATCATTAAAAAGAATGAATTGCAAACAATATCTTGAATATAGACTTCTCACCCTTTAACCTCTTTCTCCATGGGTTTTTTAATTAACAAAAATTACCTCTTATAAAATAAATCTACATAAGTTATTCAAATTTATTAAAACCCTAAAACTCTAAAACCTAAATTCATATAACTTCATTTCTATTAAAATTTTATTCCTTTGTGGTCGTGAGAATCATAAAGTGAGAGATAGTTGCAAAAGGAGGCCAAGGATTAGTCTAAGCAACCAATAATGGAGTACAATCCAAGTAAGATATACAGGCCCTACATGTCATGAGAATCATGAAATGAGTGACAATTACAAAAAGAGGCCAAGGAGGAGTTTAAGTAGCAAACAACGAAGTACAATCTAATTAAGTAATATAAGTCATACATATCTACAAATGTTTTCACACTTTTAATGAATTATGCCTATTTTTTAAGGGATTCAAATTGTTGTAATGTTATTTCCCCCATGAAAGTGTTTGGGGAAAGGGATTTAACTTGGATTTTTTACCATTATTTATTGATTTGAATATGATGCTTGATTCTATAGCTATTTATAAGTTTTTTGAAAGAGTTAATATAAATTTATAGTCAATTTTTATCGACATGGGAATTTTTCCAAAGATTCACCAATGGAATTATACCTAAAATCTAGTATTCACCAGGATTTTATAATAAGCTTTTAGGGGTCCCTTTTTAAAATTATCCCTAGTGTAAGTGTGAGAGATACTCTTACAAAGCATGCCCCCACTATATATGGATAAATATAAAATTTATATAAGTACCAATTTTGATGACATGTTTTAAAAACATTCCCCCACTATAATTTGGACATGTTAAAAACTAAGTAGGTGTGGAGAACATGCTTCCAAAGTATGGCCCCACTAAATCTATGAATTATAAATACCATAATAAATGAATGTGGAGACCATGTTTCCAAAGCATGCCCCCACTATATATAAAAATATGAATGTGTGGAAGTCATGTCATCATGACATGCCCCCACTGAATATACAAACTAGTGTAAGTACCATATACTTTGTGATTGTAGAGAACATACTTCCAAAGCATGCCCCCACTGTAATATGAAAACTGTAAAAAATTTGGAAGGCATGTCACCATGACATTCCCCCACTAATATCCCCCCTTTCAAGTGAAATAAAAAATTTGCATGGTACTTAACTCACCTCAAAATGGTAATACAACTATAAATCTATGAATGTAACCATGTATCATATAAAAGGAAATATGTCTAGTTAGATGTAACATTTGAAGCACATATAACCAATGTTATTAAATGTAGGCCTAAGATGTATGATAAAAATCATGAAAATATCTAAATAGTAATAGTATAAGGTTAATAAGTAAACAAGCACATACACAAGAGCACTCAAAAGTAAGTCAAAAAGAAATGGTCCAAGGAGACTACAAACAAGGGGAATGCTCAAATACCATGAAATCAAATAGACATGACTTAGTCAAATGTTGACAAAAACAACGAATGACATATTTACATGTCCATAAAATGAAATGACATATTCAAATGTCCAAGAAGGCATTCATAGGCATAAGGGCCATATACAATGGAGCATATTCAAATGCTCAAAAAAGCAAGGCCATAACAATGTAAAACACTCAAGGAAGTGTGTAAATGAAAAACATAATCAACCATCATAAATATGTCATATTATCCCATGGATAGAATGTGTTAATAAAACACATAAATTACATAGCATATCAAGTACCATGTGAAAGATATGATCATAAATAATAGGTATATGTAAGTTCAAGCATGATAGTGTAAAGTGAACATTGAATCATATAACCTATGTATATCAAGATCGTAAAATATGGATGCCCCTAATAGCTTGATGATGTGAGTATAGATAAAGGCCCAAAACCCATAACTATATCATGTATCTATATATGCCTATGTATGTGTATGTAGGATTAACTGATATGCTAGTTCTCAACATAGAACTAACACATATATGCCAAGGAGCCAATGGAACATGTAGGTGTTGAAAGTGTTTGTGGATTTTACAATGTTTTCTATTTTTTGGTATTTTTTAAAGATAAAAGATAATATTATGATCTCATCCAAATAATGATCCTATATATCTCCCCACATAGAAATTGGTGTAAGAAATTGGTGGTACTACCAAGGAACATGTATAGGTGCAAGATCTATCACTATAAAATATGTGTTGATCAACACATGTATAATATGAATCTAGGTTCATGAAGTACCAATAAAATGAATATGGGTTCTTAGAAACCATCTCTATGTACTATGTGGTTTCTTTGGAATAGAAATAGTAAGAACATGTTTAAGTGTTCTATATATCTAAATATGGTGCATAGAAGATAAGGATTCTATGGAACCTATTATTTGTCTTTGATGTAAAGGTCTCTCAAGTAGTGGTTTCCTAGTAAAGGGGATTGTTTTTTATTTACCATTTTGTAGTGTATTAGCCTTAATAGGATCAATAATTAATTACCTAGTATGAATTTGTCTTGTTCAATAGGATGCTCATATGGAATACTAGAAACTATAATTACTCTATTTGCATGAATGTGATTATCACACCCATGCACTATAAAAGGTACAAATCAAAGAGTATGTATCCAAGGTCATCCCAACAACATTTCAAAAACACATGTAAAAGGTATAACTAAGAAATTATTAACCACATATGTGATACTGACCTATAAAGGTAGATCAATCTTGCCAAGAACCCTCTAGGAGGTCCCATCAAATGCTCTAACTAATCTATTAGATGGGTGTAAATCATGATGAGTATAAATCACATGAATAAGAAATATCATGGTGCATTTTTTTTATCTTATGCCATTATAAATTGTAACACTATGTATGGGGTGTTTATCAAGGTATGCTCATATGAATAAAGAATGAAAATCAAAGTCATCATCTGTAATTTCACTATCATCAAATTAAATGGTAGGTATGTGAACCATAGGAGTTATATGTCTTGTGTAAGAACCAATGACCCCATATAATGAGTGTCCATAATATTATGGATGAAGATGTGTACTATATGCCATTTTAACTTTTGGTTCTTTCTTAAAGTGATCTTACAAAGGATTGTTGAATATTTTATGTTCATGGTAATCACCAAGTTGTGAACTTGATTCCTTTGGAGGATTGTAAAATGTAATATGTTGGTTATCAATGAGGTCCTAGAGCCTATGCTTCAAGGTAAAACATATGTTTTTAGAATGCCCAGGACCTTAGTGATAGTCATAGTAAGTATTTACATCATATCTTTTGGGTATAGCTCTATTTACATCATTCTTTATAATAAAAGGGGGAGATATAATATGACACTCTAGAAACTATAGGAGTAATGAAGTGGGAAGCTTAGGTAAATGTGTAAATTATCTTCATGGTGCATTATATGTGATAAGCTAGTTAGGCTATTGGGAAACTATGTTAAACATGTTGATTGTTTCCTTTTTAGTCTTAGGAGGTTTTCCCTTATAACTTGGTTTTATTATAAATTGTATACTAGATGTAGATGCAGCTAGTGTTTGCTACATACTTGAGCTTATTTAATGACATAAGCTTCATTTCATGGTCTCATAAAACATGAAATAAATTATAAAAATATTAAAACTTTCTAAAAATAATATAATAATGTAAAGGAACAATAAAAAAATTCTTGAATATGTCTTTCAACTCTTTGTGTACCATAGGATTGGTCATTGTGGCTAGCATTATCTTATATCTCAAGACATATTCATTGACTGATTCATTATTTCCCTTTCTTATCTTTGTAATTTGAGCATAGGAAACCTTTTCGGTAATGTTAATAGAAAAGTGTGCCAAAAAATCATCTATAAGAGGTTTAAATTCTTTTACACATTGGAGAGGTAAGTCATAAAACCACCTCAAAGCATAGTCTTTGAGGCTGCTTGGAAATAGTTTGGTCAAAAGTTTATCATTTGAAGCATAATCAAGACATGATGTATAAAAGGTTCAAATATGTTGTTCAAGGTCACCTTTGACATCATAAAATATGAACTTAGGTGCAAAAAATTTAGTTGGAAAAGGGTGCAAATATATCTCAAGTGTAAGAGAGTTATGCAACACATCTTGTGAATCAATATTAGCATGTGAAGACTTTGAATCCTTTCATTCAATGTTTATAACCTTATCCTATAGGGTTTTTATGACTAAAAGGAGTGATTAAAATATAATCCCTATGGGCTTTTTATTAGTAATTTGAGTAGTCACCACAAACATTGAAAACATGTTTTGAGTAGTAATAGGCATTAAAACTACTATTGATGTTGAAATAATGGGTAAGTTCATAATATATGTATCAATAGTATTTTTAGAGAACAAAGGTTATAAAACATAATATGTGCCCTTATTAGATGTATTAATTTTTTGTGTGGGTTGAGTTAGAGTGCCTTGTAAAAATTCACCATTATTAAGTGAGGTATCCTTGGTTTTGTCTTGTTTAATTATTTCATCTCTTGTAACATAAAAAAAATGCATATATTAAGCCTTTATTTTTGTTGAGTTAAATAATCCATGCTTCTTCATCTTCCATTTGGAATCAAGTTTTTGTACAAACATTTTCCATTTCTTCACAAATTATAAGTTTAAAATTTTCAACATAGTACAACAATAAAAAAACCCTAGCTTGCATAGGGTTTGATGTTCAAATATTAGGTTAACCAAATTTTTAACCTTAATTTAGATAAGAGGGTATCCTACTTGGGTATAAAGGATTAAGGATATATAAATGATAGGGCACAAGGGTGAATATCATATTTATAGTAGGCCAATTAATATGTTAAACTCAGATGTACCATATACTAAATTTATAAAGCTAAGATAGTCTATTAATGAAAAACACAACTATGTTAGATATACAAATGACATTAAAAAAAGTATTTATTTGTTTCTAATGTTAATATAGCGTTAGATCTGGTATAGGTAGAAAGTAGGTAGGAAGATAGTTTTGAATCAATCATCATATTCTATATTTAGTGCCTCTAAATCTCTAGATCATTGCATCAACCTAGGATAGCTACATCGACACTAGTGTTCAGGTGCAATGCTAGTATCTTGTATTTATTATGTTCTAAAATAATATGTGAAAAATTATATGCTTCTAGGTTTGGTTTCACCTTCACTCTAGTGCATTCAAATCTGGGTCATGGATTATCAATAAAATGGTAAAAACCTAGATTTGTATATTAAATGTGACCTTGGAAAAAAATGGGTTAGTGTGCACATAGTGTCAATCTCACCCACAATGACCCCAATTTTAAAGGGCACTACCTACATGGTGAATACTCTAGAATATGGCCTCATACTCATGTAGTTCTCCCTTATGTGTTGGCTTGTGTGTGAATCATGTAATGTGTAAACCAAGTACAATAGTGACCTAGCTTGTAACTTGGTAAAAATGACCTTATCACTACTCCTTTGGTACATTGGACTTGTATCTAAGTTTTTCTTTTCTTTTTTTTTTGACTTCTATCAAAATAAGGAAGAATAGGAAAGCTTTTGGTAACTTGAGTGCTTTTTGAGTGCTCTTTTGGTCTAATTTTTAGGTTAGGAATGGGTGAGGGTTGATAATGTATTTATATCAATCCTATTAGGAGATAACTCACATAAAATCACTTAGGATAAACATTGTGATATGTTTCATTTGTAAATTAGATGATTTTAAGGCACTAAACACTTACATCAGGTCAAGATAGTAACATTGATGCTACTATCTGAACCATTTATTAGTGGCTACGTAGAAGGAGAGAAGGCATAAGATCAAAAATTTCAAAGGTGTAAGATAAGAAAATTTTAAGAATTTTAGTAAAGATGGGATTTCTATGTCATTAATATAATGATGGTTGGACTAAGATATAGGCCAAGGGGCACATGATAAATTATATGTAAAGATTACAGAAGTAAGGCATGTGTAGAACTAAACTGAACAACTAAGGTCATGATTTTTCTAAGTGTACAACACTAAGGTGCTACATAATCATTAAATATCATCTACATATCCATGTTTATATCTTTCATAGTGTACTTGATATGCTATATACTTGATTTTTTTATAACACATTTGATCCATGGGATACTATGACATGTTTATATTGGTTACTTATGTTTTCATTTATGAACTTCTTTGAGTGGCTTGCCTTGCTATTGTCTTGTTTATTGAGAATTTAAATATACTTCATTATAAATGGCCCCTATGCCTTTATTTACTTCTTTGACATTTGTACATGTCAATACTGGTTGTATGGACATTTTTATGTCATTATTGCTTTTGTGGACATTTGACTAAGTCATGTCCATTCGATTGTGTGACATTTTAACATGCCCATTGTTTGTGTTATCCTTGTACCATTGTATTTTTATTTGATTTTTAGTACCCTAGTGCATGTACTTGAGTATTTATTAAAATTGTATTGTTACTATATATGCATTTCCATGATCTTTATCATGTATCTTAGGCTTTTATATGATCACATTTTATGCACTACAATGATACATTTACCTAGACATGTTCTCCTATATGTGACATGGTTCATTAATAGTATATGGTTATCTTATCTTTTTGAAGTGAGGTAACTCCCACTTTATATCTTCCTTCACCTCAAAGGGGGGTAGAGGTGGGAGGGAATATCAGTGGGGGAATGTCATAGAAGCATAGCTTCTGCACATTCATACTTTTTAGATTTGATGTTACTCAATATTCAACATCTCCAAATTATAATGGGGGCATGTTTTGGGAGCATGTCCACATTAGCACTTATATTAGTTTTTCATTTTAGATTATAGTGTGTACATAATTTTATTATGCATCCAAAATCTGTATCTAAGTCATATAATATACATTGGCTCTATTATTATGCATAGTTTCAACATGAGACACGTCTAAAGTGCATATGTTATGCAATATATGCGTAATATTTCAAAATAAAATTAGTTTTAGATTCTAAACACTTTCAAGGACTATCACCACCCACTAGGTTGGAACTTTACAAACTCTATTGAGCCAATCTACTATAGTATTTGGTTCACTTTTTGGTATGGTTGAGGTAATCCAATTTTGATAAGTTTGTATTCTATAGTTGATTGAATCATCCAACCTCACCAATTTGATAGTATGAGCTGACTTGGTTTACTCACACTCACCAATTTATAAGTATGATTAGGCTACATGGTTGAGGTAGTCTCAATTACCAAGTGGAAATCCACCTTTTCTCTAAGGTTGGGGGTATGGGCCTCTCTCTCTCCCCCCTTAGATATATGCACTTTCCAAATTTATACTTGCCATAAAATTTATACTTGTCATAATTTTAGTTTTAGTAATCCACAATGATACATCTTTCAAATGAAATTGCCAAAAGGTAATATGATTGCATCAATACATAGGTGTAATCCTAAACCTTGCTCTCTTTCAATTAAAATCATTTTAATGTTTCTAATTTCATATTATATGCACTGATTATATATTATAAAATGTTCTTGGTTACAATTCAGTCATTAGAAAAGCACTCAATTTTGACTCAGGCAAAGACAATGTGTGTTATACACACCTAGGTATGCATTATTTTTAATTTAAACTAAATTTTTTTACTAGATTAATGGGGGGTTAATGTTGATGATATTTATGAATTATATAACATCTCAATCTTGTACACTTGGCAAACTCAAACCTTGGTTTTTCCTCTTATTTCTATATTTTTCCCACTTCTTCAAGTCTCGCATCTAATGTCTCTTGTGCCCCTTGGCCTATCTCTTAGTCTTACCAGTCTCATGTTGATGGCCCAGGCCTTTTATTTTTTCTAAAATGCTTAAAACCCACTTATCTTACACCTTGACAAGTTCTAGACTTGTACCTATTTCTTTGCTTTTTGGATACTTAAGTTTCAAAAAGACACCTATATCGATACATGTGTCTTCTTCTAAATCAAGTGTCTAGTGCATTAAATTTATCTAATTTACAAATCAAACATATCCTAATGGTCATCCTAAGTGTTATTATGTGAGATATTCTCTTGATAGGAGTAGTATATATACATGATCACTCTTCATTCTAAACTCACCTAGCATAGACCTAAAGAGACCAAGGCAACTTATCAAAGGCATTTTATCAAGCATTAAAGTGAGAAAATCTTCCATGTTTTCTCCTATTTTTATATTAGTCATAAGGATAACACGTCTATAAATCTATAAATATTGAAGGAGAAGCCCAAGAGCCAAACTTTATAAGTCACAAACTAGGTAATTTTTGTGCTTGATTATCACATATTTCATGATTCACACACAAGACAACATGTAGGGAAGAACTACATAAGTTTGAGGCCCTTTTCAAATTAGTGTATATGTACACAATGTTCATTAATATAGGGGTCTTTAGGGTAGCTCAACACCGTGTGACCACTAAACCATTTTTTCCTACACCCACTATGAAGATGAAAAATTAAGATTTGATCATTTGAAAAGGAGCGATGGTCCATGACCCAAATTTAAATGCATTAGAGAGAAGGTAATGATAAACCCAAAATCATATAGGTGATCATATAATATTTCAATATTTATTCTATATTGGACACCTATATTTGATCTAGACACTAGCATCAATACAACTATCCTAGGCTAATGCAAGTGTACGCATATACATAGGCACCTAATCCAATACTTGGTGATTGTTATAGAATATTCTTCTAGATCTAGATTTGTATTAGTATCATAGCTAGCGAAGTATCTTGTTTTCATTATCATTACAATATCTAGTATATATGTACTTTTCATTTTTTACATATCTCAACATAATAAATTCAATATATGGTATATCTAAGTTTTGAAATTAATTAGCCTAATATAGATTTGTTTATCACCCTTGTGCTTATTCATTTATATATTCTTAACCCTGTCTACCCATAATAGGATCCTTATCTAATTTAGGGGTCAATAAAGGTAAGGAGGAATTTCACTCTTCAAGGGTGAATATGGATTATCTATCCACATTATGATAGTGATAAATGGTGTAGCCCAATCATGAGAGGCACTTCACACTAATATATAATTTTATCTCAAAAAATACTATTTTATCCCATCTAGTTTTAATTTCAACACATATTAAAGGATTATAAATTAATTTTAATAACTACATGAAATAAATATTAAAGATTCAATCATATATAAATATATCCATACAACCATAAAATTTATTTCTTGATAGTAATGTGAGTTAAATTATACATAGAAATATGATCACCATAAGATGTGAACACAAATAAGAACATAATAGAATGTTTGGTGAATGACATATAATTATACAATTCCAATAATTCATAAATTATGTAGATATTTTTTTATTATATAGCACCTTAATATTGTACACTTGGAAAACTTAGACCTTAGTTATTCCTCTTAGTTCTCTATATTTCCCATTGATGTAAATCTCACATCTATTTTATCTGTGTGCCACTTGGCCTATATATCTTAGTCCAACTAGTCTTATATTGATGACCTAGGACTTATATCTTGACTAGAATTCTTAAAATGTACTTATCTTCCATCTCTATAAGTTTTAAACTTGTACCTATTCTCTTACTTTTAGGACACTAATGTCTTGGTCAGATAGTAACATTGACATTATTGTCTTGTCTTGATGTAAGTATCTAGTGCCCTAAAGTCATCCAATTTGAAAATTAAATGTATCCTAATGGTCACCCTAAGTGATTTAATGTAAGTTATTACTCCAAAAGGATTGATATAAATACAAGACCAATCCTCATTCATTCCTCATCTAGTAACACCTAAAAAAAGACCAAAGAGACCAAAGCACTTATCAAAAGCACTATATCAAGCATTTAATTGATCAAAGATTTCATATTTTCATACTAGTCATAGGTACAACACATACGTAGGTCTTAAGTGCTAAAGGATCAACCCAAGATCTTGATTTTACAAGTTATAGGCTGGGTCACTATTGTAATTGTTTTAAACATATTGTATGATTCACCAACACATAGGGGAGTACTACATTAGTATGAGGCCCTCTTCAAAGTATTATCTATGTAGCTAATTTAATTTTATAGTGGAGTCATTAGGGTCTCAATGTTGTGTGCCCACTAACCCATTTTTTTCTAATGTCACATTAAATATGGAAAGATAGGATTTTTCCATTTCACAAGCAGTGACTATCCATGACCTAGATTTGAATGCACTAGAGTGAAGGCAAAGCAGAGCCTAGAAGCATCCAATGGATGGTTCTTATTTCAATAGATATTATGTATAAGACATTAGCATTGAACCCAAACACTAACATTGTTACAACCATCCTAGGCTGATATTACTATCCAAAAGACCAAAGAGATCTAGAATCTACTTCTTACCTAATTTTATCAGGTTCTAGATATAAAACTACATTAGCATCAAAACAAGCTAAGTCTTCACTTATTTTTTATTTCTATATCTAGCATAATTATTCTTTCCATATTTAGATTGTCTCAACATAATAAACTTAGTATATGCTTATATCTAAGTTTAACACCTAATTGGCCTGCTATAGATATGATCATCACCCTTGTGCCATTTCATTTATATATAACCCTTTAATTTGAATGTAAGGTTAACTCCAACACTTATATTTCATTTTAGGTTTAAAATTTTGGTAAACCCGATCTATGTATCTTTTCATGCAACTTGAGCCCCCCCCTCTATTATAGTGGAAGTCATTAGTCTTATTTGATATATATATGGGGGGTTCAAGTGAAACTATAGATAGTTGTCAAGATCATAAATGTCCTACCCTCTTGAAGAGTTATTTTCATCAATTGGTTGTAATTTGTTGACCACCCATAGGTGACCATCTTATAACCACCCAAAAAGGAACTACAATGATCTTAGATGAAGATCTCACAATGATGAATAGAATCCCCACAAAAATAACACTAGATTGAGCACCAAACAAATTAATTTCATATCTAATCAAAATCTTGGCTAATTAATCAAAGTGGGTCACTCCAATGGACCCATAGATCATGGAATAAATGGGGTAGGTCACCACACTATGTGATAAATGTGAACCACCTCGTTGTCCACCCCCCCGTAATTGAAATTGCTACTTTTTTTATTTATAATTTTCTAAAATTTGTTTTCAAAATCAAATTGTTTTTAAAATATAAAGAACACATCAACTATTGGGTGTGAATCCAATATTCACAGTCACTATTTATGGACACTATTCACAAGTGATGTGGCATGTGGTATGTAGGTGTTTCTTTGTGGTGTGGTTAATAAGTGATGTAGACGATATGGCATGCTAGTGGTGTGCTATTCAAGTGATGTTGAAGGAAGATGATGTGGCATAGGCTCATGGAGGGTCTCAAGTGTGATCAGAATGATGTGACAAGTGTGGGGCATAACACTCCACTAGAAGATAGGGGTTTTATCATTGGTGAGTCACATGAATTTGTAATGTGATTTAAAATACAAGAGGTCATGTATGGGTTGAATTTATTTAGGGGCCCATGGTTCACATGTGTTAAAAAGTCAAAAGTTGCTTACAACACTTTTTGAACTTGTGTGTGCACATGTATGAAGAAGATAAGAAGAGAAACGTTGTGTATTTCCCTCACATGTGTGAGTGGAAAAAATTTATTGGATTCACATGGGGTGGTTTGGATCTATTATAAATTGGAGCATCCACTTTGTTTACCCTTAGAGATGAAGACAAGCTAAACATTATTGGTCTTTAAACTTACTTTTGAATGTGAGGCATATGTTTTAGATCCACATAAAGGTGGCCCATGATCTTGTCTAAAGGTGGATCTACCTACTATAGCCCAAATTTTCACCCTATAGAAGTTAATCAGACCTTCTCAAATTTGGGATAACATGGAACTATCTCTAAATATAGGTAGATTGTTAGAAGAGATAGATCTCTAGATTATGGGCTATCTCCCTTGATATAAATATTTAGGTTCTCAAATACACTAGACTAATCACTTATTGGAGTGTAATATAATAATGAAACATAAAATTAACCTAAACTAATGGATATGATACACCAAGGATATATTTATAAACATACTTGAAACTTGCACCATGAAGGTAGATTACTAAAACTGATCTCAACTCAAGGATCTTCTAGCATAAGTATTTATACATGGACACAAATTGATATGAATTTATAAAGGTGGGTGAATATGAGGTTTTCTCACACATTAATAATATCCTTCACACTTCAAATACACCTAGTAAACATTAACACTTCATGAGACCTGCTAGAAGAAATATTAATTAAATAATGCATACACTATCAAAATGGGAGCAAGGAAAAACAATCATCACTTGTCATCCAAATAGACTACTTGAAATAATTAGAAAATAATTTTAGAGACTAAAATATCTAGAGAAAACTTTATTCAAAGGTAAAACAAGATGTCAAACCAGCAGGGCTTTTCCATACTAATTGTGGATAGATTAGAATGTCAAAACTGGCTTCAATATATAGAGCAATGAAAGAAGAGAAAGAAAGAGTGACATTGAAGAGTCACAATTACTAGTGTCAAGTATTGAATACCAATTAAAATTCAAGATAAGGAGTTAGAAAATAAATTATGAGGTTATCATGGACAAGGGTTTATCTGAAACATGACATCTTTATCAAGTTGGCATAGGGACACTTCATTATCCTCCTTAAAAATGTTTTCTCTATGAGGAGTCTACTTATTGTATTTAAATACCTTGGAAGTCATTGACACATGTATAATAAACTGAGAAGGTAAAAACATGATTGATTTAGGTCATTATACATCCTTCCAATGGATGATCTTCTCTTTGCCACTTGTTGTTCACTTCCTTACAACTACTCACTAGCCTTCTAAGCCTAAACTCTCACTCTTGTTACTAGGGTGACATAAATATGATCAAGATGATTAATTATAGATATGAAATACACTTCATAAAATCCTTTATCTTTTATTCTATCATTTAGGGCTCAAGAAAATTCAAGACCACACTTCTCATCTTCAAATTGGCAGTCACCTTTCTTCTCACTATTCTATCCAAGACTACCTTCAATAGTCAACTTAGAAGAGGATTTTACATACATAATTGATCTAATAATGGGGTTTTAGGTGTTATATTACATCTCCACACACCTTACACCATGAATTTCACCTATCTATTCCTTTATGCACCTTCAAATTACCTTAAAACTGGCAAAAAACACATAATTTGACTTATTCATATGAGTGATGGTACAAAACAATTGAGTGGTAGGGATACTGGGAGAGTATGAAGTATGTCCAAATCACTCTTAAATTAAATTAAACCCTTATGCACTTCTCTACATATTTTCCTCATCAAGATATTATGAGGGTTTTAGGAGGGTTTTAGGTCATTTAAGTTCTTAGAAATGGTTTATAAAGGTTAGGCCCATAACCTTAAAAACAATGCCACTAAGTTCAATTACATGACCTTTCTCAACTCTCCCTAAGTGATCAAGACCCCATGCATCTTGTCTGTACAAATGTGAGTGAAAAAAGTTAATTCTTAGGTAGTTATTATGCATTCTAAACACCCCTAAGACAAAATGAGACCAAAAATGACCAATCTAAGTTGTTATATGTAAACCAATGAATATTTTAAACCCTAAATTATCTCATTAAACCTCTCAAATTTCTTGGGGATATTGCATGATCATATGAGTGAAGTTAGAAGCCTGATGGTTCATGCTTAGTTCTAGGTATCATAGGCACAAACTAGGTTTTCTAAGTATGTGACCACCTGTGAGTGGTAATAGTGGCTATAAGATATATTCAACACTGATTTACCTATAATTAAATCTTATACATCATCCCACATTTCCACAAGAGTCTGTCATTCATATTTTTATCCTCAATGCACTAGGTCTGCAAGTTACATTACTTGTGGAGTGTCTCAATTTTGAGACAAAATAATGAGAACTTACACTATTAGTTTGAACTAAAATATAATGTGGGAATATTTTAAACCCATGATGACCCCTTATAATAAGTTTCAAATCTTTAACATGCTTATAGAGCCCTCAACACTTCAAATTCTCAAAACTAGCTATGGGCCTATCTACAAGTTATGTTGCTAGTCAATGGGGCTTGAGAAATTTTTCCCAACCTTACTCTATTCATCCTTGCCTCTAAGGATCACATATAATTGTGATAATATCACTCTAAGAGTGATTTCAACATGGTCATCTACATCTTACTCCTCTACATACCAACTAAACCTACATCTTTCATTAGCATGAGGCTAGTATATCTCCTAAGTCAGACTGTAGGTGTTTATTAGGAAAATCAAGGGATTCCTTTAAGTGATGATACATGTTTGAGAATTGTGTTTCACCCTTTTAGTTTATCTTTATGTCACTAGGGCCATCTCACACTCGAATGGATTCATTTATACCTTGAGAGCATGTAACTATCCCTTTACCATCAATACACTGTAGGTCTATAATTTGTATTGTTCTAGGTTCATTTTGGCCTAATGGCATTGTAGTTACTTGAGTATCTCCATTAGGATCTTGAATGAGTTGAAAACTCATTTAACCATCATTATATCTTTACCTAACATCTTTTTCTTATGTTAATAAGTTACCTCTCTATCTAACCTGTAAGAAAGAAACTATTAGGATTGCTTAGACCTCATAGACCATCACCATGGGATGACACTATGTGGTGCAAAATCCCTTTTCATAGAAACTAAGGTAAAATTTCTAATTTGAAACTCTATTCAACTTTATAACTTATACTTTTCTTCTAATCTATGAATCATTGAAATCAGGTGTTTGATCCTAGGTTGAGGTCTAAAGATGTCTTACCATCTCAATAAGTAGACATGAGATATATCATGTGGTTAGACCTAGAATTTTCTTTCTTGAATCTCTTTAACTTTCTTAATGTCTCAGGGCTCTGAGGTATCCTCATTCCTATACCTCTCCATCTATGTTTGACTATAAGTAATGGTCTCATAGTTTTGAATGCTTATTATCCATCTCCTTAAATTGGTAAAATATGTTATGAGCCTTGAAATTAATGGAGACATATTGTAGATCTCAGAACATACAACTTGGATCTCCCACAAATCATTGGCACCTCCAACCTTTGAGACACATGTACTCAATTTGAATTCTACCTATAGATGATAGTGAGGATATAGATCCATTATGACCTCAAAATTGATGCTTTCATTATCAACTTAGATTTAGAAAAAAACATTTCACTATAAAGGTATTCATTTCAAGTTGTTTTGCAAACTTCCACTTCACATCTTCACCTACAACTATCAAAATACTATTCTATAGACAATTGGTAGTCACTTCTAACACAAAGAGATGGTTTTTCCTATCACTTCATGACCACATGTGCCAAAATTTATGAATTTAACATGACATGGATGGATATGATTTGAAAGTCTACATACACTACTTGGTTCACATGGACTAATTTCCAAAATGTAACCTAAAGAGAAATACTGAGTTATTGGAATTGTATAGGTAGTTTGGAGGACCAAAAATATTAATTATTATTGATACAACACAAAAAAAAATCCTAAAACTATGGCATGAAATTGAAGATCATAAATTCCCTTAAAATCCACCAAGTACACTCACTCCAACTCCTCTTCTCAAGTTTGTACCAAATGAAAATTGTTGACCCTTTTTGAACTATCCAAGGGAGTGGCAGGAGAGGAAATTGTTTTCATCCATTTTGGATCTATTGAATCTACTTAAGCCTAAAAATTACATTTAGGGATTCCATGAAACCTTCCTAACTCACTTACACCTGTAGATGAGTCACCCCAATCCATACAACTACCTAAAACTGACATTTTTATAGATGATCTTATCTTTTTACATTGGACCTATAATATTTAAGTTTCAAATTATTTTTCTAACATTATATGACATGGAATACATTATCCTACTTCTTGACATTTGTCCTTTTGATGAAAAACCATACATTTCCATAAAATAACCAAAATAATGGCATAAAAGGACATTAAGAAAATGGATAAATGTGACAAAGGTCAAAACATATTGTTTGACCCTCAAAGTATGACTTGACTTCATTTAAAGACCATATCAACCATTTTCAAACCTAGGGACCCTTATGAAAATCTTAAATATGTGGGAAGTTGACATATTTTGACCTGAGGTATAATTTTGGTTAAGATTTTGGTTATTTTTAGGGGTAACATGCTTGATATGATAAGGACTAGTTGCCTTAACCTCCCATTGGTAAATGGAGTCACTCATATGCTATAATTGACACTAATATGTCTCTAAAAATACCCCAAACCACACCAAGAATGAAAATAAATAAACACACAAAATAAGACAACAAAACACAAACATGTGCTCTCTAAACACTTAGGGAAAACACATAAACAACTCACACCAAATAATGTGCCCAAAACTTATGGAAAACACACACCTATCCTAATATATACAAGACCTCAAAACACTTAAGGTGAAGGATAAATTATTCATTGCTTTAACTAGGGTTAAAGATAATGGTTCTAGAATCACTACTAGTCCATGAAAATAAGCCATCATAGAATGAATGTTTGTCAATGAAAACTTGCTTATGGAGGTAATCAAATGAATTACCTTTTTTGGAGCTTATGTTAACTATAAATATATCACTTTAGAATCTTATGGACACTCCTTCTAGACTTCCTAGAGGCTTGTTTGACTTTGTAGCTTTATTTAACTTTGTCATGTCCTCTTGGCACTCCTCAATATAATCATTGGGAGTCATGAAACCTTTCCCAACTTAAAATGCATTTGAATCATGATATGTTTGTTACTGGGAGTCATCAATGTTTTCTTATGGTTTATCAAACACTTCATGGTCTACCAAAGTTGTTTTCTTATTGGTAGAGACATTACACTTTTTTTTGTGCTCATTAGGTACATTATTGACCTCATCATCAGGTTTATATTCTTTTTAGAGAGTTATAGACATGCTTACCTCTTCACACTTCTTCACTATGGAATTTAATTATTACCACATATCATCTACCTTTTCTTGAAGTTCATGCTCATGAGTGTTCTCTTCTTTGGCAAACGGAATTGAATTCTCACTAAGACTACCATGTTTTTTTATAGCTATAAATATAAACATCATCATCCATGTGATAAAGGTAGTTACCCCATGGATCCTATCTAAGAATGTCATCATAATTTTCCACAAGAGACCTATCACATTATTCATGGAGGATGTACGTACCAATATCTATTTATTTAATATGCTCATATGATCAAATCCATACTCTTTAACTCCCATTCATCAAGGTCCAAGTTAGTTATGCCATCAATAAGTGTTACAGGTTATTGATCACTAAGATGATCTTCTTCATCACTAATATTATAATCCATTTTTGATGTATAAGGTACATATGGATCTACATGAAATTTAGATAGAGGTTTGGATTTTACTAAAACTCTAACACCATACCTATTCCTAAATGCCATATGAGACTAATCTAAAATCAATTATCCTCCAATCTTAGCAGTAAATCTCTTGACAAGCAAAGTGAAAAGTGAGGTGGCACATCCAAAACTAAAACATCTTGAGTAATAATTAAAGTAGGACCATAATTAATAACAAGTTGGAAACCTTTTATTTGTCTAATAATCTTGGTATCTAACCCATCCAGTTGTAGCACTCCCTTGGAATGAAGATCATACTTTAAATTTAACTTATCAACTACTTTCTTAGGTATAACTAAAGTACTTATTCCACTATCAATCAAAACATTGTGAACCAAAGTATATTTAATGGTGATAGAGAGATATAATGAAGGAGGTTTTCCTACTTTCTCAAATTTGTTTGGATGTCCATCACTATGCTTCAATATGTCTATCTAGGCTACCTTTTTCCCACTAGGTTGCTTGGTTGTCAATCTGAGTTTGGACATCTCTTTTTAGATCAGGTCTTCTTTTCTAGGTATTGATAGTGTATCTCACATTGATACATTCACATGATCCTTCTTTATCTACTCTACAATGTTAGTGAAAGAGACACTAACCTTAGCTTGTCCACTAATAGGGATAGTGGTACCTATAACTTGAGAATTATGAGGTGTGAGAGAACTCTTACTATTTTAAATTCTTTGATCTACTTGTGAATTTTGGACTAAATTAGACATACCTTCCCTTTGGGATGTTTGAAATCTCATTGATGGATAATTACCAACCCTTTGAACCTCTTCAAATTCCTTTCTCTTTGACCTTGTATTTGCAACTATATGACTTGAGTCTTTGTTTGATTGCCTTTGGTAATTCATGTTATATAAGTCATATTTATACCAATTAACTAAAATAAACCCCACTTAAGTAATCTTTACATTGTTCTCTCCTTTATTAGGTACCTCATCTTGAGTCATGGCTAGCATTGTTCCCAAATTTGACATGAAATCCTGATTAAATAACTTATTGGCATAAGTAGATGGATCATTAGGTTGATCCCATGGAAGCTAACCCTCATTCTCTTGAATAAGGTTATTTTGAGTGGGCACTAATGATTTTGATGTGGAGGGAGCATTGGGATTATAACCATTATATGATTTTACTTGAAATAACTACCCTTGACCTTGAAGATGACCTTGAAAGTGTGGTCTATTGCCTTGATAGTTTGGATAGGACTGATTGTGTTGGTAGTGGATTTGGAAAGATCTTACTTGTTATTTTTGTATGATCCTCTTGAGACCTAAAATATATTGCTCAAGAGCCTTAAATATTTTTGCTTCATTAGATTTACTTGACTGACTAGGGTTAGTTGGCTTATATTTTAGTATAGGGATGGGAGAAATAGTAGGCATAGGGGTTTTAAAATAAGGGAATAGAGTCATAAGGGGTCTTGGAAAAATGTTACCATCCTAAATCAAATAGTTCTCAGCCCTAATGGCTACTTCATAGGCATTAGGCAATGTGTTTTCTCCCATAGATTGTATCATTGTCAAAATCCTTAAGATAATAAAAGAAATTATGATGTGCAGTAGGTCTTACCAAGATTTGGATCTTATCACATGTCTTATAAAACCTTGTATTAAAGTCTTGAATAACTTCTTGAGGTGTTCCCCTTATGTTGGTCAACTTCTCAGTCAATGATAAGTTGTCACTCTTTTCCTCAAACCTTCTCCTCAAAGCATCACCTAATTCATCTCACGTGGTGATAGATTTAGGAGCCAAAGTACCATACCAATCAAGAGCCTTACCTTTGAAATAGATATCCAACAACCTAATGGCTATATTTTCCTCAATGATATGATTTATATTGCATGAGTTATCAATATTTATAATGTACTCAATATGGGTAATGGAAATCTATCCTATGTATGAAGGGACACTTTTGAGGGATAATATGGGAATGCCATCATAATGGGAAAATATTAGAGGATTAAAGCCATTAAAATCAATAAAAGGTAGGTTCCTTACAATGATAGATCTAGCATTTTTCAAGATTGGGCTAATCAAAAACTTTCTTATAGGTATATAAACAAGGTATGATCTCCTTGGGTAAGTATGGGTGTTAGAAAATCTATATGCTTTGATTGAAAAATAAGGAAACTCTTATAAATCAAAAGGAATGATTTTAGTAAGAGATCTTATGTTTACCTTAGGCATGAAATAGTGCACTAATCTACTACCAAGAGTAATATTTTGAAGTCACCAAATACTATAGGAAGTGGACTACTATACCCTCCTTGTTGTCAAGACCAACATATACCTTTAATAACCTTCTTGGACCATATGTCCCACTAGGCTGTTATAATTTTTATAGCCCAATTTTTTACCCTAGATAAGTCAATCATGCCTTATCGAATTTGGGATAACATAGAACTATCTCTGAATATAGGTAGATTACTACAAAAGATAGATCTCTAAATTATGGGCTAGCTCCCTTGATCTAACTATTTAGGTTCTCAACTACACTAAACTAATCACTTGTTGGGGTGAAAAGATAATAAGTAAACATAAAATTAACCTATACTAATGTAGGTGATACACCGAGGATATCTCCATAAACATACTTGAAACGTACACCATGAAGGTAGATTACTAAAACTAATCTCAACTCAAGGTTCTTGTAGCATAAGTGTTTCTACATGGAGGTAGATTACTATGAATTTATAAATGTGGGTGAATAGGAGGTCTTGTATCAGACACTACTAATATCCTTCACACTTCAAATACATGTAACAAACATTTACACTTCATTAGACCTATTAGAAGAAATATTACTTGCACAATGCATACAAGAGTATAATGAAAACAAGGAGAAATAATTATCACTTGTCATCCAAATGGACTACTTGACATACTTAGGAAATAATTTTAGAGACTAAACCATCGTAAGAAAATGTTATTCAAAGGCAAAATAAGATGTAAAAATGGAAGGGCTTTGCAATACCAATTGTGGATAGATTGCAATGCCAAAAATGTTTTTAATATATAGAGCAATGGAATAAGAGAGAGAAAGAGTGGAATTGAAGAGTCATAATTCAAGTGTCAAGTCTTGAATACCAATTTCAATGCAAGATAAGGAGTTATAAAATAGATCATGAGGTTATCTTGGATAAGTGTCTATTTGAAACATGACATCTTCCTCAAGGTGGTGTAGGGACACTTTATTATCCTTATTGAAACTATTTTCTTAATGAAGAGTCCACATATCTATCTTGAACTACCTGTGAATTCATTGACACATGTATACTGACTTCAAAAGGTAAAAAACATGATTGGTGAAGGTCATTATGCACCCCTCCAATTGATGATATTCTCTTTTCCACTTATTATTCACTTCCTTGTAGCTACTCACTAACCCTATAGGCCTAAACTCTCACACTTGTCACTCAGGTGACCTACATATGCTCAAGATAATTTTTTATAGAGATGTGAGACACATAACCATAACCTATTTTTCTTCTATTCTATCATATACGCATCAATAAAATTCAATACCACACTTCTTAGCTTTAACATGGAAGTCACCTTGCTTCTCACTATTCTATCTAAGACTACCTAAAATAGTCAACTTTATAGAGGAGTTTCCATACA
The DNA here is from genome assembly GCA_037957365.1 of Torreya grandis. NCBI lineage: Eukaryota > Viridiplantae > Streptophyta > Pinopsida > Cupressales > Taxaceae > Torreya > Torreya grandis. Next base: position 28,142 of record JARHVA010002883.1, on the reverse strand, counting down.
TAACTAAGGTAATAACATGGTTTTAGGATCCATATTACATATCAACACACCTGCCATGACTTTCACCTATCTATTCCTTTTTATACCTTAAAATTACCTCAAAACTTGTAGAAAACATAGAATTCGACCTATATATATAAGTGATGGTATAGAAAAATTGAGTGGTATGGATCCCAAGAGAGTGCCAAGTAGGTCAAAATCACTTTTTAAGTAAAATTTTCCCTTTTGGATGCATTTCTCTTCACCTTTTCCTCATCGGGATCTTATGAGAGTTTTAGGAAGGTTTTATGTCATTTAGGTTCTTAGCAATGGTTCATAAAGGTTAGGTCCCTAACATTATAAAAAATGTCATGGATTTCAATTAAATTACCTTCATCAACTCTCCATAAGTTCTTAAGACCCCATGTATCTTGTTTTTATAGATGTGAATGAGAAAAGTTGCTTCTCGAGTAGCTATTATGCATTATGGATACCCCTGAGATAAAATGCAACCAAAAATGACCAATCAAAGTTATTCTTTACAAAATAATAAATATAATAAACCCTCCATTATCCATTGAAACCTATTAAATTTATTAGGGATATCATTTTATCATATGAGTGAAGTTAGAAGCTTGGTGGTTCATGTCTAGTTATAGGTCTCATAGGCATAGACTAAGTTTTCTAAGTATGTGACCACCTATGAGTGGTCACAGTGGTTTTATGATCTATTTTACACTCATTTACCTCTAATTAAATCTTATTCATCATCCCATAGTGCCTTAAGACTCTATCAGTCATCCTTTTCTCCTCAGTGCACTAGGTTTACAAGTTACATTACTTGTGGAGTATCTCAGTTTTGAGACAAAAAAATGAGAATTTACAATATTAGTTTGACCTCAAGGATAATTCAGGAATATTTTTAAACCCATGATTATCCCATGTACTAATTTTCAAGTTTTGGCCATGCTTATATCGCCCTCAAATTCTCAAAACTAGTTATGGGCCTATTTGCAAGTTGCATTGCTAGATTCAATAGGGCTTGATGCTATGGCCCTAACCTATCACATGTATGAGGATAGGAATAGCCAAATTGTAGATTAATTATCCATATTTGATGATATTTCACATTTATCTATGCATTTATTTGGTTAGTAGGTCAGCCTATGGAGTAACCATGGCCTAGATAGACTATATATAGGAGGTAGTGGGTAATTGTTTAGCATCATATTGTTAATTCTACTCTTATTGAAGCTTGTAGAGGTTGTCCCCTTGAAGTGGCTGATCTATTATCATATATTTGGATATATTTCAGTAATATTTGGATATAATTCTTCTATTATACTATATTCTTGAAGTAATTTCATTACAAGTGGTATCAGAGCTACGATTTGGGTAATCTTGTGGGTAAAACCCTAATTTTTTTAAATTTGGCTATATCTTTAAAATGGTTGAAAATTTATCTAAAATTATTTTACTGGAGGTGAAAAATAATTAATTTAAGCTTCCATTAAAATTTTAGATAATTTGGATCTATTTTACAAAAGTTATTTCCATTTTAGGGGTTCTCATAAAATTGCTCTATAGTGCACAATTCAAAGAATTTTTATGAGTTATTTACATTTTTGGAAAGCTTAAAAAAATTTGGCTAGGGTGTTTTGTTTTTATGTTTTTATTTTATTCCAACATAATTCCAAAATTGCTTGATCTAAGTTGGGTCAAAAGTGCCAATTAGGGTCGACATCGTAAAGCCCTTTTATGATAAGTCCACAAACTTGAGGCCGAGGAAAGGGTGATGAAACTCTAGGTAAAACTCCTAACAAGGAAGAGACAGAGTTAGAATTGGGAGGTATTAGATCCTTTGTACCAAGGTTCTCTAACATAGATCATAAAATGAGCCAGCTTAAGTATAGTGTACAAGGCATTTAGAGTGAGGTGCAAGGCATACAATCTAATATGAAATCCATACAAGATAGTTTGGTAGATATCATAATGGCTTTGAAAAATAATTAGTCAAATCATCTATCTAACACTATTACATAGCCCCACTAGGGTGGTTCTCCTAACCAATCTACTTCAAATCTAACTACAATGCCATAGAGGAACCTATTACCAAAGGTGGACATGCGCAAATTTGATGGGAAAGTTCTATTCAATTGGATCAACCAAATGGAGAATCTTTTTAATCTACATCAAATCCTAGGTGGATATAAGGTTACCATGGCATTCTTGTATCTTGAACTTGATAAATTCATTTGGTATCTATGGTTGTGTGCTCAAAATAAAAAGATGACTCTCAATGTCACTTGGTCAGTTTTTACATAGGAGCTTCAATTACACTATGGCAATAGTGTGACAGAGAATTACTTCAACCAACTATCAAAATTGTGATACACTAGCTCTATCAAGGATTATATTCATCATTTTTAGAACCTATCCTTACATGTGGAGAATTTTTTTGAGGAGAACTTGAATGACCTATTTTTGGGTGGACTCAAGGACCACATTCAACATGAAGTACACATGCTTAATCCACTTAAGATTTCTAATTCTTTTAACATGGCACGCATAGCTAAGGAAAAATTCATAGCCAACAAGAAGAAGCCATTCACTCACTTTAAAGATCATAACATGTTGACACCAACATTTCCTCCACCTACCAGCTTGACCCCACAACAAATTGAAGAGAAGTGTACAAAAGGATTATGTTTCAATTGTGATAGCAACTGGAGCAAAGGACATAGATGTGATAATAAGAATTTACTCTACATTGAGGGATCTAATGAAGATGAAGAAGAAGATGATGCCTCCAATGATGATGAGGAAGAGATAGAGGAGGTACCTAAAAACTCCCAACCTACAATCTCTTGTCATGCACTTACAGGTATTAGCACTCCACAAACTCTTAAGGTGGTGGGTTTCCTCAAGAAATAAAAGGTGATAGTGTTGATTGATTCAAGAATCACACATAACTTCATTAAACATAAGTTGGCCACTTGATTGAACTGTTTCATCTACCAAGTACCAAAATTTCAAGTCATGATTGTAGATGGTGGCATAAATAATTGTTCAAGCAAATGCCATAGTATTAACCTTGCTATGGGTGAGTAAAATCTAGATTCTTCTATGTTTGCTATTCTCATGGGTAACACAAACATTTTTTTGGGAGTCTAATGGCTCACAACCTTGGGTACCATTGAGATGAACTTCCAGGAACTGTTCATGCACTTTCATTCTAATGGTAGGAAAATTGAACTACATGGATTATAGGCAAAATCTCCATAATTGGTTAGTTCACATCAGATGACCAAGATACTAAAAAATGGGTTAGAGGGGATTATTGCATGATTATGTTCTATAGAAGTTCAACCAACACACACATCTACACATCTTAATCTATAGATGATTCTTGATGACCACCCATCTATTTTTGGGGCCATGCCAAAAGGACTACCACTAAAAAGAGAACATGATCATGTCATTCAACTACTTCTAGGGACTCAACCACCAAATATTAGACCATGTAGATATCCATATGCAGAAAAGAGTGAAATCAAAAAAATGGTCCATGAGATGCTAGAGGCAGGGATCATTAGGCATAGCGAAAGTGCATATTCATCACCAGTGCTCATGGTGAAAAAGAAAGATGACACATGGAAGATGTGCCTAGATTATAGGGAACTCAACAAGTACACCATCAAAGATAAGTTTCTTCTTCCAATAATTGGTGATTTACTTGATGAGTTACATGGTGATAATTATTTCACAAAATTAGACCTTCACTCAGGGTACCATCAAATTAGAATCAAGGATGAAGATGTTCATAAAACTACTTTTAGAACACATGAGGGCCATTATGAGTTTTTGGTAATGCCCTTTGGTCTTAAAAATTCACCATCTACTTTTTAGAGCTTGATGAACACTATTTTTAGGCCTTTTTTAAAGGAATTTTGTGTTGGTTTTCTTTGATGACATGTTGATTTATTGTCAGACATGGGAAGCACATCTACAACATGTGAAATAGGTGTTGATAGTTTTGGAAAAGCATCAGCTTTATGTGAAGCCATCCAAATGTGCTTTTGGAGTACAAGAGGTAGAGTACCTAGGTCATAGTATTTCCCATGAAGGTGTCAAAGTTGATCCCTAAAAGATTAAAGTTATGATGGAATGGCTCATGTCAAAAGTTCTCAAAAACCTTAGAGGGTTCCTAGGACTAACAAGTTACTACCGAAGATTTGTGAAAGGTTATGGCAGCATAGTAGCTCCACTCACTACATTGATAAAGAAGGATGCCTTCCATTTGAATGATGCCACCACAAAATCATTTGATAAACTAAAAGTAGTTATGTGCACCACTCAAGTTTTGGATACTCTAGAATTTTCAAAGACATTCACTATTGAATGTGATGCTTCTGGATCTAGGTTGGGAGTAGTACTAATGCAAGAAGGAAGACCCATTACATTTGAGACTCATCAATTCAAAGGTAAGAATTTACAAAAACCTATTTATGAGAAATAAATGATGGCTATTCTTCATGCAGTTAAACAATGGAGGCCCTATCTGATGGGTAGACACTTTAAGGTGAAAATTGATCATGATAGTCTCAAATACTTTTTGGAGTAAAGATTATCATTTGAGTAAAAACAAAAGTGGGTAACCAAAATGTTGGGTTATCATTTTGAAATCATCTATAATAAAGGTAAAGATAATGTAGTAGTAGATGCACTATCCAGATGAGATACATCCATAGAAGCATTACTTTGTGCAATATCCATATTGCAAGCAGATTGGGTGGATGAAGCTAGATTAGAATGGGAGCAAGACAAAGATACACAGGTTCTGATTCAAAATCTCTAGCAAGGTACTTTAGCCTTTGACAAATTTGAATGGAAAGGTAATGTCCTATGATATAAGGGTAGGTTATACTTGTGCAAAAATTTAGAGCTTAAGCATAAGATTCTTGTGGAGTTGCATGCATCTCTAATTAGGGGACACTCAGGGTTCTTGAAAACATATCACAGAATTAAGAAAGAATTATTTTGGGAAGGAATCAAGGGAAATGTAAAAAAATTTGTGGCAAAATACTTGATATGCCAATAGAATAAAGGTGAGACAGTTAAGATCCCTAGTCTGTTACAACCATTATCAATTCCTAGTCAAAAATGGGAGGAGGTTTCTATGGATTTCATCACAGGGTTGCCTTGTTTTGAAGGTAAGAATGTTATCTTGGTCATTGTGGATAGGCTTAAAAATATGCCTATTTTTGTGCTCTCTCACACCCATTTTCAGCAAGTATAGTAGCAGCTATTTTTTTGGATGCAGTTCTAAAATTACACAGAACCCCAAAAATAATTGTAAGTGATCATGATCCTATTTTCACTAGTAATTTTTGGACTAAACTATTTTCCTATTTGGGTACTCAGATAGTTCATAGCTTATCTTACCACCCCCAATATAATGGACAAATAGAAGTGGTTAAAAAATGTTTAGAGGGGTATCTCTGTTGTTTTGTATTAGATAAATAGGAACATTGGGTTAAATGGCTACCAATTACAGAATGGTGGTATAACACATCATTCTATACCTCTTCTAAACTGTCTCCATTTCTAGCACTATATGGTTACCATCCACCTTCCATCACTTCTTCATTAAAGGTGCAAACCAAGGTTCAAAATGTGGAGGAGCACATTCAACATCAACAAGAGGTTTTGGCTAGTTTGAGAGAGAATTTTGCCTTGACACAAAATAGGATGAAGCAATAAGCATATCAACACCGTAGTGAGCAAAATTTTGAGGTGGGTGACTGGGTATTTATATGTTTGCAGCCTTATAAGAAGATGTCCTTGAAGCAACAAAAAAGGACAACAAACTTGCTCCTAAGGATTATGGCCCTTATCAGGTTCTATAGAAAATTGGAAGTGTGGCTTATAAGCTTGAGTTACCTCATTCATCTTGTATACACCTAGTATTTCATGTTTTATGTTTGAATAAGGTCATTGGATAGACAGTTTCAGCCCAAATAGAACTCCTAGAACTAGATGAAGAAGGATGAGTCATTTTGGAACCAAAGAAGATCCTCTAAACATGTACTAAGAGGTTGAGAACTAGAGAGATTAGGGAATATCTGATCAAGTGGAAGAACCTGAACAATGAAGATGCAACTTGGGAAGGTGAAGATTTTCTATAATAACATCTAGAGTTGATCAACATTGAGGACAACATTGGTTTGAAGGGGAAGGGCATGCTACAGCCCTAAACTATCACATGTATGAGGATAGGAATAACTAACTTGTGGCTCACTTATCCATCTTTGATGTTATTTCACATTTCTCTATACATTCATTTGGTTAGTAGGTTAGCTTATGGAGTAACCATGGCCTAGATAGACTATATATAAGAGGTAGTGGGTAATTATTTAGCATCATATTGTGAATTCTACTCTTATTGAATCTTGTGTAGGTTGCCCCCTCGAAGTGGCTTATATATTATCATATATTTGGATATATTTTAGTAATATTTGGATATATTGCTATTATACTTTATTATTGAAGTAATTTCATTACACTTAATAACTTTTACTCAACCTTAATCTATTCATCCTTGCCTATGAGGATAACATGTAATTGTGATATTATCAATATAAGAGTGATTTAAACATGTTCATCTCCATCTTACATCTCTGCCTACCAACCAAACTATATCTTTCATTAGCATGAGGCTAGTCTATCTCATGAGTCAAACTATAAGTGATTATTAAGAAAATAAATGGATTCATGTAGGTGATGATACATGTTTAAGCACTATATTTAACAATTTTAGTTTCTCCTAAGGTTAATAGGGACATCTCACACCTAAATGGATTCATTTCTATCTTAAGACCATGTAACTATTTCTTTACCATCAATACACTATGGGTCTACTACAATTTACATTCTTCCAAGTTTATTTTGGCCTAATGGCATTATAGCTATTTAAGTATCTTCATTATTATCTTGAGTGATTTTAAAACCCATTCAACCATCGTTCTCTCATCATCTAACTTCTTCTTCTTATTTTAATAAGTGACCTCTCCATCAAGGCTATAGGAATGAAACTATTAATATTTTCTAGACTTTATAGACCTTGATCACAGGATGACATTGTGTGGAGAATAATACCTATTCATAGAAACTAAGGTAAACTTTCCCATTTTCAAATTTATTCCACTCTATAGTTTTTATCTTTATTCTAATCTATAAGTCATTGAACTCAGGTGTTTTATCCTAGGTTGAGGTCTGAAGATGTCTTACCATCTCGAGAAGTAGATATGAGATCTATCTTGTGGTTAGACCTATAATTATTTTTATTTAATCTCTTCAACTTTCTCAATGTCTCAGGCCTCTAAGGTATTCTCATTCTTGTACCTATCCATATAGGTTTGATTATGAGTAATGGTCTCATAGTTTTGAATGCTTAACCCTCTCCTTGAATTGGTAGAATATTTTATGGGATTTGAAAATAATGGAGACATATTATAGAGCTTAGAACATACATCTTGTCTCTCCCATAAATCATTAGAACCTCCAACCTATAAGACATACGTTCTCAATGTACACTCTGCTTATAGATGCTAGTGAGGATATAGGTCCGTTATGACTTCAAACTATATGCCTGCATGATCAACTAAGATTTAAAAAACACATTTCATTGTAAAGGTATTCATTTTAATTTTTTTTCAAACATCTACTTCACACCTTCACTTTCAACTATTAAAAAACTATTCTATAGACCATTGGTATTCACTTATAACACAAGGAGATGGTTCTACCTATCTTTTTATAACCACACAAGCCAAAATAGATTGAAGTTAACATGACATATATGTATATGATCTATAATTCTACATAAACTACTTGGTTCACACAAACTAATTTCCAAAATGTAACCAGATGAGAAAAACTAAGCCATTGGGATTGCATATGCAGTTTGAAGGAAACAACAATCTTAATGATTGTTCATACATCACATACCACCAATATTAAAACTATGAACATGAAATGGAAGCTCATAAAGGCCCCTAACATCCACCAAGTACACTCCCTCTAGCTCCTCTTCTCTAGTCTATACCAAATGAAAACCATTGATGCTTTTTGAACTCTCCAAGGGAGTGATATGAGAGAGGAAATAATTTTCATCCATTTTGGATATATTTAACCTAATTGAGCCTAAAAATTACATATAATTATTCCATGACACCTTCATAAATCACTTACACCTATAGATGAGTCTCCCTAATCTATACAACTACCTAAAACTAACCTTTTTGTAAATGATCTTCTTCTTTTTATGTTAGACCTACAATATTTCAATTTCAAAGCCTTTCTCTGACATTCTATGACATTAAATATGTTATCCTTCTTGAAATTTATCCTTTTGATGATAAACTATAATTTTCCTTAAAATGACCAAAAAGGTGGCATAAGAAGACATTAAGAAAATGGACAAATATGACAAAGGTCAAAACATATTGTGTGACCCTCAAAGTATGACTTGACTTCATTTAAGACCATAGTGACCATTTTAAAACCAATGGGACATTATTAAAATTTTGAATATGTATGTGGTTGAACAATTTTGACTTGGGGTACAATTTGGTCAATGGTACTTTTGCAGACTTTGCCAATGATGAAAAATAAATTTTAGGATCATTGTTCACCCACTCATGTGTGGTGCATTTTTGGGGTCACCATGAAGTTTCTCCCTCTCTCTTCTCTCCCATTTTAAAATGTTATAAATCAGTATATTCTCCTTTATATTTTATATCTAATCTAATTCCTTTGATGGATTCCCCTTGAGGATCCATACAAGCCTTGGGCTTACATATTTAGACGTTGAATCCATGATCTCACCTTGTATGCTTTGGTTGTAAACATGGTATGCTTTGTTTTTAAGCATGATAATCCCTTGGGTTGAATCCCAGATGATTTTTATTTCATCTCATGTTTAGAGATGGAGGTTGATCCTTTGGATCTCACCTTGGATGTTATGATTGTTAGCATCATGATGTAGTTGAGTGTTATAGCTTGAAGGTTAAAGCCTAGAAGGATTGGTTTTAAGCTTGGCTCACCTGAGTGCTTGGTTGTTATCACTTGATATGAGTTGTTGAGAGGAGATTTTTTAAAATAATATTACTGATGAAATTTCAAGTCTGAAAGTTGACATTACCCCATGGTTTTTCCTTGTTGATTTGCAATGGTTTCCATATATATCTTATGTAATGTGTTCTCTCATGTGTTGTGTTTTATTATAGATTGTTTTATTTTTGCATTTATTTATTTTGCATGTTTAGGATTATGTTTTGGTTCCTAACAAGTGGTATCATAGATAGGATTTAGCTATTGGTACCTAAGCCATGCATGTTGTTTGATCCTAATAATTGGTATCAAAGCTAGGCTTTAGCTATTAGTACTTGAGCCATGTTTGTGTTGATCCTAACAATTGGCTTCAAATCCATGGTTGTTATTTGGTTTGTGTAAGTGGGATCTATAAGTGGTGATACCAATATGTAAAATAAAAAAAATATTTATGGAAGCTATTTCTCTCTATGGTAGATGCAACTAGAGAATGGAAGAAAAGTTGAAAGAAGCTTTACCGAACAAATCAACACCAACATAATGTTCTTATTAAATAATTAATTGTATAGCTTGTGGTGGATCAAGTTGATCTCCATTGGTGTACATGGAGGGTGATGAAAAGGCATGTACCTTATTGTGGTTCTCAGTTGATGAAGGGGTATAAGTTATGGGATCCTACTACCATAATGTGTTAGTCAAGATGGTGTTGAAAAATCCATGGAAAGGAGGAAGTACAAAAAATATAAAATTATTCCTATTTAAGTAGTTTAGGATGATGAATAATATCAAGTGAGACTTGAGGTTCCCATAAGGATAAGGCTAATGTTGAATCAATCCAAAACTCATAGATGCATTAAGTGAAGTGCACAGTGGTTGTAGTGTAGTAGAAGTGAGTAACCAAGAGGGCTACAATGTAGCTAATGTGAGTATCCAGATAGACTGATACATGGAGTACTTTGAATATGAGTTAGTTTTACATGTGGTAGAGTTATATGTAATTTGATTTTGGTGTCAAAAACATGGTAGGTATAGTGATTCATTGACTAGTACAATGGCTTCCCTAAAACTATTGATAGGTGTCATGTTGAGCATGGTGGGTAATAGTTTACTATGTTTATAAGTTAGGTGTTGATTTATATGGGTTATTCTCTCTCATTTTGTTAACTACTAATGGTGTGCACTTTTTATTATTTAAGGTTGGAATAGATAGTTTTCTACATGGTGGTCTCATGATGAGATGGAGTAGCCAAAGAGCTATATGTATGATTCAAAGAGTTGGTTTGTGGATTGAAGACTGTATAGGCTGAAGCAAATGTGTGGATGGAGTATAATGGTACCTTCATGGAGAGACATGGTTTTAGTATTTATTAATACTATGGATTGATGACATGTTGGTTACAAGCCCCAACATGATGAATATCAATGGTGTGATGGCTCAGGTGAGTAGGATGAGATGAAAGTGGTAGGAGAATATCAAGGATGGAGATTCATAGGGACATGAAAGAAAAGAAGTCAAGTATACTACTTCCTAAAAAAATAATTTTGAGTTGTCTTCTAGAGTTTCTAAGAATATAGGAGAAGATATGGTTGTCCTATGTATTATATTCATCGAGAGTAGTAAGCCTCATGTATGCCATGGTGTGTATTAGACCAGATATTACCAAGAAGTAGGAGTAGTGAGAAATTCATGGACAAATACAAGAAGGATGGGTTTGTGGTGAAGTGGGAGTCACTTCAAATTATACAAATATAATATAGAGGAGTATATGTTAACAAAACTATTTAGGGTAGAGAAGTTTTAGTAGTGCAAAAAAATTCTACTAGGCTTGTTATGTGGGAAACAATGGGAATAGATGGTAGCTAGTTGGTAGGATACATAGGTGTGGTAAATCCTATGTATATTGACTTCTAGTGAGATATTATTAGATGTGAAGCCAATATTTAAAATCACTATTCATAGACACTATTTAGACTCACTATTTATGGTCACTATTCATGGTGATGTGGCATGTAGGTAATGTGGCATGTAGATTATATGGCATGTGGTATTCATGTGTTGTATGGTAGTGTGATATGCAAGTGATGCAAATGATGTGGCATGTAAGTGAGATGTGGTAGGAAGGTGATGTGGTGTAGGCCCATAGAGAGTCTCAAGTGTGATCAAGATGATGTGACAAGTGTGGGGTATAACACTAGTCTGCAAATGATGTGGCATGCAAGTGAGATGTGGTAGGAAGGTGATGTGGTGTAATCCCATAGAGGGTCTCAAGTTTGATTAGGATGATGTGATAAGTGTGGGGGATAACACTTTACTAGAGGACATGGGTTTTATCCTTGATGAGTCACATGGGTTTGTCATGTGGTGTAAAAGACAAATGGTCATGTATGTATCAAATTTATAAAGGGACCCATGGTTCACATGTGTATGAAAGTCAAAAGGTGATTGCAACACCTTTTGGACATGTGTGCACATGGATGAAAAAGATAATAAGAACATTGTTGTTGATTACCCTCACATGTATGAGTGGGGAATAATTATTGGAGTCACATGGGGTGGCTTGGATCTTGTTTAAATTAGAGCATCCACTTTATTGACCCTTGGAGATGAAGACAAGATGAACACTATTGGTATTTGGACTCACTTGTGGAAGTGGGGTGTGTATACACATAATATTTTCAAACTTTTATCGATTATTGATAGTTTGTATCTTGAAAAAACCCATTGAATCTCAATCTTTCTAAGTGCACACATTAAGGGGTACACTAGGAAAGAGGTGGGTATACCATTGGTGCTTTTTAGGATTGTTGTCCCTTTTGCCACTTGTTATCTACACACTTGTCTCTTGAAACTATTATCCATAATCTTGTTCTTCTCTATTGTACCATTTCCAATCACTTGCTACATTTAATCCTCCTTTTCCTCACCTTAATCCCTTTTTGTCAGTTAATTGTGCTAGGTTGACTAGGTCGACCCTATATAGTTTTAGGTTATTTTCACTTAGGAATTAGTTTGGCCTTTACTCAACCTAGTGAATAATTATCCAAAACTATGTTAGGTGAATTGGGTCAACCCTATTGGCTAGGATTTTTGGAAGGGTAAAAGGTCAAATCTACCTATATACAAGTTCATTTCCATAATTTATAATGAGAAGAAGAAAAAGTAAGAGAAAATGAACATTTGATTATTGATCATTTTATTTGAGAATCAAAGCTTAGGGTTTCATACTTTTTTTGGAGATATAGATCTTGTCTTGTGGAAAAGTCTTTTGGATGCATTGATAGGTTGTGTAGCCTAGCTATGATTTGTATTTGTTATCCTTACATAATACTTCCAAATCACCTTGGCCAAGGGATAAATTGAGGCTCGGCAGGTTCATCTTCAAAGGTAAGTATTCCTAGCTTTATTTCTCCTTTGTAAGAGTAGATAGATATGTACTTGTACTTCTCTTTCATAAATTAATATTTTGTTTACATTGATTTGAGTATATGTCTTATATGCATGTTTAGTTTTATTTTTTCAAACCCCCACTTTGTGCCACAAGATTTGGTGAGCAGTAGATTAGATTTACTTTACTTGTTATTAGTTTACGTGAAATAGCAAAACTTAGGACCCCCTTAGGGTTATTGCGTGATTGTGTTAGATTGGAGGCTTTAGAGCCCTTTTTAGCATGGTGTATTATGGTAAGAGATCCCCTAATTAGGTCAAGTGGATCCCCATATTGGTCATGTTCTTGCTTAAAAAATGTATCCTAAATTAGAAGTATATGGTATGATCTATCTTCTCTGAGTTAGGATTGATTTATAGACATGATGTATTTTTGATTGCATACATTCTAGTGAACCCAATGTGAATCTAACCTTTGCAATTTTTTCTTCAATTTTTTCATCATTTTATTTTTCATTTATTTGTGATGCTAGGTTAAATATATAGACATAGTATTAACTTTTTTGTACAAGTTTGACACACGGCTGCATCAAAATGACTTTTTTCTATTTGTGTGGGTTTTCTAAAATTCTAGTTCAAATGACCAGGTCAACCCAATTGACCCTATACACTTTCAGGAATCAGATTCAAAATACTAGGTTGACCTAATAGACCTTGTACATTTTAAAGCTATCAGTAATAGGTTTATACAAATCTTTATTAACCTAGTCAACCTCGTTAGCAAGTTTTTTAAGTAGTAATTGAGGTTCTTCAATAGAAATCTCACTTATCTACATCCTCCAACCCACCAAGGCTCCTTTTTATCCTTATTTATCATTTCTAACATTTATTATAATTTTATTTTTCATAGTTTGTAATCTTTAAAACTAACCCTATATAGTCAACTAGGTCAACCTTCTCGATGTATTTTTTTATTCTATGTGCAGTTTCAAAATCTAGGTCAACTCTATCGACATAGTTCACTTTTAGAATTTTTGCTTCCATAATGTAGGGGTGACACTCTCGACCCTGTTCTATATTCTCTGCATATACTATCGACTAAATAGACATTATATTGTGTTTCAAAGTTAGAGTTAACCATTATCTACTAGTAATTAGCTCACACTTTCATTTTTTATTGTTTGAATGCTTAGAATAAATCATATAGTCTAATTAGGTGTTTTAAATATACCATTTCATTTCACTATTTTCTCTTTTGTGTACACACTACTAAATCACAAAATCTTAAAATGCATTTTAACGATTGTCTACCCAAGGTCAACTTACTTGGATTTCATCACTAAAGAAGAAGTAAACTTGGTTTTTTGGACAAGTATAAACATGTGGGTAATGGTATATTTTGGCTAAGCACCCAATACCCTTATCACTATGGTGTGAGAAGTGAGGGGGTAGGCCCTAATACCAAGCTTGTACCATTGCCAATATAGATCCCTTTTAGTCCAAACATCTTGAAACCATCCTTAGATTGCAATATAGGTCCTTTGTTATAGCCAACTTCATATCACATCTAAAATTATACTCTAATAATCTAACAACATTCAATTTGACCAGTTAGTTAGCTTTTACTTTCCAAATTGATTATTTTCACTTTACTCGGTTTTATGTTGTATTGCAAAAACTTGCATTAGCCAGCATTAGTGCAAGGTTTTATGTTATGTGCCTCAATTGGATCAACCTAATTGATCCAATTGATTTTGTGTTTCATTTCATTTCTTTCTTTCATAAGTACTTAGAAATTTATTCTTATTTCAGCACACAGTCATTTTTTTGACACAATCTCTTACAGATGGTTCATTTTTCCTTGTCTATTGTGCTAGGTCAATCTAGTCAACCCTGTACACTTTTTCATCATATGTTTGTTGTGTTAGGTTGACCCAATCATCTCTATATATTTTTTAGGCCCTTTTTTCTATGCTATGTCAACCCAGTCAACTTTATACAATTTGTTTTCACTTCCTATTTTCTTATTTTTGCATCTAAGTTACCTTGTTTATTCATTCTCATTCATAATGAAATTTATATTTGAAGATAATATTGAGTTGAATTTAATAGAAATGATGAGTTTTACCAAGCCTCATAGGGTTTCTCATAAGCAAAGTAATGATACTCTCTTGTATGAGAGTAATGTTCATATAATGACACACAATAAACTATGGGACCCCTCCTCATACCTCTTTATAGCATAATCCACTCTTCTCACTAGAAAATCAACCCAAATTATAATATACCCTTGAAATTCTCTTTTTTATCTATAAATTTCCTCAATATGTAGGAAAGGATCCTTCTACCATTTACCATCTCATTATTAGTGGTCAAGTTGAAGAGCCTCATTCACCTTCTCCCACATTCTCACATGGATTAAGGGGTACTATATTCTTTGATTCTCAAGTTTTTCCCTTGATTGTGATACCTTATCATACCATGACCTCTTATTTTTTAACTTCTTTTACCTCCATGCTTAGTATATGCACTAACATGTTAGGTTCTACATCTAGTGGACCTATCCTAAGATCCACTCTCCTTCATCTTTCCACTAATGCATCATTTTCTACCCAAGGTAATCATGTTTCTAGTGTTTCATCTTCTCATCCCTTCACTTGTCCATCTTTTACCATACAAGCATATTTTTCCACTAGTGCTTCATATTATAATAGTTCCTCTCAAGCTTATATCAACACCAATAGTGGTACCCAAGCCACTAATACCAACTCTAATGATTCAAATAATGTTATCAATGCCAATCAAACCCACCAACTCTTTCTAAAAACACTTAATCAAATGAATACATTTAAATCTCATAATACAAATCAAATGTTGATAATGCAAAATCACCTTCTCCATCTTCAAACTCATCCTCAACCAACATTTTGGAGTATGCATAATCAAAATGTTCCCTTACCTCCTCTTTGAGATTACCATGGCAATCTCATCCCTCAACCTCCTTTGGTCAAAAAAATAATCAATCATCTTCGAAATGAGCCTCTTACCACTCAAATTGCTAATATTGATATAGGAGTTATCACCCCTACCATTTCTTATAATGGATAAACTAATCCTACTCTTCATCTAAAAACATTTGGAAATATTTATAAGGATTGGGTCAAATTTAACACCTTTGCCGCTACCAAAATATTAGTAAAACCCTCACATGTAATGTTATAGATTGGTACAACTAACCTAAAACTCATTGTATTACTAGTCTGGAAGATTTAGTGAATGCTTTAGTCAAAGAATTCCAAACTAGAGATCTTCTCAAAAACACTTTGGCCCACTTTATAAATTATAAACAACTTGAAAATGAAACTGCCCAAGTTTTTGTTAAAAGGTGGAAAACATTGTCCAATAAATATCAACATAACATGACTGATGATAATATTTTCCATATCTTTACCCATGCTCTTTTTCCCAAGTTGCAATATCAGGGTTGCAATCTCTCTCCATGTAACTTGGAGGAGGCCATTGACCAAGCTAAACAACAAGAATTTTTTATGCATCAATTCAAGCCACCTCAATCTTTTATGGGTCCTTGCATCTTACTCAATAACAAAATCATAATGCTACCAATTATGGTGTTATAAATTCTTATGATACCATTCACACTATTCCAGCTATGATTCTTAACCAATCTTTGAAACTAGCTCCTCCTAAAAAATACACCAATCCTAATTTATCTTCACATAATACCATCAATGTTCAAAAAATATATATCCTTAGTTGAATCAATAAAACATTTACCTGGGCCTCTTCCATGAAAAACTTATCCCACTCATCCTATGAAATCTTGGTATGATCCTAATAAGTTTTGTTAGTTTCATGCTAGTTGGGATCATTATCATATGACATGTAGGTAGCTTCATAGTTTAGCTATATATTTTCTTCTTGGTCCTAATTTTTATCATTATTATATCATTTTAAATCATTAAAAACCCTATGACATGGATTTTAAAGTTCATGAAACACATACTAAACCTCAAGCCTTGAATCAAGCTAATGCTCATTTGGCTATCTATAATGACCCTCTTCTTAATCATCAACCTAATCAAGATACCCAAGAAAATCCCACCCCTTCCACCAATAATGTAGAAAGTCTTGTTGAACCTACTTTAGAATAGAATGTGGTCAATATGACTAATATGTGAATGGTGGTTGCTTTTATTGATCCTCAACCTATCTACACTCCTCTATTGTCTTGAATATTTCTTGTTATCTAGGATTCTTCTCTAACTCATTTAAATGATTTGGGGTAATATTACCTTATAATATTTGATGAACCACTTCAAAATCCTCTTTTGGGTAACACTTCCCATTCTATTTATACCATCCCTCCATCTTCTTTACCTAATACTAATGGTAATCAAGTTTTAATCAACACTTCTACCGATTCTCAAAACCAACCTAAACCAACTACTTCATCTTCAAAATGTTTTTTTTTTCTAAACCTTTATTTATTATCAACATAAATTCCAATGTACTTCATATCCTCTTTCCAAGGACCTTATTAATCACTATTCACCTATTTCTAACAATCTCCTCATCAGTTATGATGAGTGGGATCCCATCATGGAACTCACTAATCTCCCATCTCAAATTCTATTCCTTGAGATTATGAGGACCTATTCACATCATATAAACCATCTAACATAACTCTTTTTTGAATTGAACATCCCTCATCCTCCTTTAATAAGATGTGAAGTAACCTTATCAGGATCTGAAGATATCATATTAAAATAATGTGAAGAGATGTCCATCCATGTTGACAAAATAATGGACACTTCTCTTTCCTTAAAATTTCTCATCACTTATATGATTCCTAATGATATTTTTATTCATCAAAATGGTCCTCTATTAATTAGTGTCCAAATAGGTGATATCCAAATCAAACATGCATTGATTGATGAGGGTTATGACACCTATGTTAGTTGTCTTGATTTTATCAAAACCCTTGGATATTATAAATGAAATATAAAATCCACATGAAGAACATGTCAAGGATATTATTGAAGGTAAATGCCTCCTTTATGTTATATGTAGCTACCCATTACCATCCCACCTATCACCGTTCATGTGAAGGTGATGATCTTTAACTTTACTCTGTCGTATAACATCTTACTTAGTAGGTTGTGGAATCACATATGAGAGTTGTTGCTTATTGCTTTTTAATGCATTAAATTCAATCACAATGGATCCATATATAGGATTTAGGGTGACACTAACCCTTGGAATTTTGAACAATTCCAAGACCATGGTGTCTTCAAGATTCCTACTCTTGAACCTTTGCCGAGTGTTTCATTCCATTAGTCTCAATGATTTAACTTTCCCATCAATTCAAATCAAGGTTACAATGGTCATCCCAAAATAATTGGGATTATTCCCTCTAACATCTTAGATTTTGATGATGATGAGCTTGATGAGATCAATATCAAGATTAAAACTTTTGATCTCTCACCTCATCTCATCTCTCAACTTCCTACTTCTTTGTAGCCTCATTCTCAAAAACCACCTTGTGATGATATTCCCATTGTCTTGACTAAGACTTAGCGTTCCATTCATCACACCTCATTATATGAAAAATTAATCGTTACCTACATCATTGAACTTCACATACCTAACTATGATGATGGTTACATCTTAAATGATCCATTCCTAGGTGGTCTTGTTCAAGCCCATGATGTTGAGATTATCTATTATCATTCTTCTTTACTTCAGTTTTTTAGTGATACTTCCTATGTTCTATAATTTATAGTTCATCATTTTAATATTTTTTATATTTATCATAGGGTAGACATGGTGTTGAAAACTCTAGTTTTTGAGGAACCTCGTAGGAGTATGCTCATGGATAGTGTTATGACTGAGCCTTATCTATTTTATAGGTACCTTGAACCTTATATATTGCTTATCTCTAAGATGTATGTGACCCTTATTTAGCCTTATTTATACCCCACCCCTCCCTTAATAGAGACTACATCGAATCCCACTCTTTTCCTACTATAGTTGAGCCCATTTTTAATGCTATTACTGAGTCTATCCCTACTTCCAATCCCATTGATCATTCTGTTGAGCCTAATATAGTTCCTTCCCCACCATCACATTATCTTGGTGATGGTTTTCTTCATTTACCTTATATGGCTTTATTTCCCACCAAATGGGCCAAGGAGACTTCCCAAGCTCATTTTGTTCCTGTTACACCTCCTCCTATGAGTACTTATTCTAAGCCTACTCACAAGTGTATATGTTGCTTCCATAACATAGATAATCATTCATCCACATAATGTCATAAGTTGTGACAATATATTAATACTTTGTGTCCTTCTACCCCTCAATCCTCAAACAAGGTCAAACCTCCCCCAAAGGTATTACCTAAGTATGGAGAGGTGTATTAGCTTTGGCACCAATGTGATACCCATAACACTTATCATTATCACGTTCTTCAGCAACACCTTAAACATCACCTTATAGTTATTCTCAAACCTTATACCATTATTCCCATAGGTCATTACTATAAGAAGGATCCCCCTTATTCTCCCATGGTTCCATCCCCTCATGTGGTCCACTCATAACCTTCTATTCCTCCACTTGTGAATCCTTCACCTATAGGCATTCCCTCACCTATGGATCTATCTCTACCTATGAGTCCTTCACCTATGGATCTTTCCCATCGGTGATTCCTATATCTCCTATAAAGTCCACTCTCATGAATTATTTTAAGCGTCCCTTACCTGATATCCATCCTTATCATGATCCATCAAGCATTCCTACCTTTTATATTGAGGATATTAGATGAGAATTATTTTACCAGTTTTCACTAAAGATAGACACAACATTAGCAATAGTTCATGTCTAGCTTCATAAATAGTTATCTAATGTTCTACATAATGTGTGTGGGAAAATATATCCATATTTATGAACACATGTATGTTGTTATTTACATTTTCATTTGCATTGGATGTGTGCTCCAATTTTATCTTTATCTATTTGTTATATCATTTGACATTGTGTCAAATTCTTATTTTTCTTACATGGTGATTTTACTTTTGCACTCTATATTGCTTATACTATCATTTATGTTTTCCTAGGGATGTCTTCTTTATCATTACTTTATATTCCTTCTTAATTTTATTTCTTAAAAACACCCTTATTTTCTCTTCATGATTTGTTTGCTTTCTTATCTCTATTTTTCATGTTTAAATAACATTATGACTTAGTTATACAAACCTGGTTCCTTTTAGTCATTTTCCCTATTACCATGTGATTAGTTAGAAAATAATTAATCTCATTATATTCTCCTTTTACCAGTCCACTTTGGATCTCCTTTATTCCCTTTTCACAAACTTAGCATATGCATGGTTGAGATTTGAGATAACATGTTGGTTCATTGTCAAGACTAAGTGTCTTGGTCAATCTTGTCTTTAGTTACTTAGCTTCCTTGATCCTAAGCCTATAAATCATTCATGTGTATCACTCTATCTCTCATGTTTGGTCATTATATTTTTTTATGGAGGAGGAATCTTAAAAACACTAAAAAAACCATTCAAAATCCAAATCATTTAACAAAAGGCAATGATGTAAAAGGAAAAAAAACATTCAAAATTCTTAAAAGTCTAATCACACTAAAAGACATGATTCAAAGCACATTTCCTTCTTCTAGTCGAATCTTAAACTCCATAGTTGGCCTCACATTAGAGCTAAGGTCCATTGGGGTGTGATAGGCTAGTAGATTATAAAAGGAGAATAAAAAAATCTCTTATTGCTACCTACTTTCTCATGCAAGTACCCAATCTTTGTAGTAGACCGATGGATTTGTAAGGGTACTTGAGGAATAAGGAACACATCATGGGAAGGTAGGTCGATTTTACTTTTCTTGTACCAATCTACCTTTATGAGTTGATATTAGTAGCACGCTTATTTACCTACATAGCTTGGTTTCTATAGAAAATAGGTTTTATTTATGCATTGATGGTCACTAGTCACTTAGTGTCTTCTCATATCCTTAATATGCCTCATATCTCCTATGGTATTCTCATAATATGACTTAGTTATGCCTTTTACATTCTCTTTTTCATTCCCTATATTCCCATATTTCCTCTAGAGAAATATCATATTGTTCATTGATCACTCCCCTATGGATTCTACTTTTGAGTTGCAGTGTAAGACCATGGATAAGACCTGGACTTCCTTAAAAATTACCACAATTTCACATTCCTATTACCAACATCCCTTATTAAAATATTTTCACATTTATTCTACCTCATTGGTGTTCCCTTTGTGAGTTGCAATGTAAGACCACAGATAGGACCTAGATTTCCTCATAAAATTTTCCAATGATCCAGGTCACAATAAAAATTACATGTGTCAAATATGAGATAAGATGTGATTGATCATGAAGTTACATGCCATTGACATGCTTCCTATCTTGATTTAGTATGATTTATTCTTACTTCATTTTTCTTCCACTTCTTTTATCTTCTTATTTTCTGATTACATGTAAGAATCCAACCATTTATTGAATCTTTCATAAATCCCAACTTGAATTAGTGTGATAAATTTAAGACCAATTTTTGCTAGTTTTTTTTTCTCTTATACTTCCCAACATGATTTTTTATAATTGATTGACTTAATTGATTTTGTTTTTATACCATTTTTGTCCTTTTACATGGATTCCATTTTATTACATTGTTTTCATACTTCCTAATGTGATTTAGTGTTATTTTACTTGTTTTAATTTGGTGCCAAATCCTTCTCTTGGATTAAAAACAAACTCTTTTTACCATCTTATTTTACCCCTCTTTAGTTCTTTATACTTAGTCATTTTCTTGTTATTACACATTTCCCAACTTGAAATAATGTGTAGTACATTTTTAATTAATTATATTTTACTAAGTCCTTTTTGCCTATTTCTTTTTAGCCATGCAAGTGTTCTACATAATGCTAGAAAAGAAAAGAAAAATCATATATTTCCCATATAATATACAATAGATAGCTAAATACAAGTGTTATAAAGAAATATATCCAAGCATCAACAACCGATAACCATAATGACAACACATAAAATCAACATTGCAACTACCCAAATGAAACATCTCTATATATATCATGAGTTTTAATACCAAAATACAACCATGTACAATGTTCTAGCTCTATGACTGGGCCCCATCATACATATCTCATAGCCTATCCATGCTACCTATAGATGCATCGATATGACCCCTCTGAATAAAATGTTGTAAAGAGGTTGTCTGAGATATCAATCTTGATACCTTCCCTTGTAGATGAGCCACTTGAGCCTATGCATATGTCAAATATGCTAGGGTTAATGGATGTGTTTGCCTCTCTTGTTCCTATACCTTTGTCATATGGCTTAGGGTCACCACATGTGTTGCTCTCTCCTAAGCCTATGATTATACCATCTATGTCATGATCACTAGATGTATAGCTCTCTCCTTATCCAAGTCCTACCATACCCATGCATATCCTATACCCACCTCTACTAGTGGCTACATCCCATTTATGTGCACTCACAACTTCCTCGTATCCTCTTCAGCTAGTCTAAACTAGTTCACCTAAGCTAGAGTAGATGGTACCATAGGATCCTCTAGTGTAGTAGGGTTATATGACATCAAAGCCCTATATAAGATATCATAGAGTTCTCCCATCACTGGGGACCCCCATATGGTCTCCTCATCCTCTATAATAGCTAAAAAAATCACACCAAATAAATATTAGATCACTGATATATCTCAAAATCTATCTATCTTTAGTCTATCTCAAAATAAATTAAAATAAAAATTAACTATCTCTTATTACCTATATGTGTATCAACCATTATGATCTCACCATCTACATGACCATGGAGTATGATATCCCCATCTATGTAGCCTCTAAGAACCTCTTATGTAGGTTTTCACCTAAAAATAAATCCTATAGTCATCAATCATGTCCATCTCAGCCTATGCCTAGATGGTCTCTCTATCATCCAACTCTATTCTAGCCTACCTATTGGGTGATCTGAGATGGTAATAGTCTCTACTCTCTCTTAATACCTCTATCGATGCAATATCCATGGTGGTCATTAATCTTCTTAATATGGAGCTAGTGGTGGTACCTCTAGTACTTTTACCTCCACATCCATCTCCTCCCACTCTATTACATGTCATGCTTGACCAGTCCATAGTCTCTCATGATGTGGCCTAGAAGTTAGCCATGTAACTAGTGGCCCTATCCTTTTGTCCCCCATAAATCTCATACATGTTTTACACAAAAATTAGGCATCACTATAGGTTACACTATATGGGGCAATCTTACTAAATGTGGTTCCATCCATTAGGTATAGTACCCTATCACCTCTATCTATGTCAAAGCTAGTGCAGTTGTCTCTCATCTAGGCCATATTATAGCAATGTGCCCATATGGATTACATATAATATCTTCCCATCTCACCATCTATAGTGTTGGCATGTGGGGTATGACTCACACTACCTAGTCATGTCTCCATCTTTGAACCTAAGGTAACCTATCATCGACCGCATAGGGAAACCCAACCAACTGATACATGGGAAACCTCTCATATATTTGTTGGTCAATTTATATAACTAGAAATTAGCCAATCCTATAGATTAAAGGGTCATGAACTATGTTTATATTATGTTTGTTAGTCATGTTTAAGGTGTTCAATACATTTATAGTCAATTCTTTTATAGTCACATTCTAATCTTTTCTTAGCAACCCTTGAGTGAAGGATTAATTGAAAAATATGTACTTCGTATTATGTCTTTCTTTTTAAAATTTTGTGTCTTGGTGTATTTTTTGTCCAAAAGCCTTTAAAAATGAACCAATAATATGAGACATTCATGGGGGCATCAAATAAAACTCATGGCAAATAGTCATTTGAATTCAAAAAACCCCAAAGGATCTTAAGGCTTAACATGAAGCTAATAGATGTCAAGATCATGGAATCTAAAATAGTATCTAATGGCACATGGGCAAAGACATAATTAGTGGGTCCTAAAGATCCAATGGTGCACATTTGATCATGTATTCATAGATCAATGGTGAGATTAAAGTCAAAATTTAGAGGATATTGAGATTAAGTGAAGGGATGACAAGTAGCATGATCTCATGAGCTCATAGCAGATCTAATGGCATGAGGGAAATGATAGAATTAGTGGGTCTAGATAGATAAATAAAGCATGTACAATCGTATAAATAATATCGAATGATAATGGGTCAAAGGTTAGCAAATCCTAAGAGAAAATGCATGGGTGATAAGTGTCTTAACTACATTAAATTGGTAGAAGATAAATGGCTTGCATCCATTTGTACAGAATAGAATTGATGGTGTGAGTCGAGGTCAAAAATTTAATAAGACTCAAAAGAGGTGTGAGGCTACTAAGTGTTTGAATTTGATAGGCCTAAATCAATGATCAATGACTAATGACTAAAGTTAAGCCTAAGATATTTTAAATGGAGGTTAATGAGGTGGTTTTTGACCCAACCTAGATAGACAAATGCATAGATCTAAGATCCAAATACAACCTTAGCTGAGATACAATAGATATCTCAAAGGGTCGTTATTAAAGCTTGGTTTGGACCTAGTGTAAGGGGTTAGAACTTGTATAACTTGTTTGATGAGATTGTATTAATGTTTTACAACTGTGTTCATGGTCTAGTGAAAGTGATCTATGTGTATGATGAGTTCTTGGCTTCCATACATGATTAGAGGCAAAAATAGGTCTTTTTAGGCCTAATAGAGATCCAAGAGGGGCAACTAGTTGTTGAAATGAGATCAAACAACCTATGTATCTCCATTGTAATTATTAATTTATGAAAATGAATAAATATATTTGGTTTTCATCTATATTAAACCTATGATCAGGTTTGAAATAGGGCCAAGTTTGTGATTAATGAAAGGAGTGTCTCATATTTTGATATCATCACATATTTGACAAACAGGTACCTATAACCACTCAAATTAGACATAAACATGGCTCTATCAAATTAAAGGATATGATGATTTTATCCTTATAGTGAATGGTATTAATGTAGAGGAGCTTGATAAGGATTCATGTGACAGTGGGGATTGTTTCCTATAATTGGTCTTGATATTCACATTCTCTATCACACCAAAAAAAGATATAGTGGCACTAATGCAAGGGAAGGCTTGAGAAGGATTATAGTGGTGGTTGTTCTGAGTGGAATTTATCTTATTAATTATCCCTTCAATGCCAATTTATCTCTCTCATATTATTTCTTCTTATAAATACTAGCTTTAAACTCTTTAGTGGTATCCCTTGGCTTGATATAGAGAAGCTCTACCAAAATCACTTTATAAAACTCTTTTGAAGCAATATAAGACATCTTAGATTCTAGTTGAATGTTAAGTGTGCTTTATTAAAGCTTAATTTATAGTGTATGTTTCCTATTCATCATCTATATGTCCTTCATGTACCTTGCTTATATTCTATATGTTTCTTGCATGTTGTGTGAAATGATGGCTAGTGAGGTTTCCCTTGAAGTGTCATAAGTCCATAGCATTTTCTTAAACCTATCTCTTATATCCTTCAAGTTACAGGTCTCTTTTTAACCTTCATATAAAATACTCATGTTTTCAACCTTATCTTAGAATCTAATCAGTTCTTATCCTAATTAGATTCATTAGTAGTCATAAAAGTGTCTAAGATAAGAGTGGATCATTGAACATTTAGTGCATCACCATTTAGACTAGGTTTTGTTCCTTTTAGCTTTCTTCCCTTTCCCTTTTCCTTGGTATAAGTTTAGGTTTAGGAGAAGAAATATATTATCATATCAAAGGAGCTAGCCTCATTAAAAACCCTAGAGATCTGACCCAACATTAGGTAACCCATAGCCTAGGGTCATTCCCATACTGGACTAGGTTTGGGTAGAGGACCTAAACAATCCTTTATTCAACCAGGGTGCAACCTAAAACCTCCAATAACTTTTGGAATGCTTGGTAGAACACATTATATTTAGAATGACTAAGGTCTGGAGTTGAAAATAAGTATTTACAATAGAGGGAGGCATTCACCATCATCAGAAGCTAAAGATTCTCCAATCTACAAAGTTCATAACATCATCTAGATAACACCTCTCATGTCAAAGGTTATTCTAAGGTCAAATAGTAAAGGTATTCCCTTATAATTCATTGATCTACCTTCTATTTCATATAAAATATCAAGATTAAATAAGATATTTCCTTATACCTAAAAGAAATATTCATCCCCTGATCATCTTATTATTTTAAGTAGTGCAACCCCCACTGTGCAAATGAAAAGGCCCAAAATGTAAGATTTTTTACCCTTAAATGGTACAATACCTCTTAACCTTTAGTAACATGATGATATCCCTACTTCCTCTTTAAAGAGCCTACCATAATTTATAGGAGAAAACTCCACCACTCCTATGGAGCACATAGTTGAAATTGTAAACCTCTATTCAGTACATAACATTACACAAGAGAATATAAAAATGAGACTACTAGCCACATACTTGAAAGGAAAATCCCTACAATGGTACAAGGGTCTAGATTCTACCTTAATTAATACTTAGGATGAGTTTGGTGAGTGCGAAGTGATCATGTGTCACTTGTTGAACAACTCACCTCAATCAAGAGGGCATCCCAAGAATCTATGGTTGATTCCAATTATAGATTCCAAAAGAATTAGGATATGATCCATATAATCATTAAAGCCACACCTAATTATTTTTTTTCTTTACTATCTAGGAACATTGAATTTAGACATTGTAATCATGATCTGATCTATAGGTGGGACAACTCTGCTTAGGGCTTATGAGATATCTATAAAGGTAGAAAATTATTTGATACAAGTAGGGAAACTCATGCCAAGACCTATCATGTCACTTTTTCCTGATATTTAACCAACCCCACCTACCATTACTCCATTTACCACTCCAAAAATTCAATCCCAACCTGATAATGGTCAAGTGGACAAATTTTTAAGGATTGAAAGCTTATTAAAGGCACAAAACAACAAGTTAGTGGCTATAAAGAGACAACAATAGACTTAATATAGGACATACCAATGTCCCTTCCAAGCCTAATACCCTAATCAATCCTAAAATAGACCCCCTTATCCATTAAATCAACAATCCCAAGGCCAAATTACTTAAGGTAGATCTCAGAATAGTTACAACCCCATAACTGTAAGTAGCTCAAGAGCCTTGGTCCCCACACAAAAAAACCTTGCACAAGAGGGTTAATGGTAATCAAGAGGGTATTCCAATGAGATGGTAATGGTTAAAAGTGGAAAAATGTATCAGGATCCTAGTTGGCAACATAATCCTCTATTTTAAGGCCATGACACAATGCCTCCTCCACCATAAGGCCCTCTAATGAATCAAGGTAATATGATTGTCTTTGATACCATTGGAATCTTATATTAAATAGCAAGGGAAGATGGGTAAGGCACTAACTGACACCACATGCATGAACTTTCAAAAGGGGAGCATATGTTTGAGCATGTTGTAGTAAATATGAGGTAAACTACACAAAGGGTAGATGAACCAGTTGCATCTTATACAAGGTTTAAGAGGAGGATGTTGGATGACAATTTGGGGTAGTGTATACACCCTAAATTGGTCAAACAACCACACATATCATGTCTTGTCATAGTATTTTCATAAGAGACTCCAATTGGAGAATATGAGCTTTGTTCACATTTAGCCATGTCCTTTTATTTTATTCATTTGGGTTTTGTTCTATGCTTAAGTCACCTTTTTTCCTATTTTTGATATTTTTGAGCCTTTCAAACAATTATTCCACCTCAACTAGGTTAGGTTTTCTCTCCTCTTTCCATCCCTTTAGGTCCCAAGACTATAGGATAGGAGCATTTGGGTTGGACTATAGCATCAGTACCACTAATGTCTATTTCTAGCACTCTTGTCTAGGGCCATTATGAGTTCCAATAGTCAGTTTCCTTCACTTAATGTGTCTTATCCCATTTCATATCTTCATCCTTAAGTTTCCCAAGGTTGACCAAATGCAAATAAATCTCTCAAATTCCAAATAAAGAGTCTCCTATATAAATGACGTCACAAGGCATTTTATGTCTAGCACTTACTACTTTAGCACATTACATCATAAAAATCAATCAATAATATAGCTTAATATTTTGCATCACACATATATTTTCATGCTTGATCAAGGAAGGGCCTAAGATAAATTCATTCTTACATATGTCATGTGCATTGATTATGCATGTTCTATAAGAGAGAACTACATTGGATCTAAGACCCTAGCTTGAGGGTTAATGTAGGCAATGACCAAGATAGTAAGGGTTATAGATCATGCGATCATTCTTCCCCTAACTTGATTTTCCCCTTTTGATTTTGATGTGTTTGTTTTTTGCATGTGTGTAGATGAATAAAAGGTTTTGGAGATTAAAATGGACTTATAATTAGCTATGTTAATTATTAGCCTCC
Source organism: Torreya grandis (assembly GCA_037957365.1). NCBI lineage: Eukaryota > Viridiplantae > Streptophyta > Pinopsida > Cupressales > Taxaceae > Torreya > Torreya grandis. Next base: position 151 of record JARHVA010002883.1, on the reverse strand, counting down.
AAAATTTGGTACATAAGCTCACACTAACCTAGCGAATAAAACCCAAAAATATTATATCCTTAGGAAAAAAGTGAAAGAGGTGGATTATAACACAAGTGCCACTAATATCCACTTTCAAGGATCCTATCCAATAAAAAAATGAAGGCCATAT
>JARHVA010002882.1:2302500-2305217 GCA_037957365.1 Torreya grandis | reverse complement strand
AGAGAGAGAGAGAGATGAGAGAGAGAGAGAGAGAGTAAAACAAAAATCAATAAATGAGACCAAACACTTCCATGGAGTCTCAACCATGTTTAGATCAATTCAAAACTAATATTTATTCACCAAATTAACCTTCATCAACTCCAAATAGCCTTCAAGCCTTCTCATTGGCTTCGAAACACACTAGAATATAAGAACTCATTGAGGATGCAAATGCCATCATCCAATAAAAAGGGAAAAAAATTCAAATACTTTAAAACCTCATTGAATTATCCACTTGGTCATACTCCTGATTAACAAGTGTATACCCAATCAAAAGTGTAGGTGTGCTCTTTCTTATTTGATCTAGGATTATGCATCATGTAATTTTGATTGCATACACTAATGACTATTTTAGGCTTGTTGGTGAGTGCTAGTTCAAACAATAAAAAGTATGTCATTGGTATGGCATGATTACTTATGTTATATATAGTAAAATAATAAACTTATAAAGGCTCTTTATGACCTAAAATGAATGTCTTAAGACTTCACACCTCAATTGACCATGGTGATAAGTGAATGTAAGCAGAGATGACTATGTATCGTGACTTTGAGATCATGTTACTGACTTAGGAATGACCTTTATCATGGTCCATATAATCAATTTTATCTAAATTTTAGTCTAAAACAAAACTCACTCTACCTTGATTAATTATTGAAACTATAACATTAATTAGTACTTATATAACCTGAAGATACTCGTCCATAAATGTACAAACTATGGTAGAAAAGAACATGGTGTAAGTAGTTTGAGGATTTGGAAAGGTTCATTATGTATCTTTTACAATAGTTATAGATTCAAACACCATTAAAACATCACTCATCCACTATTATTGGATATGAACATTAAATTCAATCTCAATAAATCCACTTGAACCTTGTTGAAGAGATACACTCAACTTTAACTCTCTTAAAGAGACACATCTAGAATGGAAACTTGTGAAATATTAATTTCTTGAACAAGGTGTGTCAAGAATTATATCATCCATTTATAACCTATGAATATGAAAATATCTAATGAAAAACCCATATTTTCCTTTAAAACTGACACAAGAGACTACTCAAAAAAATAGAGAAAGAAAACATGATTTTTTGTTATAAATAACTTCATATAAGGAGTTATCAAATGTGAAAAATATTAAAAGGATCCTAACCCCTAAAATAATCCCTAATAACCATTATTATCCATTTTTTACTAATATTAAAAAATAGGTCTAAGAATAGACACCGCTTGAATGAATAGGCTATAATGACATGTTATCACTCTAATAAATTATTCATAAAGATGAGGACATATATATGCCAATAAATTAAACTAATTTCAACATTATTCATACCCCTAACAATGGCCAAAGTTTCATATCCTAACTCTCTCTTCTTCTCATATAGAGTATTTGAAAACTGCCCTTCTATGCATGCTAAGAAGGTCAATACTAAAATGAAGTTGGTCTTTGAAAATTTTCACCTAAAAATTCCTCCAAACCACTGATGTGACCCTGTGGGGACCCAATTAATCCTATAATATTATTTTCTCATAAAAATCCTTTGAAAACCAAAATGAATGCCTCAAAAAGGCCTATTTTTGCACTAAAAAGGTTATTTTCACCAAGGAACTCTGATTGAAATTATGTAAAAAGTGTTAATTATTATTTCATCTAATGAGTTAAATAAATATGAAATCAATATTCTTCTTTATTAGATACCATCAAAACCTTACAACCTTCTCTAGAGGGCACAAAATGGTCAGAATTACATAGAAATAAGTCATGAATTTAGTCCAAAATGTGATCAACCTAATAATACATATGTTAGGCATGTAATTACCTTATCACATGGTATTATTCTCATAATCACACTTATGACTCTTCTTACGACTAAAAATGGCTCAAAAAGGTCAAGAAATGACTAGACATGCATAAGACACCTGAAGGACAAGACCTTATTTCACCTAAACAATATTAAGACCTATTAATCGTGTATATTAATGGTCAATTTAAGGAATTTTGAATACTAATTGCCAACTCATATGAAAAACTTGTATGATATGCAAAGTTTCTAATGGTAGGTGTGATAATTTGACCTATGAGGTCAAAATCGTCAACAATAATAAAAACAATATAACATGAATACTATAAATTCTCAAGGACCCTTTTCAATAAGATCCCTAAACAAAACCAACCCATATTTTATTAAATTAGAACACTGGCTCTTAGGAAAAATGTTCCATGATTTCTTGAATAAATTATGGTGTGTTATGTAAGAAACAAGAAAAACTATTTTAGTATTGAATGCCAATATGTTGAATAAAGAACAAGGTATACCAAAATCTAACCAATTAATGGATTCAAAAGCCTTACTTCATAATATGTTGTCTCATAATATTTAATCATATCCTTTACCTACATAATTTTTACCTCCTAAACTTGCATTATATGAAAATATAGGATACATATAATAACACCTTTGATACTTTCATGAGGAATGTCTAGAATATGCTTTCAATGATAAGTTGATAACTAAGTTGTTTCCTAGAATCCTTAAAAAATATCCTTGGAATTGGTTTTAATATTTACCTATAAAATAATTCAAAGGGTTCAATCCATTTGGAGATCAATTTCTCAATAATGTTTCTATCAACCTTGACAAAAGTCTCTCTTATGCACAAATTTATAGAGTTAAGC